>QOCX01000043.1:456284-566698 GCA_005959815.1 Sarcophaga bullata | reverse complement strand
CAAAAAGGGCTCGACCATCGCCTCTATGCTTACTGGCTTAGACTTGCTTATCAAATATTTTATTCAAATTAAGCAATTCTTGTGCTTTTCATAGCTATGCACTCAGCAATTGGTCCAATTGAAAGAAACGAAAAGATGCTTAGGCAACAGGCTTAAATCGTCAGCATTCAAGTCAGGAAGCTTGGTTCAAAAGTTGTTATGTATTCTTCTTATATTATACAAGAGACAAGACAAGGCAAAGCCTTGATTATTTACCGGGCCCGCTTTGTAGGAATACGATCCCAAGTAGGCCAATCCTTAGAGCCATTTTGATAACACAATTAAAATCCAGCTTAAGGATCAAAGGCTAAAGAAAACCAACCTAAATAAATCTTGCTTTTGCAGCCGCCATAATCTAGTAGGTTGTATGTTAGCTTATTAGACTTGGGGCAATTGTCGTCACCCTAGACAGACATCTCTAACAAAAATCTTTCAGCAGATTTCCGTTAAAAACTCTGGGAGTAAATGAAATTGCCATTGTCGTTCGAAATGGACCTTAAAACTATAGTTTGCGCAACTCTTGTATATAATTAACAAAGCAATAGTGTGAGAAGCTAGGTCGTAATTCTGACTGAATCGTTGTAATTATCAATTATTTATGTTTGTACGTATAATATCAACATTGAAATGTCAAGCACATGAAATGTGAAATCTATAAGCATACCTTCCAGAAGAGAAGAGTCTGTGAGGATCGCAATTGTGTTTTAGGACAAAAGCGAATCAATCCTCTTTTTAGACATACAAGTCAAGGATATTCTAGAAATGCATGCAATTGCACGAAGCTCCTTTCTGCCGATTGAATAGCATCAGCAATGCAAATGCAATTTTCGACAATATCCCCATTACCTTTCTGTAAAAAGCAATTGAATTCAGTTTAACAACAACAACATTTATTGAACATAAAAGATTACCAAATACGAATACAAATATTGTAAATTAAAAAGCCATCGGCTTGAAACAAAAATGATTACGAAATTATCATAATCATTTATGCATTGACATTGAAGTCTAGGCAGTCTTTTTTTTAAAGCAAACAAAAGACTTAAGCAACAAACTTTTTTTCTCTTTAACTCTACTCTGGTGGGAATTAGAACCTGTTTGAATATAAATCCTCAATACAACATATAAAATAGATTCCAAATTACACTCTCGAACTAAATCTTCAAAAAAAAAAAAAGTTTAAGGTAAACAGGGTATTTGCAAGCAACATAAATCTTCACACAATCTCACATACATCTCTTTTGACTAATTGCCTAAATCTGTCAATTAAATGTCAGACTTAGTGATTAGAAGAAACAAATACAAAAAAAAATTTTCCAAATAGACTGCAGAAATATTTAGGCGATGCACCACACCAATAACTCTACTCACATGGCTCTATTAACGAAATTTACACTTAAACTGCTAAATAGTAGTAGAAGTTGAAGAAGCAACACAACAACAACATATTTTGACACACACTTATATTTGACAAGTATCGTTAAAAACATTAACGTGTGTCAAAAGTGAAGAAAATAGTAAATATACCCACTTACATACATATGCACTTAGAAAAATTTTTGATTTTTCTGCTTATGAGACATCATTTCTATCGATTGAGATTAATTATTAAGAAATAATAATGAATGAGAAACAATTTGTATGTAAATTAAGGCATAATTTAATGCAAAACTTGAAGGTCAATTGAATGAAGTGTAATAATTGAAGTTACCGTAGTTTAGTGTGTGTTGGCTTATTAAATACAAGACCCTGGTTCAAACCCTAGCTCAGACGTTAGCAAAACTAAATATAAAAAATATTTTATCGACATCTTCCTCTAAGCATATTTCTGGCAAAAACTTTGAGTGTAAATAAAATTGTCATGAAAAGTTTTTCAGAAATTTGTCATTGTTTTGAAGGAATGACTCCTGGCTTTAGGTTAGGTCAGTAGACATTTTTTGTCTTCATCGTTACAGGTTCTGTTACTCGTTGTAAAGTATTTATAGGAAGATTTGTCTGGTATTTATACAGTTGTGTTCATTTTCTCGTCATTTATCTTTAAATAAGTGAAGTCTGTGTGAGATAAACTGCTTACCCTCAAAAGAGGAGCACCTATCTTACGCCTGAATTAGTTATAATTCTATTAGTGCATCAATCAAGTTGTTAACTGCAATGTATCTAAACAGTGTCTCTTTAAAAACATATCAACATTACAGGTGATCTACTTAATGGATCGAAGAATAAAATGAAAGGATAAGGATTACAGATTACATTGATTTGGATCTGCACCAAGACAATGGAAAAAGTTAACCCAAGAAACCTTAAACGTTTACTGTTAGAACAGGAGATTTACATTGAAGATAAATAATGATCTTCCTGCCACAAGTGTTCTTACAGTATATTCACTGTGTGCGTGCTAATTACACAATGATCTGCGCTCATCGCTTTGAGTCTGTATACAGAGTGACAAAGAATTTAAAAAGCTTTAGCGTCCTTCTATGGTTATGCAAATGCCCGAGAGTTCTAGAAATAGTATATGAAAAGATGAAACTACATGTTCTTTGTTCTTTAACAAAAAAAAACCTATAGATTGTTCCTTCGACGTACTAGGTAAATGGTTCCAAATCCAGCGATCTCACTCTAGCGTCTGTGTCAGCTCTCTCTTATTTTCAACAATAACTCTGCGTAGCAGCACTTAGGTTAAGAAAATAATCATATAAAGCCATACTAAGGTCAGATTACTATCATCCATCACCAGGGCACTGAGAACAATCCGATTGTAATTCTTACTTAATTGTTCATTGCGGCCCTTTAGTCAGCGTATGCGACCTGGCTTCTTACATCACTCATGTTGTGTGCGATATTTTCATAGATGAGAGGCGAGATCTAGAGTTTTTACTAGAAACTGCTAAGGGAAATTGCCGAAAGTAATATTTTTTCATATGGTACATCGTTTTTTTTTGGAGAAGTCTGTGCCTGGCTTTGAACCACGGATTCGCTTCTAATGAGCCAACACCCTGCATATTAGACTACGGCGACTTTTTTACCAGTGAAAATTGTGAAAGTCTAATGATCAAGCTTAGAATTACTCTTGCCAACAGGTCCTGGTCTCAATAGCCAATTAAGGAGCAGGGACCTTTCTCGTGCGACGAAACTAATACTCTACCAGTCGCTCATCCTCCTTGGTCTTCTATGTCACTCCTAAGTACAGACATTGTTATGCACTGATGCGGCTACATTTGTATTATTTGAAAGAAAAGGTCTACCAAAGGAAATATGGTCTGAACGATGCTACAGTAATCGAAAGAATATGGTAAAATAAAGTATGCAAAATTATTAGATTCGGCGTACTACCAGTATCCTTACAGGATTTTCTATTCTCAAGTATCAGAAACAGTAGAAAATCGACTAAGCGAAAGGCATAATTTCACCAGAAATGGAATGTTGCCACTACTCGTTACCTTCTAATTTTAAAGCATAATTTAAATACAATGAGAGGACACCCTATCGAACAATGAGCAAATGTTTCAATTCTGAAGTATTTTTTTTTTAATTTTATATTTTGCTTGATGAAAGGCGTGCCTAAATGTAGATATCTATGTAAAACAAAAAGGATTTATAATTATAGGAAACCTTTTCTACTGTGTTTAAATAAGAATCGATATTTCTTATACATTCTGCGCGATATTACCGATATAAAAACGTTCTTAGCTTACGACGAATTTGGGAGAAGCCGCAATATTCCTATACTATTCGATGAATTCCTCAATTTTATCCTTAAAAGGATTTTTTTTTTTTTTTTTTGTGTTAAAATTATAACTCAAGTAGGATATTTTCAGATCTATCTTAGAAATATCGATACATTTAACTTTTCAATGCCTTTCTTGGCAGTAATGATAATTTTATCAAACCAAGGCGATAGAGGAATTCTATTTGGAATTATATTCCGAATTTCAGGAAATAAATAATTAAGACTTCGAAGAATACAACATCAATATTCAAATAAAATCCTGGAAGTAATCGATTAAAATCCTGGAAGTTTTCAGTCTAAATATTTAGAAATTAAAAAGGTTAAACCTTTAAAATAACCAAAACTCTTAACATGAAAGTGTTCTTTTTGGAAATAACAATGGTATGACCTTGAAGAGTTTAAAGCGATTGAGTGAGTATTTGAATATTTACATTCTTTCTTTATTACACTCATAATTGTATAACTAGAAGAGAAAAATTTCTCTCAGTGCAGATTGAATTTCATTTCAACTTTTGAGGCAGATGTTGTAAATTTAAATATTTTATCGTTTGAAAGAATCTTTGTTTTATCTTTTCAAAAACTTGTATGAAATATTTTAATGTGTCACAATTTATTTAAAAAAAAATAATAAAAAAAGCCATTTTTTTTAGTTATTACGTGTATTATTATTTTATTTTTTTAATAATATTTTTATCTGTATTGTAAATTCTTGTGTGAGTTCATGAACATCAAGTCTGTGGTGGCATTTGAGCCAAAAACAATTGTATGCCACAGATGATGTTATTTATTATTATTATTAAATTTTTTAAAAAATTATTAATTTCTTATTGTAATCTTGTTTCTGTTGCGTTATTATTTTTTTTTTTTTTTGGTATTTTGTAAGCTTTTAATAGATAAATAGCACTTAAACAAATTACATGGAATTTTTCGTGTTTTTTGTGTCTTTTTTTTTTAATTAAATTTAACAGATCTGTTCATAGTTTTTTCAAATTTAAACACTCTTGAAATTGTTTAACGTCTGTTAACGTTTTCCTCATTACAAGCTGGTAATCATTGAATTGGGTTTTTGGAATTTTTTTTTCGTTTCTTTTTTTGTAATTTTTTATTTTTTTGTCGTGTGATTATTTTTTTTTATTTTTTTTTTCATTGATATTTGGAAAATTGCTAAATGATTGATTTTTATATTTTGTTTTCTTTTGCTTTGGCAATTCCAATGATTTTACAAATGTTGTTGTAGAAAAAATATTTGTTTATTTGTTGTTTTTGTTTTTGTCATTCTTATAGTACTGATGATCATGCTGATGTTGTTTTTAAATGTCAACATACGTTTGCACAGTGTAGTAGCTAAAGACAAGTGTTTATTTTGTTTGCCTTAAATCAATATTGATTTTTAAGTTTTTTCTTTTTTATATTTTCTTTTTTCTTTTCTTCTTTTTTATGAAATGTTCACACAGCACACTTAGTCTGGTCCAATAGTTATATTATTCAGTTTTTTTCTTATTTCTTTGAATTTTTTATTGTCACAGTTTTTTAAAAATAATTTTTTTTCTTTTTTTAAATAAAAATTAAAAAATTTTTTTTCTTTATTTTACCATTTTTGAGCACAAATTCTAATCCAAATTGCGGTATTAATTTGAAAATTTAAAAATTTAATCCTTGTGTTTTATTTATTTCGAGTTCACTTTTGTTTTTTTTTGATTTTAAAAATTAATCCTTTAATGTTTCTTTCGAGAAATCGTATCGAAATTCAATATGGCCAATTGAATTTGATCGATTCTATTTGAAATTTCAAACACACAAACAGCTGCAGCAATCACAAACTGGCAAATAGGGTAGGGGTGCAGAATAAAAGCGAAAAATCTTTAAATATGTTAAAGGAGAAGAAATATGTAATGTATAGTTCCTCTTCTGTTGGTTTTGCACTTTTTATAAGTTCGAGTGTGGGTTACCAACTAAACGTTTAAAACTTATAGATTTTCTATATATACCCCTAGCAGATGTGACGAGTAAGTTTTTGGTTTTAAGCTTGGGCGACAACTGTGGCTCTGGGTAACACTTTGACCGATTGAAGAAGATCAACGTTAAGCGCGCAAAATCTTTTTTTTTTTTTAATTTTTATTTGTTGTTGTTGTTGTTGCTTTTTTCTTTTATATTTCTGCTNGTTTCTTATTTGAAACGCTCTCTTCTTTTCGCTCAGATCAGATCACACTTGCAAAGAGTAGCATCATCATCATCATCGGCAACAACATCAACCACAGCAACATCTTCATTTTCTGCTGCCTCTGCTTCTGTTTCTGCTTTTTTTAAAAACAGCAACAACAATAACAACAAAACTTTTTTTTTATAAAAGCCATCTAAAATAAAAGCTAAAATCATATAGCTGGCTAGCTAGCTGGTTTGCTAGCAAAAAAGTATTAAAAAAAAATCACAAAAACAAACACACACATGCCCATTAACGACAGCGTCACTCGACTCGGTTATCTTGTCTGGACTTACCAGTTGTATGTGATCTGTACTAAACGCTCTGCATTCACGCACATTTTACCTAAACTTTTCAGATCTTATTGGTTTAGTTAAGGGCTTGCAACATTCAAGAATCGTTGAATTTTCAAAACGAAATCTTTTATTTAAAATCAGAATTTTGGAAAAAAAATAATCCGATATACTCAGTAAATTATCGTACATTTATGGCCGATATGTTTAGAAAAACACTTAAAAAGTTCGGAAGTAATCCAGAAGACGAAAAAGAGATTATTATGTCCGGTTTTGTATTCTTTCACACCCTTCCCTCTGCATATCTGCAATACTTAAAAGTTGTACGAGTGAAATTGTTCTTGCTTGCGATTTCAGCATTCCATCCAAAGGAAGAATATATCAACTTATTCGCAACTCTGAACTACCTTACGCTACTAGTGAATTACCCATACAGTTAATTGAAGGGCATCACAATTATGCGCTTGAAATTTTCCTTCCTTCATACCCTGCAAAGTCTACCTGTTTTTCGTTCTACAAAATCCGTAACCTTCCACAGCCAGCTATAAAATGCTTTGTTTTTTGCTACATAGTCTAGAAGATAGGGTGGTAGGCTACAAGGCAAGGCTTCGTGAGTTCAAATCTCAGCTTTGAAATCCCAAAAAATAAACATAAGGTCTTTAATTAAGCGCTTCCTATCATTTTCTATCATAAATTGTTTTAATCATTTGAAGGATCTATTGATGCCATCATGCGTGGAATATATCACCGTTACAATGTTCGCCACGACTTCTCTGCATTTAGGGCATTTTATCCAAGGGCATAACATCCAAGTTCTATGACACTCGTGCACAAATCAGGCTGAATTTGACCGATGACATGGCCCATGTTGGCTTTGAAAACCGCTGTGGTTTATGACTTATTCGCATACTCATACGTCTTAAGAAAACCCCTCAAGTAAATGTCAAACGGAGTCAAATCGGACTATCTCGGTCACCTGTTAACATCACTTCCAAGTAAGATAACTCGCTTGTGCAGAATATCCAATGCAAAGAAGTTATTGATAATCGACGCATAGTGCTGTCCGTTGATGGAGCTGGACATTATCCGCAGTGATGGTCTGGTCGTCATCGTTATCAAAAAAATGTGAACCGATGAGGCTGCAGAGTCAATTCACCAAATATAATTCACCAATATAAGAGATGTAGCTTCAACAAGATGGTCGTTAGCAACCGTAAAAAGTCGGAAGTACCTGTTGAGTGACCCTATTTAAATACATAATAGTTTCGCCTCCCTCTTCTTTGCAGTCTTTTAACAAAATATATGAGAGTAATTGCCTTGAAAAGGCTTCTCAAATATGTCGTTTGATATCGTTGTTATGTTCTCACTCATGAATGTAATTAAGACATTCGACATGGATGGTGTTAGAAGCTAGGCTATAATTCTAATGAAGGGTTGCAATGACCAATGTTAATCCGAGTAATGCATGTTAATCCGAGCTTAACATCTTGTTTCATTCGGAAACATTTTTCCTAGACCAGAATGTTCATGACGTTTCCTAAATGATTGAACAAAAAAGTGGCTACGGGCTTGTATTTCCATCCAGAGGGAGGGTTCCTAACAGTAATAAGTTTGGTCGTGTAGAAAAAGTGTATGTAAGTCGCTGAATGTCTGAATGTATGTCGCTGTAAAAACAAAGACTCTTATTTTTTAATAAAAAGGTTGGGCCTTATATAGAAAACGAATCAATTTCGGAAGCAAAAAAATTTTTATTTGAGGTGAATGTGAATGTGATGTAAAGTAGTTTAATAAAACCTTCGATTTCGTGTAAAAGCAAATTGATTTGTTTTTATTATTCCTTCTCAAATATTTATGCTAATATGCTGGTATCCCAGGCTATATAAATTTGTCGAAATCAAGAAATTTCGCATGAAAACAAAGAATTCACAATTGTTTATTAAAAATTACTTTTTTTTTAGTGGCTATATAACTCCAAGGGGATCCGTAATAGTATTGAACATTAAATCAATTTAGAAAAAAATCTTTAATTAACCTTTTAATTGCAAATCATAAAGTTTCCCATAACTAATCGTAGAGGTAGTCGTCATGTACCATCACAATTATCATTTAAAGTTTTTAATTAATTTGTTTCAGATCAATCGATTAAAGTATTTTTAATTATTTGTTTCCTTCGTCTAGCATAGCGCTTCGTACTGACGTCAATGCCTAACGTTAAGAAAACAAGAAATAAAATCCGAAATTTTAAAATTTAAAGATTTAAGATTTTTTTTCATTTGTTTCTGAAACTGAGGCCGTGTATATAAATTTTTGATTATTTTTTTTTTTTCTTGTTTTAATGTTAAGATCATCTTGATATGAATTTTAAATCCATCACCAACATTTGCCATATGCGAATGGAAATAAATTTAACAGAAATTATGCTAAACAATCTTAATTTGACTATAACCGGCTTAGCGTTTCTTTGTTTCATAAGCATTTAATTTAAGAAAAAAAAAGAACCAACAAAATTTGTTTTAATTTTTGCTTATTTTCATAACATAAAATTAAGAAAAGAAAAACTTTTGAATTTCAAATTTATTCTCAATTGTTTGTTGAAACAACTTTTGATAAAATTCTTCACATCATTACATCACATAGTGGTACGGTACTCCATTCATTTGAGATTTTCACATTACAGTTGTTAGGTTAGTATGTTGGCTTCTTCTTTTCTTCATCTTTCAAATATTTTGGCGACCTTTTTTATTTTCCTCGAATTTTAGTTACACTTGACCGCTTGCCATGCCATAAATCGTATACGTGCGTTAAATTAAACTAGATTTCAATGAAGATCTGGTTCCATCTTAGCCTATGACACCATCTTCATTTTATGGTCAACGCAAAACACATAAATACAGACGAAGAAACACAGCCAAAGAAAAAATAAAAAATAAAAAATAAAAAACAAATAAATAAGCGAATATTCTTTTGTTTTTGTTGAATGTTGACTTCACGCCTTTGTGGTTCAAATCGTTTGAGGGCCATTTAATTAACGATTTTAAACAAATTAGAATGTAAATTAAACAGCCGAATAAAAGACAGCAAAAAAGAATTTAATTTATAACGCCTACTTAAAACTGATTTAAATTAAACCAAAAAAAAAACCATCATTTTAGCAATATTTAAAAAAAAATTATCTTTAGAATCTGGTTTTAAAAACATCGAAAATCATTTATTTAAACGACAAAACCAGTCGATAATTTTTATTTCAATTTCTTTCAAAACAAAAAGAGAATTTTTATTTTGCAATTTTTTATTCTTTAACAGTTAGCCACTCGAATATCGTTATAATTTAAGAAAGTCACATCTATTAATATTCAAATGTTTGTATGTGAGATAATCAAATTTACATAGTCTTCCAGTAATTCATTATTATTTATAATATTTATCTGCATCTCGAATTCTATATACTCTATATATGATAGAGACTGGATCACGATAGCTGCTACTAGAATAACAAGATTTTTTTCATTTTTGACAGTTTCAAGCACTTTCAAATGGACACTAGCAATAAAAAATAGCTTGTATTTTAGACCATACTACATTCAATACATATCGAAAAAGGTTGTTGTTATTAGACTACGACAAATTGACCGGCAGCTCTCCTCTTAGATCAATTGCCTAATTAGATGAAAAAAAAAATATTGATTAATGAAGCTGGATCAAAACAAATAAAATATATTTAAACATACATACGTATACCTGTACATATATATAAAAACATAGACGCCATAGTCTAGTATATTATTAGACGTGAGGCCATGGTTAAAACGCTATGTCTGACATCTCCAGCAAACTGAAATATTAAAAAATAATTCTACGGCGTTTACCTGGCTAGCTGAAATTGTTGTTCGGAGTCGACTTTAAACTGTAGATTACGCCAATCATGTATACAAATTAACACACACACAACATAAGTGGTATGAGAAACTAGGTCGCAATCCTGACTGCAGTGTTGTAATGTCCAATTATGTGTATTTAAAGGCAAAAACGTAAGCTAGGTAACCGAAAAATTTTGTTTTCTCTCTACAAATCAATTGAAGGATCTGTATTGGACTGGACAGTGAGTGATAATAAAACTTTGGTCACTTAATATAACGTCACTTTGAAAAGATTGAGGCATCAGGATTGATGGAAACGACGTCAATCGTCGGGATTGATGAAAACACGGGCGATACCGGAATTGATGATAAAGACAGCATCTGTAGTGGTCTATGGCCACAACCTTGATTGTAATTTTATTTAAATCATTATGTTCAAAACGATGAGGTGTATTTTCACTAGGAAAATTATTCAAAAATTTAAAATGAACTTCAAAATAACTACATTTGAAATTATTTTGTGACGCTTTTGAGATGTATGCTGTTCCATGTTGGCGATTTTTTCTTTAAATCTTACATTTAAGATTTGTTTTGATAATTTCAAGAGTTCATGAAGATTTCCAAAATTTTTTTTATGGTTGCGCTATCCTCGTCTTTATGAATTAAAGACCATTCACGTTTTAAATCTTATCTAAACAAATTCTAATGCGACCTTTTTAAGGTAGTCTACTAACGAAATTAATTACTTGAAATATTTTTATTTTGAATGATGACCAAATCCAATAAAAATATCCTAAGTGCTTATTTAAATATAATCCAATTAAAGTCCCTAATCTAATAACATCCTTCCCTTTCTATGACTTTCCCAGACTTGAACAACGTATTGTAATTGAACATGGAGTTTTCGAATATGCTCTGAAACAATCAGATAGGTTAAGACTTCAATGAGATATATTTTTGGGCATAAGTAAGGCAAATTAGTACATAACCTATCATCAGGTCTCTGTTTCATACGCCAAAAAAAATAATGATGTTAGACAACAGTGAACATACACTAGTTAAAGGGATTTCTGGGACTTCCGTCTGTCGCTATAAAAAATGAAAAAAAAAACTGAAGAAATGTCTGCTAGAACGATTGCTGGTCTTTTCACGAACTTCATCCAACGCACCTTAATAACTTGGAGAAACAGTAATCCAGTATTGGTCATTAGAACCATTTAAACAGAACTAGAAGCTTGGTTCTTACACCACACATGTTGTGTGCGTGCCAACTTTATCCATGACTGGCGGGATCTATAGTTTGCATTTAGAGTTATCGGCCCTAAACTACAAATGCCAATGGTGACGACAAATACACGGAATGAACTACGCGACAGAAAACGTTTGCAAAGCTGTAGTCTTCATGTGAGACCTACAATCTCTAAAATAAAATGACAACACAACAAATAAAGCAATTAAAAAGCTTCTAGAAGATGTCAAGAGGATCATGACAGTTATTACCTATATAAACAATGATAAGAGCGATATAACATCACCGGAGAATCAATTACGATGGCGACTTAATTTCCTTAATGGCTCACCAAGTCAAATCCCAATTGTACTAACCTTGCCCCTGGCTTTCCCGCAAGCGAATTCCTTGCTGATAAATTTTTATTATACTTTCTACACAAAAAGAAATCCTATTAAACTATATACCTGCCAAACTTCTGATGTACAGTGCCGGAACAAAAGATTAAGTACTGAACTGTACAGCAATGCGGTCAGTACAATTCACTCTATCGACGTCGTAGTGAGACAGGGATGTATTCTGACTCCAACTTACTTAATTTGTTATTATAACTCTTTAATTAGGATTACAATCTAGCCTTACAACATATTTGAGAAGCTATTCAGGGCAATTTTATTTTATTCTGCGAATTTTCACCAGATGATCGCTGAAAGGAAGTCGTCAAGTAAATATTTTTTCATATTTTTCGTCTTGTTCAGGATAACTAGACTATAGCGACTTTAAAGTGACTCTAACACTTGTTCTCATACAATTACACTTGTGATACAAAGTACGCAGAATTTTTTGAAACTTCTCTGTATGACTAAATAATGATCTCATTTCATTCAACTTTTTACAAAAAAAAATTTCGGACAAGGAAAGGTTTTCAGAAAATTTATTAATTTTTTTACGAAAAAATAAGAGGACTTTTTTGCTAAATTCAAAGTATAGACTCTGCCTCATTATTTAGTTCCAGCAAAAAGACGGGGTTAACTTTTAACAACTGTTCTACATCCATCCGACCTACATACATTCTATCTAATCAGAATAGAAAAAGGAAATTTCTCCGATTTTTCGGTAACGCTATGACTGCAGATGACCTATTAGATATGAATCTCAATGCTTAATAAATATTTAAAAAAAAAACCCAGTCAGTTTGCAATCGACAAAGAAATCTTCGGGTCGAAACGATCTTAATCTATTCTCAAACTTTAAATGAGTAATAACTTTCTTAGCATGAAGGTTGTGGTTGTAATATAATGTGCCCAGTAAACCACTTTATTTAGTAAGCAAATCTGACACTGTGGTATGAACCATACGGAATATTACAATGCTCAAACTTATTAGGATTTTCAACAGGAAATCTATAAGCTTACTTTTTTGCAATTATTCGTGTATTCTGATATTATTTGGTCACGACCGACCACATGCTTTGGCAAACTTCAATACCATTGAATGACAAATGGAACTGTATAGAGGAACACACCTCCTTCAGAAATTCCGAACCGTCTGCGAAGATTCTAGAAAAAAAGATGATTTGTGAACCGACATCTATTCAGTTATATTTATACCGTTATCAAGAGAAGAAATTTCGCAACTGTGAATGTTTTTTGTTTAAACTGTGACGCTAACAGCATTCGTCCATTAATACGATTTTATGAATGAGTTTCAGTTAAAAACCATGAAATTTATTATGTTTTGATATAATTGAAAATTACCGAATAATATGGAGTTTTTTTACAACCGAAGCTAAACAAATATTTTATATTCTCTTCAGCATTAGTGCCGATGTGTTTTATAGAAATCTTTAAAAAATTTTATTCCTTTATAACAAATTCATGCAAATATGATTTGTTTTAACAAACTTTGTTTATGAATGCCGGCATTAATATAAATAAAAATAGAAGAATTTATTTCTATAGATTCCATGGATTTAGGTCAAAGTAATTTAAATGCTTTCAACCTAGTCAGGGTCAATGATCCGTTCTACTACGCACAACGTGTGTTAGTGACGTCAATTATTATTGCAAATTAGGTTTCAGGAAAATGGGAGTTCTGGGTAACAGTAGTAATAATGGTGGGACTACAAGGTTCAAATTAATATCAATAATATTAACATTTAATTTTTTCTTTAAATAATGAAAATAAAACATTTATTTCATTCAAAAAGATGAATAATAATTTCTATAATTAATAATACATGTACGACTACATTACAATTGGTATTTAAAGAAGTCTGTATGGAAAAATAAAAATAAAAATTTAAATTTTAACATTTTTTTTTTTTTAACCGAAAAACAAAACATTTGCAATGTTGCGCAGCACATAAGAAAAACAAAAATTAGCAGCTAAATAGCATTGCGAATATCATCAGCACATGGTTGTATGGGTTTCAAGTTTTAAGTGTCAATAACTGTGTGCATGTGTTAGTGTTAAATTATGAAATAAGCCAAAAATAAAATATAAAAAAAAAACAACAAACATTGTATTTAATTCTTAATAACAACCAAAAACAACAATAACACCAACATACTCGTACATATATGAAACGGCCATAAAACGTTTGCTGAACATGTAACGCCTCTGGTAATTTTGGTTGACCAAAAACAAAATAACAACAACAACAAAAAAACAAACTAAAAATTACAAGCATATGCAGAGAAATAAAAGCTTTTGACTACAATAATATCTACCAACAACAAAAAAAAAAAAAACCGAAAATATCATCATATTAAGAAAAGTATTGAATTTAAATTTAAATGACTGCGACTGTGACTGCCTCAACAACAGCAGACTGCAGCATCCACCATAGCAGTTAAAGGAGAAGATTATACTGGTTGCACCGGTTGGTTGTTCGCTCCTACAAGATAGATGGCCAACATATTGCATTTAAAAAATATTAAATTTTGTAGTTTAATGTTAAGGTAGGCTTATCAAAAAACAAAAATCACTAGAAAATCATTTTTTTTCGGTTTTTTTTTAATAAAATTTTATTTAAACAAACAGCCGACAACGATTTTTTTTTTATTTTTTTATTTATTTTTTTTTTTTTTTTGTTGTTGTATACCCTGACTGCTCTACAACATCGTATTTAACATCTTGCCAAATAAATTGTGCATTTTTCAAGATGACCTTTGAATTTGGATTATTTGACACAGTCTGGCTGGTTCGCTCACAAACCCAGTAACTTACTTGGTTGCAGACACACATGTCCAAAAGGTTATACCCGAATGAATTATAAGGAAAACAAATTAATGAAACTATACAGGCTGTACAGATGTGACATATTCTATTCGTTAATCTCTTACAATAAATCAGTTTGCCAACGTTAAGCTTCTTTTGCAAGTAGAAGCGACCAGTAAACCCGTATAATCCTTCATTTATGGTTGATTTTGTCAGTTAATATCGGCAATTTAACTGGCAAAAGAACTGTCACGCTTCAGACATTATTTCCATGCATGTTAGAATGGTAAAATTAGGAACCAAAGCTGTCCAACTCTGAAGAAGGGAGATTCTATATGCCTTCTTCCTGAAGCGTATAAGGTTCCTACGAGCAAATTGTGTGAACAACTGATGGCACTCGCCTAGGCACCGATCGAAACTTATCAGTAATAGCATCAGTTCTAAATAGTGCATCGATCATTATCCCCACTGTGCCAAATCCTAGAAAAAATCCGCAAAAACTAAATCGACTTACAATTAATGTTTCTGCTCGGTATCGCTGCGAAGTTTATAAGGCTTAAGAGTAAAATATCTTCTACTGGGAGAGTGTTTTGCGAATGACAGAGGTTCATAGCAATGACAATATTTTTCTTACGAAGAACTGACAGACATTCGTAGCTAGTTTGATGTTACCGTTGCCTTCAGTGTTATAGAATGAAGGGCACATAAAACGCAAAACGCATTATATGTCCGTGGATCAATTGTAGAACCAGTTTCACCAACAAGTAATTGAGCAGCAGAGACGTTATTCGTGCGACAAATGATGTACAAGCCGTTCAATTTCGTCGTAATTCTGTTATGGTGTAGAAGGATAGGCGCTGTTATGCACAGATGCAGCTGCCTTGGAAGCATACGAGAGAAATGTTCTACGCAAGATCTTCGGTCCTGTAAAAGTTGACGATAAATTTTGCATCCGACCGACAATGTCCTTCTTTACGAAAATGAGCTATGTTGGCTCGGCAATGCCGTTCGCATAGAAATTATATTCCGGCATTTCCGAGGATTAGCGGACTTTGGTATATAGAAAGATCTCGCCTGTGCTGACATTTCTTTGCTGCTATCATGTCGTAAAAGTAGCTCCAAATCTGTCTGCTTCTTTTTGCAGAATTTACACTCATTCGTATTCTTGACTCTTGGCGAGTTCATACAAAAGTGAGTGCTTGAACACTTGAAACGTTTCTTTTATTTAACCAAATGATATTGGCACTCGGTCTTTTTTGTATCTCTCTGGCACTATCTGAAGCAAATCTGTGTTCTGTGCTCCTTTTCGTAATTTTGAATTGCTTCGCTGAACACTATAAAAACGTAAAATTTTCTTCTTGCACATACTTTCTGCAGCAGACCATTTAATTGCATTCGTAATTAGAAGTTGTTGCTTTTTTCTCGTATTTTGTGGAAATAGAGGCATAAATGCTGAATTTATTTATTTCAAAAGCCGTGTCCAGTTTTTGCAAGAAAAAATCATAATAAAAAAAAAACAAATTTAATATTTTATTAATCGTTAAATACTCGTTTATTTAAAAGTCTTTTATACTCAAAATTATGACATAAATTATGTATCTGCGGTTATAAAAAAAAAACATGCTTAAATATTCTTCTTATTACCGTGAGTATGATGAGACGATTGTTGGTGGATGATGAAGTTCAAATAATACCTCAAGTTAAAGCACGACCTAAACTTTATCTTAAGCTTCTTAAGACAGGTGGTTATTTTGTAGTGGGAGCTAAAGGTAATGATAGTGGTGGTAGAGTTGCTGCTGCTGCTAAAACTTATACTGACATATTGACAATGTTTCATACAAATTCTTATCATAATTATTGTGTTTGCTACCAGCATTTTAAAACAAATAGAGACACATTAAATACGTAGGCAATCAATACAGTCAATTCAAAGAAAATAGAAAAATTTTTAAATTTTTAAACATCGGCCATATTCTGTTTAATAATTATTAGAGGTCTATAGAAAAATTCATGTTTTCTTTTAGAAACCTTTAATCCATGCACTACGACTCAAATAACCATACTTACTGAGCATATTCTTTTAGAGTCTGATCACACTTTCCATACGCCTTTTATCTAGCCCGTAATCGGAGCCCCCCAGCAGCATGGACAGAATTTATAACTGCATTGTCAATTATAAACTCCCAGATCTTTAGGGAGGTTTCTAATGTAAAGAACTTGCCAGAAATGTCTATGGCTGCGCCACGTCTGACTAGTTTATGCTCTCTTTAGATACCAGGAAGACCACTATAACCCGGTAGCTATACGATAATAAATTGTCCTAGAGTTCATTATGTTAGGACCGCCTGACTTTTGGAAAGTCCGCTAATTTCCCCTTATGCTCGGTAATCCTTACAGCAGCCTGTATCCAGTCATAGCCACATTTAAGCATCTTGATTTCATTCCTTCATTTTTTTTTTATTTTTTCAGTACCCCTTTTGGGAGTATATGACATCCACAAAGCATTTCTGCCTTGTTTCAGTTTATTTAAACCATTTCTGTTGTTTCATCTAAGCACATGATTGGTCCTCTGTAGCAAATTCTAAGATAATGGGGCTGCAATTTAACGTTGCCTAGAAACAACGCCCTCCAAGTATTTGCTGTAGTGGTGGGGAATATTGTTGGTTGTTGTTTCCTACCTCTTTTTCCGCTGGGTGACTTCACTGCCTAGCCTTCCTCGAATTTCTTTTCTTTTTTTTCTATTTCCAAGTGTGTCTTAGATCGATTGTAATGGAGAGTCGTGAAGACAATTAATTTGATTTTCAAAAATCGTTTTTTTTTTCAAGTCCATTGGGATTCGTTGATTTTTAAGTAATTCTTCTCCAAACTCTACTGTCACAAACTCTACTTATGCAGTTTTATGCTTATGTGTTGGGGGTTTTTTTTTGTGAGTTGAAGTTACTTTAGCAATGAGTAGGATTGCTACTTGTCACCACAAACATCACAACTCCAATGACAAACAATTCAAATCCATGCAACATGGAACATCTAAATGATTATTTACCATATTTGTAGAAAAGTTTTTTTTCAATTAAACTGTTCTTTCATTCATACATTCATTCATTTATTCATTCATTAAATTGCAGTAGCAACCAATGCTTATTGAGATCTTGCCTTTAGTAAGCACATAACAAAGCTTAAAAATAATGAAATTAAAACGAAATAATTAAGCACTGTCAACATCAGTAGGGGGTTACTTGTAAAACCATTCTCTACTTATACAAATAAATTTATTTCAGTTTAATTTGCCTTTGTAGTTTAATTAAAATATTAATCTTTGAATTTAATTTAATTTTGTTTGTTTTTGTAGAGCTTTTTAAGTTAATCTTTTTGATTTCAAAACGATTTCATAATCTTTTATTGTCTCTTTTCTAATATGTATTACATAATCGATAAAATATCTTTTGTTTCAAATGAAAATCGATGAAAAAAAAACAAGAAAACAAAAAAAAAACAGCAACAACAACAGATATACAAATAAAATATTCTAAAATTTTGTTTTCATTTACATATATTAAGTTAAAGTTAAAGTTTTATTTATTTTTATAAAATAAAATAAAATATTTTGTTTGTACAGAAAAAGTCATCTGCACATAAATACATGTATTGTATGTATTTAATATGATTGTGTACAATATATTGTATATACATACATATGTACATACATTATATCATTTAGTTTTTATAACTTGTTTTTATATTTGTTTCTTTATCATTTAGAAGGTTTGTTTTTATAAATAATATTTTGGCAGTAATTTTTGATTTTTTTTTTTTTTTTTTGTTCATCTTCTGTTCATGTACCAGTATGTTGAACGTAAAACAAAAGATTTAAGACACAAACTTGTTTATTTTCGACAAGAAAAATAAAATACCACGAAGCCATAAAATATTGTATTTAAGAAATATAAATTTTTTTAAAGATTTCTTTCTTACTGTAATCAAATACAAAAAAAAAAAAACAATAACAATTAAAAACCGAAACTGGATTTTCTCTAAAATATGAAATATTATCGCAATCACCATGTTATATTATTGATTTCAACGTTTTTCCTAAGATTTCTATGCAATTTTTATTTTTAAATTTATTAATTTCAACACCCACGACCTAGCTTCTCACACCACTTATGTTGTGTGTGTTAATTTTATACGTGAGTGGCACGACCTACTGTTTGAGGCTGATTCCGAGCGGCAGATTTTTTTGAGAAACTTTTCATGGCAATTTTATTTATTCTCAGAGTTTTTGCAAGAAATCTGCTGAGAGATATTTTGTTTTGTTGAAAATGTCTGACCTGGGCATTGAACCCTGGCCTCATATCTAATAAGCCAATACATTACCTACTAGACTACAGGTCTATACTCTACGAATTAAAACTTGTAAATTTGAGATAGAAACAGATCTGATTCAACCAATATTCAATAGAATTGAGCAAAGTGAGCTGAAGTTGCATATGTTTGCATATTTGTGCCCAGTTAGTCGAACAATTTGATTTTAGACCAATAAAGTTGGCTATGCATCCTTCTGTAGCCATTCTATTAGAACACAACTTTCTTCGCCGTGCTGAGTTGCTACAGATAATCGCAGCAGTATCCAATGAATTCAAGACAATAGTTTGACTATCCCAGATTGTAATTAAACGTTTATCTCTGATATCCCTTTGTTGGCTCATTGAAACTGCATTAATCTTCTCTTAAAATACACCTTATAAGTAAATACGGAGATCATCTTAGCAACCATCGTTGCATCTCTTCAAATTTCTAGAGGTAACGCCTGAAATCTCTTAAACAAGAGAATATCCTATCGAAAACCAATTAAGGTTTTATGTGGACTGTAATCGTACATGAAATCGCTGTAGTTTAGTAGGTAGTGTGTTGGTTTATTAGACGAAAGACCAGGGTTCGAATCCCCGGTCAGACATCAAAAACGAAAATATGAAAAAAAAAATATTTCTTCGGCGACTTTATCGCAGCAGATTTCTGGCAAAAGCCCTGAGAATAAATAAAATTGCCATGAAAAGTTTCTAAAAAATCTGTCGTTCGGGGTAGACTTTAAACTGTTGGTCCCGCCGCTCATATATAAAATTAATGCACACAACATAAGTGGTGTGAGAAACTAGGTCGTAATTCTGACCGAAGCGTTGATCATAATTGATCATTGATCATAATTGATCTTTAATTATGTATGTATGTAAGCGTACATAGTACAATACAATACGGAATGCTTCTTAGGATATTTTATGACAAAAGTTCCTGAGTTCATGCCTCCTCAAACCACTGCTTATTTCACAATTCTTCGCAAAAATATACAAGTGAACTAGTCTTATTATATCTCCTATGGCACCAATACGACATTTACGCAATGCTAGATGGGGTTATGGTCAGATTGGAAACTGCCCAGTTGTCCTCTTGCGAACACTTGTTCCGCTTTAAAACACTAAACAAGAGTTGCATACATAATGATTGGCGTAATAGTCAGAGTGTAAGTCCAACAAATTATCTTAGAATTCAGACTCAATGAGTTCTCTTCATGCTCTTCTTACAAGTTCTTTGCTGCCTGGTCAATTCTCTTTTCTAGCAATGAGTTTCAACGCAGTTTTGTGTATAACACATCATACAAATGTTTGTCCTCACTGGTATTTTTAATAACGCTCCCTCCAATGATAATTGCACTGTATTCCTGTATTAATATTTTCAAGAAAGGGAAGGAATATGATGGGACAGTTGGCCTCTCAGCATGACTGCATGACTTTTTTCAGATATGAGATAACATGTTTGTAAAATGACCGCAAGATTTAAAGAGGTTTAACGCTTATAAACTATATTCTGTTTATTTAAATAGAAATAATTTGTGCTCTTTTTATATGGAAGATTATTAATTTATCCGGACAATAACAATTCACGTAATAAATAACAATTAGCATTTGTTAATACAAATATGTATTCTAAATCATTATTTTTATGACTTGTATTTGTTTTTTTTTTTTATTTTTTATTAGAATTTCAAGATAAATAACCTGTTCCTTTAACACATCTTTCGGATAATAAAACTGCCAATTACCAGTCCCCCAATTTAAACAAATAAAAATTCCTTTTATTCTCGTCTTAACAGTAAAATTAATTCTGCTAAACTACTAAATACTAAAATTTAACTCATAATTACTATTTTTGGTTGAAAATAATATTTAAAATATTAAAAAAAAACATTTAGAAACGTGTTAATAAATTTAATTACACAATAAACAACAATTATTATTAAATAAATAACAAAAAAAAAAAACAGAACACAACAACAATAAAAGTGACAAACTAAACTGTTTCAGATTTATTAACATTATTTATGATTATTTTATTCTAAAATTTATTTGTTTTCAAGAAATAAAAATTTAATCGAATTCACAGTTCGTAAATTGTTAATAACCGAATAAAGAATAAAAATAAAAAAAAATAAAAACAAAAAATAAATGTACAAATAAAGCGTTGGGGTTATAATTGAAGTCTAATGTTTTATTACGGTCAAATTAACACTTTGAACAATAGAAGCGTGCTTCAAATATGACGAAAACAAAATTTAAAAATGAAAATAGTTTTTATGTTCAAATAGAAAAAAAAAAAATCGTATGGTATTAGACGAATAAATATTGAGCTATAATAGGCGGCAATAAGAAAACTTTGAAAATGTTTAAATAATTTTATGCTGTGCATTTTATTTATTTATTTACTTATCAATTACAATATTCTTATTAATAGTACGAGCTGGTAACATATACCTAGCACACTACTCTTTAGACTATCAGGACACCCGTAAGGTATTTTATTCTTACATTTCTATTGCATTTAAGATATATTGTGTTTGTCATACAGTACAGAGTATGCACAAATGCTTGCGACCAGATGATGTTGGACGTCTAAATGGTATATTACGTCCTGCTGTGATAGTTCGTGTTACGTTTGGTGAAGACATTTCGTTGATCACTTCTGTAAAATTTTATAACGATACGCTATGTTTTGCTTTTCCATTTTAAAAAATGAAAAAAAGCTTCGTAAATATTCAAAAGTTCCCGATAAAATTGTTGCGAGTAAACTCTAGAAACAGGAGTGTTTTATTTATTCTGGTTGTGAAATATTTCTCTTTTTCACCATACTCGATGTAACTCGTATCTGAAAAAGCTGTAAAAATTTTGCAACTAATTGAGCTACAGCACTGTGCAAGTTAGCCGTAGACAGTGAAGTCTCTCCAAGTAATATTAATTACTCGAAGAAGATAGATATTGTGCTACAACAAAATAAAATTGACTAAATTGTAGAATATTTAAAAGCCGATAATATTCCATGATGATCTTCAAAGATCTAAAACACTGAATTGATGGGACATTTGATAATGTTAAGGCTTTAAAGGAAAAGAGTTACGTATTATAAATACCAATCTTTACCAATCTTAACTTGACTATTTAAAAGAATATTTCAAAAATAACAATTCTAACTCACTAGCAGAAAATGCGATGGAATACAGATCACCACAATACTGTGCTACAAACATTCTTGATGACTAGAAATTTACTGCCCTTGTCTCAAAAATCTGACCTCTGACTATCTTTTATATTCCTTTTAAACAATCGTTCATCAAACTACCACCCATTCACAGTGATTGATTATTATCAAAGTTTTGAAATTCATAAAGCAAAGAATGTATGCGATTAAAATTGATTTTCATTAAAAAAGATTCCATGAAAATTTGACCAAAAACCAGGAATATTTCATAAATTCATGATGTTTTATTACAATAATTTCCGATTTTTACTGCAACATCTTTTAATGCAATAAATTTTTTTATTTTTTTTAGGGGATCCCCTACGGTCAACGAATTTCTAACTGAAACGTTAATGGTGATAATTGGTAAGTCTACTCAGAATTATCGATTTTATATGTATTACTGGTCATTTTTGCAATTAAAAACAAAACAAATGATGAGTTTCTCTAGGAAAACTACCGCACTTCAATATCTGAATTAAATTAATCATTCAAAAATTCGTAGGACCTCATTTGGTTTGTACGATGGTTTTCAGCAAAGTATGTTCCAATGCAAATAAATTGTGTATATCACAAGAGTATCTTCACAGTTTGGTGAGAATTATAGAGCTTATGGCTGAAAACAAATTCCATTCAGTTACTAACCCAAACGTCGGTCTTTGGCGCCATACTATAAAAATACAAGCCACTAAGTTCCAAATATTGTATTTGAATATATAAGGTGGAATTTAAAAGTTTAGTTTTAAAAATGCAAAGGAAAGAAAAATGTTTTAAAGTTTTCCAAAATTAATTTCTTTGTTGTGAAGTTCCGTTTAGAAATGGAATATTATTTCATTCATATGGCTGCCGGCGGCTGGTCTCACACGACCTCATTTGATCGGATCAACTTTCGTGCATTTTTTCGAGTGTATTGGGGTCGTATCTTGCAATGGCATTACGAAAGTTGATCTGTTAAATATTTCAATTGTCTTGGTTTGTCGGCATAACATTTTGTTGGCTACTTGGCGACAAATGACAACATTATTTCGGCTAATTAACAGGCCATTAAAGTTTAAGGCAATAAATCGATTGTGAATTGAGATGTGTGCAGAGCCACACATAGTTCGCATCAATTGCATGAAGAGCGGGTATTAAAAAAACTCAGTTATGGTCGATAGCTATCTCATTGACCGTCACTCATTTTTAAAGAGAAATATGGGCGAATGATGCCTCCGCTGCACATTGGTTTCTGTAAGAAATCACGTAAGGGTTTTCTGAGCCCCATATACGGAAATTTTGCTTAAACCCAACGTTACACAAGCCTAAATTGATTTATTACGTTCAGTTGTATATATATGTAAACAGCATAAATATTCAATTGTCTCTGGTTTGTCGGCATAACATTTGTTGGCTACTTGGCGACCAAATGACAACATTATTTCGGCTAATTAACAGGCCATTAAACGTTTAAGGCAATAAATCGATTGTGAATTGAGATGTGTGCAGAGCCAAACATAGTTCGCATCAATTGCATGAAAGAGCGGGTATTAAAAAAACTCAGTTATGGTGCGATAGCTATCTCATTGACCGTCCTCATTTTTAAAGAAATATGGGCGAATGATGCCTCCGCTGCACATTGGTTTCTGTAAGAAATCACGTAAGGGTTTTCTGAGCCCCATATACGGAAATTTTGCTTAAACCCCAACGTTACACAAGCCTAAATTGATTTATTACGTTCAGTGGGAATAATAAACACAATCTTGTGATAGAACAGAATGACATAAGTATTGCCAGATTTTAAGTAACCGATTCCCAAAATAATTTCTAAAAAATTCATTCAGGGATATAAAAATCTCACAAATTATGAATTGAATGATTTTAAATACTGCTGAACAAGATAATAATATTTCTATATTGGCATTAAACAAGACGACAAGTTAACCAACCACAATACATTGACTTGTGGGAACATACAAAACTGTAGGTTTGCCAATAGAATATAAAAATTTATAAGTCATGAGTAAGAAACTTAAATTATTAAAATTTCTATTCTCTTTACAAATAAATTAAATTTTTTTTTTGTTTATTTATAAATGGTTTTGAAAATCTAACAAACATCTCATGTGAGATAATAATTGTTTGGAAGGCCAAATACAGACTGCAGACCGACCAACCAATAGACCTTCTCAAACCACATAATTTCTTGTCAATTAACAATGAAAATAAGTCTTTGAAACTAAAATATATTTCAATCAATAGAGATAATCAAACAAAAGTGAGAAGCTAAAAATATTCATACAACCAGAAACAAGAAACAAAAAAGCAGTAACTCCTCTCTAGTATTCTCACATAAACTAAGATTCAACGACGAACCCATTTATCAAGATCTCTTTCATATAAAATTTATGAATAATCACAATACGAACGAGTATTTGCATTAGAAACTAACACTTGCTGCACGGTTTACAAAACCGCCAACCACCAACCAAGTCTACATACATATGTATTAAAAAAAAAATTATATTTTCAAATATATTATGTGTAGTCGTCAATAATAATTAAAAACGAATCATTTTAATTTAATTCCCAACGCTAAACTAAGAAGTAGAATTTTTTTCTTCTGCTCTTTCTTCTTTTGCTGCATTGTTCACTGACCACAAACATTGTTTAAATGCTATTGAAATTAAGCAAAAAAAAAAAGGAGAAGAAGAAAAGAAAACAAATAAGAATAGGAATAAAATATAATAATAATGATAATAATTTGAATATTTATTTCTAAAAAAAAATTGTTTGTATGAGTATTTTTTCGCAAACAAGTACAACTGCATCAACAATACAACAACAACAACAACTACAATGACAATGTTGGCAATTTACTACAACAAATTCTGGTTTAAACAAATTTTTAATCAATTAACACATGCGGACAAGTGACCTTTACAGTAAAAAAAAACACATAAAAAACACAAAAAAACACACAAAAAAACATCAAAAGAATAAGAAGAAAAATACTTGAATACAAAAACGTAATAAACAAATTATAATGATACTAATAATCGAATGGTTGTATGTCAGTCAGTCTGTCCGTCCTCCATTTGGCCGGTATTTATACAACTTTAATCAACAGTCTTCGTACGAAACCAAATAGACATGTGAGCTTCAACGCCACTTCAGTTATAAGTGAGAATATGAATGAGAGTATTTAACTTTAGTTTCATATTTGTCATCGGTCATCGTTAATCGAAACCGAAAGCGAAAAATGCATTAAAAATATTTTCTCACATTGATCACATTTCATTCGTAACACTCACACACACCCAATATACCTTTCCTCCTACACTTTGATTTCGATAGATGCTGCTTTTCTAGTTTTTTTTTACGTTTAAATTTAAATGGTAAAGTAATTAATTGAACAATGTTTTCATTCATGATTTTACTGTAAATTCCAATACAGTTCTAATGACTTCAAAATTGCTCTTACTTTTCAACAAAGTTGCAGAGCCTTTCTTATAGACAGAGTTCGGCTAGGCCATTGAGAAGAAGTTTTAGTGAGGTTCTCAGACTTCTTTGCCATTTTAGATTATAATTAATGCTCTTGCTATAGTTTAGATTGGGAAAAAAGTAAAGAATATTGATATCTTTATTGGTAGTACGGCATTTTTTTAATTTAGAACCTCGGCTGCCTAGTCCACTGGACCAAATCAAAACCGAAATATATAAGACAGTGCTTATTTCACATGATGTTGGTTAAACAGATAACAAAGCATTTCCCCATCTTCTTATAATGCAGATAACATTTAAATTTTTATCGACGCTAGGATGATAGTTTCTTTTAGCAACATGTTCTCCAGCCAACGTTTTTCTTCGATTTTCCAAGTATGTAAATAGTGCAAGCATCTTTTTATGTATGAGAAATTGTATGTTAGATTGCTTTCGTTACCCACCAAGCTTTGCATCCTTTTACTAACACAACGCATTTTCATTTTGCAATTTATTGTTGCTCAAGACTTAAAGTTTAAAAAAATAAATTTTAATGTGCCTAGTCTGTTGTCAATATCATCGAATGTGATCCCAGTGGAAGTCGAAATGCTACCTAGATCCAAGGTGTTTAGACTTTCAGCATCAAAATTGGCAGTAGTCGAAAAGAGCATGCTGATGGAATTAATTCTTACAAATCGACTGTATGTGCTTCCTCAGAAAGCCCCAGTTACCTATCTGCAACAAATCTACACCGTTTGTGCATATAAGAGCAAACAGTTTACTGTTGAAGTCCCACTTTTGTTCTTAATTTACCACGCTCAAGCAGCGAATGGCTAATGCAAGCCTCCTTCTTTTAAAACACTTGATACTTTGAATACATACATACCGTTTAGTCAGGTTTACGGCCTAGCTTCTCACACCACCTATGTTGCGTGTATTAATTTTATACACGAGTGGCGGGACCTACAGTTTAAATTTGACTCCGAAAGACAGATTTTTTAAGAAACTTTTCATGGCAATTTTATTTACTCAGAGTTTTTGCCAGAAATCTGCTGAGAGGAAGTCGTCGAAGAAATATTTTTTCATATTTTATTTTTGATGTCCGACCGGGGATGTGAAGCCTGGCTTTTCGTCTAATAAGCACACACACTGCCTACGAGACTATGGCGACTTTCAATAGCTGTTACTTATTATATTTCAATCTAGGACCTTTAATAACCTCAACAATTACCATGCCGTATGGAATTAATCAAAACTTCGCATTTCATTGTTCACTTATTACTCTTCTAAAATTGGTCTTCTGTTTTTCATTTTGCTAAGACAGTCGCATTCGGTATATTACCGTACTCTCTAGCACCGATTCTGTACTACCTTATTCACCAGCCAGTTTAATTCTATAGACATATATATGTATGGGTAAGTGTCATGGTATTAACAGCGCTAGATTTCCGACGGACGGATTAAGATTATAAACCTGAATTAACTCGACTTTACATAATAATTCGGAAATTTCAAACGATCTATTATATGCATATACACATAGTTGGTGATTACAAGTCTTCAGTCCTAGCTTCTCATACCACATATGTTGTGTGTATTAATTTTATACATAAAGTGGCAAGACCTACAGGTTAAATCCACTCCGAACGACATTTTTTTGAGAAACTTTTTCATTACAGTTTTATTTAAGCCGATGAAATATTTTTTCATATTTCGTTTTGTTGAAGATGTCTGACCTAGGTTTTGAACCATGGCCTCGCGTCTAGTAAGTCAACACAATACTTACTAGACTACTGTGCCTATATTACAAGTTTGCATAGTTCTTTGAATCAAGTTATTTACCATTTGCATAGTTTTTACGATAATCATAAATCTTAATGGTTTAAAAATCTTACCGATGGTTAAAACCATTAACATAGTTAATTAAAAAAAAAAAAAAAAAAGATTTTATTTCATTTTGTTTCCTTTTATTTACAAATTTTAATTCGCACGTTTTCCAATAGCCAAGAAAGAAACCGGCTGCCAATCACAAAAATTTGAAAATTTTAAAGGTTGAGAAGTTACTGTCAATTAAAAGGTGTCATATTTTGATTTTTAATTTTTTAATATTTTTTTTTTTAAATGTTACAAAAAATATTTTTAAATGTTACCAATACATTACAAAGGTTATTATGGCTTCTTTTAAAAAATTTACGATTACTGTCGTAAATATCTGTTTTCGCACAAAGTTTATTTAATAAAAGACATTAAACGCATAAATTTTAAATATTTTTTTTTTTGCTAAGTTATTATTGTTGTTGTTTTCTTGTTATGAATATAATAACAAGAAAATATAAAAACACGCAAATAAAAAAATGCACATGTTTAAACAATAGATAGCCTATGTTTCATTAACATTTTATTGCATATGCAAATATTATTACTTTCGTGCTCGTAAAAAATTTGCAAAAAATAAATAGTTTTCATAATTTTCGATCATTATTTATAGGGTACACTTATCGATCATAGAATAAGTATGATCCAACTGGCTTTTAGCTGATAGACAAACACAGAAAAAGTTAAAAAACTTTTACAAATATATTCTGAATTTAAATTAAAAACCAATTACGTTCTCTTCACAGTAAATTTTAGTTTACAAATTACAACGGTGTTGGCAATTGTTTGGAAATAATTCTTATTTTGAAGGAAAGTTCTACATTTCAGTAGTCGAAGAAAACGTAGTCTAGTAGGTAGAGAATTGGTTTACTAGACGTAAGGGTACATTTCAAACCGCAGATCAGATATCTCCAACAAAACGAAACGTGAGAAATTTTTTTTCGGCGACTTCCTCTTATCAGATTTCTGGCAAAAACTCTGAGAGTGAATAAAATTGTCATGAAAAGTTTGTCAAAAATCTGTCATTTGGAGTCGGCTTTAAACTATAGGTCGCGCCACTCATGTGTAAAATTAACACTGACAACATAAGTGGTATGAGAAGCTAGGTTGTAATCCTAATTGGAGTAATGTAATGACCAATTATATATGTTATGTTGTATGTACTACCATTCAATTTCAATAATTTCAGTTAACTCACTATCGCAGAAGTGTTTAATTATCCAAATGATTGAAAGCAAATCTTCTACTATTTTGTGTAGGCCAATTCATTCTTCAGACATCCTTCCACTGACAGTATAAGTGCGAATATACATACACCACAGTTGAACATATTTCGCCATCTTCCCAATTTAAAAATAGTTGACGTCAGCTTTTCGGTTACGCTTTAAATTGTAATACTACCTGTGCTTGTTGCGTCTGTTTAGAAACTCAAGCCATTACATTAACACGTATGAATCTCATTCCGTCTAAGTATCGATGTATGTCTCTGCTGGATGGTTATCGTAACAGACTATCCTACTACAAAATGTTATAAATTATCAAATGAAATCGAATACGTCATCTGGAACGACTAGCTGGGCATAGAGTAAAGCTGTACAGCGTACAGGACATTCAGGTATTTATGGAAAAAAATCAGGACCAAACTCACGACTCCGAGTTTTATTAATGTACAAAGTAACTGAAATATCGGGTGGGCCATTTATCGGTTTAAATTTCAACCAACGGTTATTTGGAATCTCGCAATACTTATAACACTTTATTCTGCTACAAAATTGAGTATATTACCTCCACTGAACGTAATGAATCGATTTACACTTGGAAAATGTTGGAATTTATTGTATCAAAGAGAAACTACACAATAATGTCGCACAAAATTTGGTCGCAGAGAAGGACCAACAGTGGCCGGTATTGTTATTGTTAAAGTTCATGAACCTATGTCTGAACCATTGAACTTTCTTGTATGATTTCATAAGATCTGCCTTTTGACCACGAAGAAAGATCAACGTTCATCTATATTAGTAAGGAGACTATTCTGGATTTGAAACCTTTGAAATCAATTTTAATTAGCAGTTAAGTCTAAAATACTTTTTCCAGTCACTGTTTGAATCGAGTTAAGATTACATTCCAATGAAGTTTTAGAGAACAAATCCAAAGCTAGACAGCAATAGTCACAGGCATGTTCTGCTGTGAATCTTGATTATTTGATAACATTACGCTTTTAATAGCATTCGCCAAAAATTGTTAAGCTGTGGAATATAAGACGTTTCATCTTTAATATGGTTATTAGTCGTTTCGAGAAGCTTACACAGTTACTTTTTAAAATTTAAAAAGATCTCTTAATAGCGATTGTTTCTTTAGAAGGAGGTATGGAACGCAAGTGAATGAATATACGAAATATCTATGATCAGATTAAATTTTTTAATTTAAATTTTCTTTTTTATCGAAGTGTGTTTGAAATTCGTTATTGCTTTACATATTGAAAAGTTTTTCCCCCTGATTCTATTGTTGCTGCCAATGTGGCTAATGATAATCGTAATGCATTTGAATGATGTTATTTACATTCGATATAATACTGTTCGATTTTATAGTTGTTGTAAAATGTTAGACATGCGAGTCGTTTCGATGTTTTTAATAGTATTATTTTGTTTTAAATATTAATTTTTTTTAAATAAAAAATATTTCAGTTCGTAAAAATCTGTATGAAGATTTCGTTTTCAAACGAATATGCCATGGACATCAAGTGCGTTAAATTAATAATCAGGTTTTATAATAAATTATCACAAAAATTTGACAATTTATTATCGTGTTAAACACAAATTCAGTATGATAATAGTAAGGGCAGCAAACGCTGAGGGGAAAAGGGCGTTATTTTTAAAAATTTTCAAGATCAAAGACAATCAAATGATAGACAAAATATTTAAGCATCAACGTCACCGTCATTCGGCTTCAATTCATACATTCATTGTGATGTTAATGGGTCTTAATTTCCATAACATATCATATCATATCAAGTCAGTTGTTTGACAAGCCCAGAATCTTTTTTAAATGTTAATTAGCAAAACCCATAAAAAAATAACAAAAAAAAATGCCTAGACCATTATGATATTGTTACACTGTAGGTCGTAAACCTTTACGTGAATACTGGCCAATCATTTAAACAAACAAACAACAACAAATTCAGAATTCGATATTTTTCATTTCAGTCACAATGCCATGACCTGACAAGCAAAAATTCAGAAATTATTTAATTCATCTTGATATTTATTTTTGTTGTATTTCTTTGATCCATAATGATCTTTATGTCATTGATATTCTCTGCTATTGGCCATTATTTTGACCTGATTATTCATCTACTTGGCTGTCAGTCAGTCTTATGCTGTTTTGAGCCAAAATAATTTTTCTTATAAAATTCATTATCAAAACTACAAAATTAATTTTTGTTTTAACTTTTTATTAATTAAATACCAATAATATGCTAAGAAATATTGTCAACTCATAATTCAATAAAAATTATGCAATTGTCAAGAATACAAGTAATTAAGATTGCAGATGCAATTTATTTGCGAAAAATCTCAAAAAGTTCATTACCATTTTTGGGTGTTGTTTTTAGAATTTTTAATTTTGTTGTTTATTCTTTCCGATAGCCTTCAGCAAATTAATAAACAAATATTGTTATGTTAAAACAAAAAATTAAAAATTTATTAAAAAAAAAAACTCATGAACTGTCCTGACGTTAACTAGCACGAGTGCTAATCATAAAATTATTATTGTATTGTATAGGTCATAAATATTTTATTCTATTTGTTGAGCATTTATTGGGCTCAACAATGAAACGACTGAGAAAACGTAATTGTACTGGTACTATTGAACTTTGATAGTTGAAAGCGGCCACCTTTTTGAAGCTATATTTGTCAAATAGGTTGCTATCTACTCAGTCTGTTTTATTAAATCTCCTTGGAGGACCATAAACAACAACATATGCCCTTGAATTAACTCTGGAGCAGTTATCAACTGACATTAATTTTCATCGAAAAATCATCTTAAAACTAAGTTCCCGAATTTGAGGACAGCACAGCGCCACGTGCCACATAACCCATGCCACATTGGCACATTCATTACATATAGGTGATGTGAACTGGCTATCGAGATTATAGTATTTGACCACGTAAGACTTTTTCTTGTGGGGTTTTGTAATGTCACAGTCACAATTTACGCAATGCCAAAAATAGCAATGATTCTCAAAGCGAACATAACTCAAGCCAACCGGTTAAATGCAATCTAATTTATGTGCCGTTGTCGTGGAAAATTAGGCATTTCACATGAGCTTTTTCCAAAACAGTAGCGGAGACTTAAAATACGATATATTCTACACATAATTTCACTAATAGATCTTTCTATCAAATAAAATTTTACGATATCTCAGATAAATTCTATGCCTTACTCTCACTTTCCTATCACGCTCGGCACTAATCTACTGATAGCAGATCTGTGCCAATAATTGAATATACCATAAGGCCATCAACATTCATACAAAAAGTATGTCAGAGTATCCTTTTCCTCCGGTCAAATCAGCACCAGTCAAGCCAAGGTAAATAAAATTTGTTGACCTAATTCCTATTGCTTTGTCTTACTCTTTCAGAGGGTAATGACTATGTAATAATATATAATAACGCTTACTCTTGGTAGATGATTGAAATTTTCTTTCACTTTCTGATCCTGTTAACTTTTTACTTCCTTAATTCGTTATTATGATCCTTTAGTCAGGACTACGGCCTAGTTTCTCACACCACCTATGTTATGTGCAATGAGTGACAGGACCTAAAGTTTAACGTCGACTCCGAACGACAAGTAGTAGAAGCTTTTCATGGTATGTTCTATTTACTCTAGGATTTTTTACTAAAAATAAATAGAAGTTGCAGAGAGAAATATGTTTTCACATTTCTTTTTGTTCGTTTTCTCTGAGTTGGAGTTTGAAACACGGACTTTCATTTAATAAGCTTAAACACTAGTTTGTAGACTACGGCGACTTTTTCGTTACGGTCAAGCAAAACGAAATTTAAAAAAAATATTTCTTCGGCGACTCCTCAGCACATTTCTGGTAAAAACTCTGAGAGGAAATAAAATCACTATGAAAAGTTTTTCCAAAATCTGTCGTTCGGTATCGACTGTTAAACTGTAGATCCCGTTACCTATGTATAAAATTAATACACATAATACAAGCGGTGTGAGAATGCGATGTTTGAAATATCCTGGTAGGCTTAATGGCCAGTTTGTGAACTCAACAATGACAACCTTCTTCACCAACATACTGCCTACTTGTATGAAGTTCTATAAACATATTGATGGCAATATTTGTAGGTATCAGCTGCAAATTAGTCACTATGGTACAAAGGGCACGATTCTTATTTTGTCGTATGCACTATATCTCCGATGATAATTTAAATAAATCCTTATTTATGGTAGATTAATTATTAATAATTTCATAAATTTAAAATATTTAAAGAACTATTAATACCATTTTAATTAAGCGGCTGTCTAATGACATGATTTTTATTGAAAATTAATACGAAAAAAATTATTCTTTTTCAACAAAAAGGTGTTTAAGCCATAATTAAAGAGGCTCACGAAATCTGATATTAGAAATCACGAAAAACGAATTAAAAATAAATTATTTTCCTTCATTTAGCAAAAAACAAAAAATAAATTTTTAATACAATTCATTTGAAAACTTCAAAAAACATAAATTTAAAGCCTAGTTAATTAATTATTTAAAAGCTATTCGATAAAAAAACATAATTTTGTATGTATTAACATATTGAAAACGAGCCACTCTTTTTTGGAAAAAAAAAATAAACATTTTTAAAAAAAAGAATTTGTGAAAAAAAAAAATACTGTGATAAATGTAAAGACTGGTTTAATTATAAAATCAATGCTTTATTGTCTTATTTGTAGTCACATTTGACGTCATAACACCAGAACTATAAAAAATTATGCAATACTTAAGAATTTGTAAAGTTTTTGCTTAAATTTTTTTTAAAAAACAAGAAAAAATAGCAAAAAAAAAAATTAAGTTTCTAAAATTAAACAGGATGTCGTGTTCAATGTTGTGTAGATGCTTAATGACAGATTCAAAATTGATGACCATTCATCAATAATTTCCATAGATTTAGGCTTGAGTGAGTGATTGTACGAACGATTTGCAGAATATTCTTACGTCAGTCAAGCTATTGTCATTCAAATGGGCAATTTTTTTATTTCAATTAAATTGGGGAATAGTGGACGTAATGGTTTTGAACAAAGCAAAACAACTCAATCAATACTCGTACGCGTACAGTATAGTAAATCTAGAATGAAATATTTTTTTTATTTTTCGTTTTGTTTTAAACGTCTAAGCCGGCAGGTGTCTCATATGGCGACTCCAAAAATTTCTAAAACTTGTCTTTTATAAGACTCTAGATAGTAAATCGCCATTTATAGTAAAATTAACGCTCATAAAGTAGTTGACATGAAAAATCAATGTTAAGGTAATACATAGGGGTTTCCAATGGGCACTTTTGAACTTTATAATGGCCAGTTTTTTGAAACTCAATCTGTGAAATTAATTATCATTTCTTTAGTCTGTTTTGCCAGATCATCGTGAACTATCATATTCAACGACGTATGTTCGAAAAATCATTTTCATCAAAGAAACTCATTTCTAAACGTATCTGTACGTAAACAAACGGAACTTTCGAATCTACATAACATCCAAGAGCTCCAATAGAACAGCTCTACATGATACACATCTCATATCACATTATGTAACCAGTTCAGTCGATTTAAGAGTATGGTCCAATAGAACAGCTCTACATGATACACATCTCATATCACATTATGTAACCAGTTCAGTCGATTTAAGGGTATGGTAATATGCAGGTGATTTAAACAGGTCACCGAAATCATGTGATTTGACCACGTTATAGTTTTGTTTGTGGAGTTTACAAATGAATTCAGTCACTTCGGATGCACTCCACCCAAATAGCCATTTGAAAGATGTTGTCTTAAACACATAGAAGTCGCCGTAGTCTATTAGGTAGTGTGTTGTCATTTTCAACAAAACGAATTGCTGACAGAATCTGTAAGGGTAAATAAAAATTGTCATGGACAGTTTCTCAAAAAATTCTGTCATTCGGAGTCGACTTCAAACTGTAGGTCCCGCCACTCATGTATAAAAATAACACACACCACATAAGTGGTATTACAAGCTAGATCGTAAATCTGTCTGAAGGGTTGTAATGACCAATTACGCACGTTAGTATATTGCATACATAATGGCGTCAATAGGTCTTTCAAACGAATAAAAAATGTTGATAATATCTCTCACACACATTTTGTTTAATATTCTACTTTAACTGTTATACTATAAAATAAAATTTAAACCGAACTTTAATTTAAAATGCCTACTTCACACAACACTTCAATATATCAACGTAGGTTTCTTTGCGAAGACCGAATAAACAATGAAAGTTTATTCTCCAAACAAGAAGACGAAACAAGAAAAACAAACAGTGACAAAACAACGCAGAAAAATACATAACATAGCACTAAAAAAAACACAATAATAACAATAACAAATTAACAATACTTCTAGAAGTTGCCAAACTGAAAATAATCAAGTTATGAATATAATAAAGAGCGCTATAACAACAAGTAAATTATATTTTTTAACTTAAGGAAGTAAAGGGTATACATATTTAAATAAAGTGGTAAGACTTTAATACCAACTGCAAGAACTGTGTTCTTAGTCACGTCGTCCCATTTTCCCTTCTGTTCCATTCTATGATTTTAGTTTTCTTTTCTTTGTGCTGTTTTTTTTTTTTTTGGCAGTGAAATAGAAAAATATTCATAATTTGCAATAACTTAACATATTTTATTTTCATCATTAATTTTATGCTCCATGCTTTGATTTGTTGTTATTGATTTTCGACGTTTTTGTACAATTTTAACGATAAATTGCTTTAAAAAAAGCAACAACAAAAAAAATTCAAAAAGCTTATTTTATGCAAATAATACGCATATCAAAAAAATTGGCAAAAGATAAAACAAATAAATAAAAATAATTTAAAAACCATATAAAAAAAACATTCTTTAAACTAAAAATAAAACTTGTTCGGTTTATTAATTTTATTTTCCATCATACCAAGCAACAAAGCATATAAAAAAAATCAAAAAAAAAAACTTTAATAAAAACAGTGATCATGCTTTATGCTGATTATTTATTGATGGTGTTGTTTTTGTTTTTGTTTTTTATGGGGTTCTTTCAAAGATGACTATCATGAGCATTGGCACCATAAAGCCTGTAGATGAAAGTGTCTCTATTGTTTAGTGGGGGATAATAATAATGATAGTTATGATCATCATCATCATCATTATTGCCATTATGTAGGTAGACACGTTTTTAATTCTAATTTTTTTTTATTTTTTGTTTTAATTCACTGTCAAACTCAATTCTGTATTCAGGTTTTATAAAATAAAAAAAATCAATATTTTTAATAACATTTTAAAGATAATTTAGAAATTTATTATTGAAAACAATATGTCTTAAGACTTAAAGCAAATCAATTAAAGTATGAATTTTAAGTAAAAGTAACAGCGGAAAAAGTAAAAGTTGTACAGATATTTTAGCATCATTTAATAATTTTTCAAAAATTGTTGCAAATTGAATTGAAATACTTGTATTAGGATTAATGGCATATCCATACAAATACGTGAACGATTCTAGCTAGTTTCATAATATCACATGTATGACACACAAGTTATACAATCTTTTCAAAATAAAAATGATCCGAAATACCGGTTCGAACCAGATTATTCCGATCTCTTTCCGTTTATGAATTTGTTTAAATCAAGATCTTCATTTTTTATTCGTATTATTTTAAATATTCTGCTGAAAATAAATCTTAATTAATTCCAATACATAGTTCAGTATGAAGTCACTGTAAAGGCCTCGGTTTAAACCCCAGGTCAGTCATCTCATACAATATAAAATATGAAAAAATATTTCTTCGGCCATTTCCTCTCATCTGATTTCAAGCAAAAAATCTGAGAATAAATAAAGTTACCATGTTCCTCAATAATCAGTTGTTCTGAATAGGCTTTAAACTATAGATCCCGCGACTCATGTATAAAATTAACACACACTACATAAGTGACGTAAGAAGCAAGGTCATATTCCTGACGGGGGTGTAATCATCAATTCTGTAGGAATGTATGTATGTATCGTGTTCATTTCAATGCTTGTTATAATGCTCTTTTGTGGCCACTGCTTTAGTTGATCTTGCTTTAACGTGACAAAAATATTTCACCTCCAAATACAGCACGCTGGCTAAATGTGGTAATTTTTCGATGGACGATTATCGCTAGGACATCATACCGCTGTACATCGTTTCACACAAAGATAATACTGAGTGAAAGACAGAATGCTAATAACGAAGAGAAACGACCTCGTTAATAGATTAAGGAAACACAGGAGCAGCCCCCAGGAAATCGATCTCACTCAATGGAAATACAATAACAAAGTGCTACATACAAAGTACTTTATGGCCCCATTTATTCGAAGCTAGATCAACCACTGCAAAAGCAGAAAACAGTTTTTCATTCTAAATTCTCATGCTTTGACTCACACGGATTAGCAGTCTACGCTTCATTTTCGAAAAAATGATTGAATGGTTAAACACTTACACTCACACAACATACTTCGCGAAAGCAATTGGGAGACACTCATGTCTAAAGTATTTCTAAAACTCTGTGAGCTTTAATCACTGCGTCCTGTTCTGATTTCAATTGGAGATTATTCAATAATGTTGCCTGTAGAAAAAGGATATTCTCACCAGTATTAATACGTCGTTATGCACGGTTAGGCAAAATTTGGAATTTGACTCAAATTTCTTTTCGGACAAAAAATGAACTTTTTAAATTTAATGTGATATCTATACCGCCCAATAGATGAGGAACTTTGCTTGTAACTGATCATCTAACAGGGAAAATGAAAAAAATCAAATGTTATCTTGAACGTAACATAACATAACAATAGCCGATAGCCAATAGCCAATCATATAAAATTAAAAAATCAAGCTTGACAGCTCATACGTAATGGTTGTATGAAGATTTGTTGACATGCCCTGTTCGAACTCTCTAGAAAACCAAAACAGGGGCCGGCTTCAACATTGTGACAAAGAGCACTGTAAATCGTAGTACATGAATGTGTAAAATTGTGGAATTAACTAAAGATGCTGGCGAAGGCCCAATTCTCGTGTAAGTGATTAAAGAATTGATAATAATGAATAGATTAGACGGCAGTATAAATCTTAGTTTTTATGGGAGAATTTCAAATCTTCATGGCAATAGCAGGGCATTTGACTTCTTCTCAAGTTCCATAGCTGAACCAGATGTGATTCGATAGGCTGATAAGCCTGTCGGTATACGTTCCAAATAGACTGCAACTCATGAAAAGCACAATTATGCGGTGGATGGCCATGTTATTTATTTTTAAGTAATTTTAGTTTTTTTTTTTTCGAAAGAAAATATCACCTTCCGAATAAATGTTCAAACGTTAGATTTGAATAGTGCCCGGTTTCGATTATCATTTGTATAGGTAACTTAAACAAGTTTGTTTAATTCTTTGCATTTCAGGTAATTGAAATATCAGTCCAAATAAAATCTTTTGTAGTTTTAAGTTTATTTTCTAATTTTTTGATTGCAATGCCTGTTTTCTTATATTTTATTTGAAATTGATTTTTATTATTTTTATAATTTAATATTCCTTACTTCTATTTTTTACCGTTATTTCAGACAATCAAGGTCTCTTGCAGGATTTCAAATTTGAAAAAAAAAACACAAAATTCTTGAAAACAATAGCGAAAGATATCTTTTTGGATAACAGGTTAGTAATTAATTGTGTATGCAAATTAGAGAACTAAAATAATATTATACTTGAACATGGATAAATGCAATTAAAAGAATTATTTGACATTTAGAAAGAAAGAATTAAAAGACTGGCTCCACAAAGAGTATTTAATATACTCTTAATCCATTGTTTCTAATGGTCAATCTTTGTTTTTTTTTTCTTAAATTGTTTTTTCTGTTTTGTTTATTAATTAATAGAAATAACATTTAAAAAATTATTTTATAGATTATGATTGGATTCTTTCTTTTGAAATGATTTTTTTTTAAATTTTTAATTTTTATTTGACTAACAAAAAAAAGTAATTCATATAACCGCTATTACTGATTGTATTTGAGAGTGTCATTATCAGTTATTATTTATATTGTGTTTAATTTATTTTGCCATTCTAACTGTCGTTACTTTAATTAATAACGTTTTTTTTTTTTTTGGAAATATCAACAAACTTGTTTATTTATTATATATATTTTTTTTTTTTAATTAAAAATGTTAAACAATTAACAATTTTCATATTAAATCTACACTTTTTAATTAAAACAATCCCGCCCGCTGTGCTTCGCTGTCTGATTATAGTTTCTTTAAATTTAACTAAAATCAATAGCATTGAATACATTAATTAACTGTAAATATTAATTAACTGTAAATTCAATTTTCTTGGGTATATGATAATAAGGATTGAAAATATTTTGTAGTGCTACATCCATTATTCAAATTCTGTTGGTTTTGTACTCAAATTTGTAAGCAAACTAACCTACAATTTGTTCTCTATATGTTTCTACATTTTTGTGATCCTAACAGTAGTACTTTCTAAATACACGTTTATAAATGTTTACTCTTCATGGGCGGTGACACGCCCACTATTGTGAAGATTCGAGATTTTGGTACTACTCTACATGAGTGATAGAAATTTTTACATTTAATTTTAATAGATTATATTGTACCTTCTATTATTTTCTATATGTATGATAACTAATATGCACTTTATATAAGTGATGTCGTGTTCGCTTACAAAATCGTCACCTATTATACCTTCCAGCATTACTTACTTAATTGGCCATTACAGCCCACAGATTTCAGCCTGCTTACCTTCCAGCACTATGTGTAGTAGAATATAAGAGAAAAAAAGAAAGAAAACTGGTGAAGAAAACTAGACCCGCGAACGCAAACTCTAGCATGAATAAGGTGGGATCGGTTCTAAATATAAGTAATGGTCAAGAAGGTTTTAATATATATCTGATGAAAACAAATTATTCCCCTACAATCTAAATCTTGATCCAAAACTATACTGCCAACAATTGTACAATCTTAATGAAGCAATCGCTCACAGCACCAGCACCATGTTATTATAAATAATATATCTGAATATCCATATATTTAACTCCATAAAAGATTTAAGTCGCCATAGTCTCGTAGGTTATGTGTTGACTTATTAGACGATAGCACGTGTTCTTACAAACCATGGTTCAAACATCTCCAACAGAACGAAATAAAAAAATAACGCCAGTGTTTAAGCTACATCAATCAGCGAATTTTGTTGCATATAACGGTGATTGAGGAATGGCTTAAGGTTTGTTTTTTACTTATGATGTAGAGCCATTTGACCAGAAATGAGCTTCATTAGGAAATACACTTTATTGATTTAAAAAAGCTCATCTTTAGCCAGTTTCAAGTGAGCTTAATCAGCAAATATACAACACAAAAAAACAATGTCCTGGCCACGAGCAGTATTTAACACGCACTTAAGTCCTTAAGTAAAATCCTTACATAAAATTTCCTAAGAACAAAACAGAACAAGAGAGATAAAGTACAGCAAATGGACTACGACGACGCTTCTCTTGCCTTTTCAGCGTGCTTTTCAAAAGTTCACGCTACACTAGCTATATTCTTTTCGATATGCGCATTTCTTTATCTTGCTATCAAAATGATCAATAACTCTACGAATTAGTTACTCACTAGAACTTTGTTTGTCCTTTTTTTTCAAGAATTAATACTCTCTAGACCAGAGTACTATCATTGGGGTAAAAACAAAAAAAAGTCTTTAAGTCCACTAAGCTTACTCAAATTGTGTATTTATTTACTTACTTAAATATAAGCGTTGGCTGTTTTTCAAGGTTAAAGAGTTAAAATAAATCAATGTTGAATTCTAACATCATAATCACCCTTTGAGAGGATTATTTTGAAGGTAAACTTCATATATAATATTAAAAAATATTACATACATATTTAGCACTTTATTAACAATGAACATATATATTCTTGTAGACTGACATAGAAAATCTTTTGTACAAAGGTCAATAAAATTTAAATACTGCCCTTCTGTTCTTTCTACAAAAACGAAAAGGAATTCTAAGTGTTTTAAGTAAATCATATTAATTTTATAATTTATACCGGAAATACATAAAACAATACCTTTTAAACAAAATTAACGTACCAATTTGAATCATTCTCTATAATTATTGCCACCTTTTTGAATATTTCCAATAAAGGACTTGATTTCAGTGCTAAAAACAATAAAAAGAAAAAAATATCAAGAAATTTAATTTACCTACTGAGAAAAATACTTCTTTTTTTACGCACGTGATAATGATCGCATGGAGGTCAAAACAACCAGTTTTTTTTCGTAAACCAGTTCCACACAATTTCAATTTTTATTATGTAATAATATCCCATGGATGCCAGCAAAAACGCCACCAGTTTTCAACAGACTCTGTGGTGCTAAGCCAAAAAAGTTCAGATAAATAAAAAGAAGAAAGAAAAAAAGTTAAAAAATAAAACAAAACATTTTTAATTAACGAAGATTAATGGAAGTGTGAGTTTATTTACAAGGAGACCTCATAAAATGTCTGTCTGATGAGTTTCTTTGCAATTTAATTTTTGCAGTAGCACATCATTTTCAATCCCAAGAGTATTTAATCAAGTTCAAGTAGCATTTTATTTGTAAAGATATTAGATTTCAAAATATGACGACAAGTCATTGAACTTCCTAAATTTTAAATTGTATACTGACTTCCTAAACATTTTACTTCCTAAACATCTGACTTGAGCATCGTTTTTTGTTACAAAACAAAGGAAAGAACTCCATTATTGTTGGCTCCATTAAGGATTAGAATGATACCACTTCCACATACATACATATGTATGTCTTTTTCGTATTGGCCGAAACTTGAAAGAATCGAATCGAAGAATCCTAGAAAATTATTTCCCTTAGATATGAACACATGATCGTCAATCAAGAATTACTTAAAAAATTCCTAATCAATCTGTGGTCTGCTAATGTCTTGAAAGAACATAAATTGTTTCGTTTTATCCTCAATTAAGGTCTGAATAAGAGAGGGAACTCATAGTGCGTGATTCCCTGTCGATTGTACTCAAAATCATCAGTAATTACCGAGTTCGAAAACCATGACATTACTCTCAAATTGTCATAAGTTACTCGCTCAACATTACTAATTACCATCCGCGTATCAGAAATATCAAAGAGTTTTCCACCTCTTTTGGTTCGACGCAGACTTCGCTCTTTTAGTCACCGTTCTCGATAAACTAAAGAAATTCATAAAATTTTTAGTGTGGTTTTCAGCCTGATTTTAAGAGTGCGAAATAATTAATAAGGACGTGTTAGCACTGAGGCTTGACTTCACTACAAAAGACCATCTGTCTTTGTGTGAGTTCAATTTTAGGCTAATTGGTGGCTGCCATAACTTACTATAAGGTCCCGTTGGAACACCGATGTTAGCTATTCCGTCATAAAATTATAACTCCTGATTAACATCCTCCTGATAGTTTTATAAAATTCTATTCAAAACACCCTTATCGATGTCTAAGAATTTTTTCTTATGAGATTCCCATGCGAGAAGATGTGTTGGGGTATACCCAGTCCCCAAGTATGTTCACCCAGAGACCAGTGTCCTATTTTAACTGCTATGAGGTTTAACGTAAATATTGTTCTGCATATGTCTATATCAAGCCAGATCTTTCGGTTGTTTCTGCAAGTGGGTTCGTTGTCTTGTCTTTCGGTAACAAATGAATAAAGTTTGTGTGGGACCAATAGAATTTTCAAACTTGCGTCGATCTTCTTGTAACCTTCAATGTCCTCATGTTCAAGAACTGTGTTCGAGGATAACTGTGGAAAATGTGTAGCTATCTTCTCCAGAGAGAATCGTTATTTTCTGGAAATACAGTTGTCGCTATACTATCGGTAAATATTTGCCTAACTGGTTATACTCTAAGGTATTGTACAGAGACAATCTTTCTAGCTATTATTTCAGTTTGAATAATGCAATGATCGGATAGTGCAATGGACTATCTGTTCTATAAAAATTCCACATCCGTCTTTGTCGTGTGTTCTTGATCCATCTGTGAATACTTGGATGATGTTCTCTGGGAGTTGTAACCTGTTACCATAAAAGGATCTATCCTCAGTTGCAAAATCTGAAGTAAAAACTAATACAGGTATCGTGTAATCAATATGTATATCCAGATCTTCTATACTGAAAATTTTAGAATGACATAAGCTTCTATGTGAGACCTATAAATAGAACTTATTTTTGTATCCAGTTCAAGTTCAAGTGGCTCCGAACGATATTTAAGAATTTTCTTTAGGTCGGCTTGCTTCATTTTCTTTATTTTCTCTTCATCTATATTTTTCTATCCCTTCTCGCAATTGCCTTTTAATTTGTCTTTTCAAACGTTCATAAGTTCCGAACACAAGGAACGAATAATATTTTGAAAAACATAGAAAGTGTGATAGAAATACAACAAAGATTCTGAATGCCACAGACATTGGTATGTACGATTCGAATATATCTTTGGAGTTTCTATTGCATAGCATTTTTTTATAACCTGAAATATCGAGCTTTCTATAAACTGCAAAGTGTTTGTAATAAATTTGGCACAGAGAGCTTTCGGCTGGGTGTACTCTAGACACCTCTCGTTAATTTTAATATTTTCACTTTTGTTTGTGGTATTTATTTCAAATTAGCATTTCCTATTAAAGCCAAAATGAAGTGTGCGCATTTATTTATAAAAATATTTTTATTATTTATTTATAATGCGAATACCAAACAAAATTTTCAAGTTTAACCTTATAAAGTAAAAAAAAATAGAAAAAGCTACAGCCATGACTGCCAAGTAAGGGCAATATTCGTGCTAGTATTTCTTAAAGAATTTCATACAACATGCTAATAAAATGATAATAAAGTTGTCAGCCAACGTTGCTTTAAAAGTATGGCATTAATCTTGTGTCTTATACCGCAATTTATATCAAATCGCTTAAGGAAAAAATAAACAGAAATATAACAGATCAGGTCACCTACAAAATGCTTCAAACGACTACTTGTCACGTCAACTTTAATTTCGTAAATTGAAAAAACAAAATTATTCATAATTTGTTTTGCGTTTTCGTTTCGTTTGTTTTCAAAGATTTTCTTCCGGTTTTTCTATACCAATTTTTTTTTCTGGAAATGTGAACATTTCCGGTTTAGAGATGAAACTGTTTAAAAGTCATTTAAATAAAATGAAAATTTATATGAAAATGAATTATTAACATTTAGATTTATTGCTGTTCTTCGTAGTACTAAGAAATCCATTTTTTAAATCTCATTAGTTCCGTATCTTCTTGTTCTTTTAAACTAACAAAACAAAATTCTTAAAGATATATTCGAAGTTTATTTAAATGCGTTTTCTCTGCTCATTTAGTTTTAATTTCATTTTATTTTATTTTTGTTTTTATTCCATTTTTGTTAACGCAAATAGCAATTTGAAAAATATGTGCGTGTTAATTTCTTCTAATGGCTTCTGTCAGCATGCCAACCGGAAGATCTTCTGTTCAATTCATCAAAAAAAAAAAAAATGCAAACCTCTCAGCAGTAATTCAGTTCAGTTTAATTCGATAGTACCGCTGAAACTCAGTTGAATTCAATTCTAATTATGTTTTGTTTTAATTCATTTAATTAAAGACAAAGCCATAATGAGATAAGATTTATACTTTTTAATAAATTTCGGAAATCAACCTTCCAAAGTGGCGGGTCACTTTTAAATTTTTAATTTCGCATAAACCTTGAGGTTTACAACCTACATTTCATGTGATTGTGATTTTATAATTTTTAAGTTCTTTAAAGCTTAATTAATAGTTTATAAAGACGTTCAAAATTTTAATCCAACATAGTAAAAATGCTTTAGAAATGTAATTGTTCTTGACTTGAAATCAAATTTCCTTGAAGAACAATCCTAATCCGTTGCCATTAAAGTGGTAATGTAGATTCAGTGGTTCTTAGTTCTAATAGCAAATAGAAAAAACCAACCTAACAGTGGGACTCCAGTCAGCACCACTTAAATTTGATGTTCACTTTATAAATTTCCTTCCAAAGCGAGTATTTCTGACATCAGATTAGTTATTACAAAAGCAGAAACTGTTTACCGTCCAACTTACCATGCCTGAAATCATTAAGGATATTCAAACCTCCCGCAAATAAATAGTTGGCGGCACTAGCCCTCCCAAAAATATCTTTTGAAAACATTTTCTTCAATTTTGGACTTTTACCAAGTCACCGCGTTACTACCAATGCTATTTTAATCTGATCCCTTATCATCATCATTCCAACCACTCTATTAGCAATTGGCTTGGTTTGGCCAAAAAGTAAGTTTAATGCTGCACATCTGCATTAAATTATTTTAACGGTCCCGGCCGAAAGCTTGCATTGTTGTTAACACTATAATTACAAGATCCTTACCTATAGCAATACACATCGTTGGCTGAATGTTAGTAAAGTAAAGGATAACGTTTAAGATACAATCATTATTCTTAACGAACGAAATGGCCTCAATTGCTTAATGCCCTCGATGGTGGGGACGGTTTCGGCTGCGATGTTGTGACTGTGTATAAAGTGCATTTGCAGACACCGGCACAACTGTCTGGTAGATCTCACCTAGTTAATATAAATGCCCAACTCTACGGTATTGACCACTGTTTCACATTACGCTCCTTATTTAGAAATATCTTCCATTTGAAGATCATTGGAAGCTTCTTGAACGCCTTGATGTTGTATTTCTATTTTCTGAAAACAAACAGACAAAGATGCTGTTAGACTTCCATATAAACCTCCACCATTCTTCACGTTTTGTTCTTATGTCTTGTAAGCAAAGACTGGAAGTTATCTGTTGATCTGCATGGCGTTCTTATATGATAAAGTTGAACGTAGAGCTTGTATTATTATGATAAATATCGCCATGAGCCCTTCTCTTCTTTACCGTCCTTAAGCGGCAAGAATACTGTGGCAATGGTAGTTAATTTTCTCTCTGTTTCTTATTGTAATAATACATTTAGCGTGACTACAACCTCAACTGATCATAAAGAAAAAATAGGTTTTTAAAAAAAATTGCAAGCTCAAAGAGGCTGAATAGCCTTCCGAATACTTCAAAGGATTCCACTACCATGTATTCATTATGAATACATTCAGCAACAACAACCTTTAGGTATGATAAATTCAAGCAAATGTTAATGCATGCCTCACAGAATTCTTTGATGTTTAAGAAATAATTCTTTGATGTAAACTATCTTCCAGTTATCGTTTACTATTGATTTCTTTCTAAAATTTAATGCCGTCGCCCACCGTACCATAGTCATAGTATTTCAACATTTCTTTTGCATTTTGACAATTCACCCACTAGAAACATGTTTTAATAGCGTACAAATACCTATTAATAGTATAATATTCTACCGTTTACTTTTAAATTAAATTAAATAAATAAATTTTACATAATTAAACTGTTTTTATGCTGCTAAAATATGCTGAAAAGCCACTTCCTGTTTATGGCAACTTTTTTGTGTTTTTTTTTTATTTTGTTTTTTCTATTGACACAAACATCTTATGCTAATTACTAATTTGACAAGAATCGATCTTAATTTAAATAATTATGTTTTCAATTTTAAACATTTTCAAGTTATTTTAACTCTTGTTTCTTTTTAATTTTCGATTTTTTTTTTTGATTTCTTTCTATTGGCGAACGTTTAATTTCATAGATTCGAATCGGTAATTTAATTCGCTAAAACTAAAACCAGAAAAAATAAAGTGTTTAAAAGCGATTTTATTAATTTGAAAGACATGACTAAAAACCGGTATAGTTTTAAACAGGCAATAACTTTTCAGATGATATTCTTAAAAAACAAAAACAAAATATTTCTTTTTTTTTTTGCTGATACCAAACCAGAGACACAAAATTGTTGACTTAAAACAACATCTTCAAGGTCGTATCAACAACAACATTTTATACAATACTAATGGAGGGAGAGACCTACCCAAAAAAAAAAAATTAAAAATAAAATCAAATAAAATTAATATATTGTATGCACAATAAAAACAATTAAACGATATAAGATCGTAGTGAAACAATTAAACAATAAATTCAAATTATAAAACAAATTTGCCAGAAATCACCAACAAAAAAAATCGTTTCTTCAAACAAAATTATTATTTTCAATCAAATAGCGAATAAATCTGAAGCTTTAAAGCACACCATATGAGTAACTGTTTCAAAGTTTTTGCTTACAATAGCCAAAAGATCAAAGACCCGATTGACAGTCAGAGTGGAGACAGTAGAATTTTGTTGTTCTTTTTTATTCTGACAATAAAAAAATTCCCACGTTAAGGTGAATAAACAATATTTTTTTTTCTTCTTTAAATTAGGTAAAGAGTACAAGGACATTTAATGAATAGAAACAAATTTCTTTGCTTAAAGCACCATCTTGTTGAAGACTAATTGCACTAATTGTGCCATACTCGTACCACTATTAACACTTGAAGTTTAGAAAAAAGTTAATAAAATAACTTAACAATTGTTAATTCTTGAAAAAAAGCAAAATAAGGCAAACAATTCAAACTTATGTAGTCATAGGCAATCGTTTGGCCGCATTTAATTTTTTGTTTTTTAGTTTTTTTTCCTTTAATTCGTTGTTGTAATTAATAAATAAATCGATAACAATTGTTATTCCAAAGGTATTTTAGTAATAAATAATTCTGGATTTTTAAACTTGTTGTTGTGGTTCGTAAGATATTCGATTGACCGCAGTACACAAAAAGTTCAATAATTTGTGCAATACGAATTGTTTGAAGTGTTTTCTCTAATTTTTTTTTTCTTTAAAATGAAATTTTATAATAAAATAAAAACAAATTGACTAGTTTGTAAATGGGCTCAAGAAAGCAATGAAATGATTGGCGCCTAATCGATATTCTAAAAAAAGATATATTCTAATAGAAAAGTATCCAACATGTTATAGGGTATAGGGAATCACATTGCTTCGGTTAAATTGGATGTTGTCCACTTGATTTACGAGGAGGATCAATCTCGTTGTCAATAGGAAAATACGTGCAATATTGCCAGACTCTAGTGGACACGTATGCGCAAGAAGAGAATTGAGGCACTTCTTTCCTTAAATCATATAGTCATCCATGGTATAACAGCCATCATTACGGGCCATTATCCTTTTGCCTGGCAGACCGAAGGACGCGTCATTCGCGCCACTAAGAATTGTTTATCGTATCAATAAATTAAGAAAAAACTTACTCTTACAGTTACTATAATATTTTCATGAACTGATGAGTGAAAAAAGTTAATTTCCCTGATGCAAATAGTATTGTTAAGATGATCCAGACTGCTACCGTTGTTGTTGCCATGATCTAGACCAAGCAAACGGCGTAACATACAGATGATATTTTGCTGAAGGAAGCGTTATGATGTGAGGGGCATTATCTTATAACTTTGAACGTCTTGGTTACTTTATTATCGACATAATGAATTCGAAAATATATTTGGAAAAGTTTGCTTCTGATCCAAAAATGTTGATGCCTTTCGTGTGCATATCGTCTCGTTTGCAATTTTATTGAAAACTTGTGGGCAATCTTTGCAGCTAAAATTTACGCAGAGAGCAGAAAGTTAACATTTGGGATTACCAGTTGGATTGAGTTTCAAATTCTTCAAATTTTCGTGAACTTCATGCCAATTAGAATGTTGTCTGTTATTAATAGTAAGGGTGGTGCTCCAAAATATTAGCTATCAAGGTCTTTAAATTTCTTTAATAGCCTTTGAAAAACAGCAAAAGTAAAGTCGTGTACCGTACAGCTAAGAATATTTAAAATGTGGTTGTGGTTTCAATTGTGGTTGTCAATAAGAAGGCACAGTTATTGATTAACGCATTAGGTATATGCAAACTTTCGTTGCAACGAAACTTATTAAGAAAAGGTTTAAAAATATTGTCGTAAAAAGTGCAAATCGTTTACAAATTCCTATCTGCGGACACTATACAACCTTCATAAATATGTATAATGATTATGGTAACAAAACAGGATTAAGTTTTTATGATACAAAGAAATTTGATCGAAAGCAAGAATGGCAATTATATTATTTGTCAATTGAACTTGATAGAGCTCGGACAACACTAATAAGAATCTTTATGGACCTTAAAAAACAAGGTATCACGGTAATTTTTAAAATTTCTAAAAAGAATAGCAAACTTAAATTAAATAAATTTTCAAATCATCTTTAAATTACCGCAAAACAGGTACAAATGTTCATTAACATGGGTGGTGGTCAAAAAACTGTTTCTATGTCTAAAACCATAATATTTCATTAAACCGGATTTTTTTTATTTTTAATTTTTTTTTCTTTGTTAGAAAAATATTGTTTAACCTGAAAAGACATATTACGTTTGGAATTTACATTTTTTAATGATACAAATACAGATTTCTTTGGCAATATTATAAAAAATTAAAAATATTGTCAAGCGAATTTTGAATCGAAAATCTAAAAAAAAAATTACTTTGTTTAAGGTGCGGTTTTTAAAACTGTAATTAACACAATTAAGAAGAAAAAAACAAAAAAAAGTAGGCTACATATACACACATTGTCAAGAAACCTGATCAATAAATTTGTTTTTTTTTTTGTTTTTAATCAAAAAAAAAAATTAATTACAATTCAAAAATATTTAAATATTTTATTTATGGGGAAGTGAAATTTTCATTAATATTTGTTTTCTTCTTGTTATTTTTGGATACGATTTTATAGCATCTTTTAAACTGAGCACAATTTCTAGATGCAACATCTAATATCTGAATATCAGGTTTACCTCGAAAGTAATCAGTATTCTTCTAATTCTTCATAAAAAATATTCAGAAAATAGGAGTAAAAAAAAAGACAGGCATAGAACAAAAACATACACTCGCTAAATAAAACCTTAAAACAGTTAAAGTCATAATAAAATAATAAGAATATATACAGTAGAACTGGTAATTTTTCAAACAAAATTTTATGGATGATGAAATGTTTGAAGTGTTTTTTTTTTCTATTCTTCATTACTGTACACTCATAAGAGCAACCTTGAAGCGTAAATTAATCTGCTCTTTATACAGAAACCGTCTTCAAACAAAGGAACGTGCGTTAAGGGTTTTGAATATATTGGCTTACAGTCAAAAATGAACTTAGTTAGGGATACGGAATCAGGAAATGCCCTAAAATGTAAAAAGACGATTACCAGTTACTCTAGGCATGACAAAGAGTGATCGAAAATGATGAAGCCTGTTAGAGTATAACGTGACATAAACTTGGATAACCCAACGCCTTATTACTTAATTACTAGCTTCTAACGTCCCCCGTATTGTGTGTATTAATTTTCTTCATGAGCAACAGGTTCTACCGACCGACAGATTTGAAAAACTTTTCAGGACAATTTTATTTACTCTCTGTCAGAGAGAGAGAAAGAGAGAGAGAGAGAGATAAACAGAAAACCGCAGAAAAAATGTTATTTTGGTATTTTATTCTGTTTGAGATGTCTGAGATGGATTCTAAATACGGGCTCTCTTCTAAAAGGCCAACACACTATCTATCAGACTACGACAATTTTTAGTGCGTAAAAAACCAGTCTATCAAAAATACATCTACAACAACTATAGTGACACAATGGCATGATAGGCAGAATTCTGAAGATAATCTAGTGTAAGCTCCAGGCTACCAGGCTTAACTCATCTCAGAGTAGAGACAGAGAGTAGATAAGGAAGTATGTAACAAATACAGAATTCCTATGAGAAGAATGGTTGATAAGGACACTATTTGATGTGCTTATCTACATTTTTTGAAAGTAAATAATTAAAGCTCGGTACATAGAAACTAAATTTAAACTATGCAACGACATTAAAAATCCCTCGTTGGATCTATTCATATGAGACTAGATTGCATCAATCGCAATCATCTTCTGGGGGCCATACTAATTTTTTATCGGCATCTCCTGTATTGCTCTCTCAAAAAGTTGGCCTATAACATCCAGTAACAATAATCACATTAAGATAACGTTTATAAATATCTTTGCTGCTTAAAAATTTTAAAAGCTTTCTAAATTGATGGTTTCATGCTATACTACTAAAAATTGTATGGCTTAAGCTGGTTGAGATCGAAACCTGTCACTGAGATACACATATGATATGAAGCTCAATACCGTAGTTCTTGGGCTTTTAAAAGCGCTCCAATGTCAATAACCTCCTCTTTCTATACATGTGTGCGATTCGTATGGAACATTATATGGAAGAAATACTATTTTACAATGAATCTTTATTACACAAGGTTTGCAAAAGCTATATTATTCTACTTAAAAAACAAATTTGTATTCTTTATTTCCTTTCACGTTGTTAGAATTATTTTTTTTTTTCACTTTTTCAAAAGTTTGGCTAATTAATTGCTTTGTTTAAACTCGTTCAAATAACTAATTAATGATAATTACGTCCAGACCATTCTATGACATCGGCAACTATTTTTAAACGTTTTGCTCAGCCAATGGCTGTTAACTTCATTGGTTCTTCGGAAGTGATATCCATGCCCAGCGTCTTAGTGCGTAGACAGCAACAAATATTTTTAATTCATTCATAAATTCATTCACTTGGAGATTATGCTATGCACCATTCATTTTTGCTGCAAATCCATAATTATGCGATCAATTTTTTTTTATTCAAATTGATTCCATCAGTCAATAATAACAATGAATTATGATATGAATAGTGGATTTTTCATATCTATGTCGGGTTTTTTTTTTTTTGTTTTCTATTCCCCCTTTGATTTTTTTTATATTATCGTTTTACCTGTTTTTGCTTGTTGTTCAAGTTAAATCAATAAATCGATCGATATCTTTCTAATTAATATTAATTTAATTTCATACGTAAATCGTTTTTTGCTTAGTATTAATGATTATAAATTTTCTAATGGCCTTAAATTAAAATAAATCAATGGTTTTAAAAAAAATATATTGTATATTTTGAAAAAATTTAATTAAAATTGAATACAATCCTTTTTTCAATTTTTGTTTATAGGTTTTTTTTTTGCTCACTGATTTAATCTGGGTTAATTTGTTTCTAAGACTAATTAACTATAAATTTTTAACCTCGATTATTTTTTTGTTTTTAAATTGTTGTTTTATTTAATTTACTGTTGATAACAGATATTTCTATTTTTTGCTGCTGTGCTTAGATAAAGCCAGTTTGAGGTTAGTTCTTCGCTTCATTACAAGTTCCTGCGCGATATGATCGCTGATAATGATCTGTAACAGATTTCAGCGGGACTATTACCGGGTGCAACTGTCCAGCCCTTAGTGGGTTGAGGCTGAGGACCCCGGACAAAGAATTCTTCTAAGGTTTAGACTCTATGTCGAGACCCGACATTACGGCTCTCCATAGATTCACAAATAGGTTGAGCTGATTGAGAAGCGCTCTCTTGTGTGTTTGTGGTCCAATTTTTTTCTCCGTCTCTTATATCCTCCCTTTGCTACCTCTTTTTCGTTTTCAATTTCCCTATCTACTTCATTATCCTCTCTCTTTCTCTCTCTCCTCTAGTACGTATTTACAATGGCTTATTTTGACCTCTGGGTATTGTACTTGTCCCAATGACAAGAACATGTCTTCAATCCTGACCTAACTTACTTCCATTTTTGTTTCTTTTTTTATTGATATTAAGCTTAATAAACATAAGAATTGCAATTATTAGTGTCACGGCATTTTAATAGTAAATATGTATTCTTTTGGAAACTTGTTCTGGTTTTTGTAAAACATTCGTTTGACCGCAGTTGTCAAAAATTTCATTAATTTATGCCATTCGAAATTATACATATGTTGTCATTAACTTTTTCCTTTAAATTAATAATTTTATATAAAAAAAACAACACAAAATAGTAAAACATTAAAGCAAACGTTTTTGAAATGGGCTCAGGAAAGCATATAAGTGACACAAAACGAACTTAATCGATGAACTAAAGCAAACTAATAGAAATTTTGCTAATACAATAGTCCGTTCTTAAAGAGGTACAAGAAATTATCTAAAAGTTAGCAAAAACTATAGAATTAAAGCTGTAACGAAATGTAATTCCAAGAGAAGAAACCGACAGAGAGAGATATTCGACATGACCGCACTAGAAATTGTTTATTATGTCGAGAAATAAAGAGAAAAAAATATTGTCCTTCTGCTATGAGATCTATTGCCATTGTCTTTAATGTCAACCCGTCATTAATAAATCGTAAAAAGGTGAAATCTAAGCCACCTTTAACCAAGATAAGTTGTGAGAGACTTCATGGATTTGCTCAAACCCCAATGTCATAGTCTAATGAATGGTCTAAAATGTTGCTGGAACATAAATACACAATGCAAACGCTAATAAGCCTAAACTAAAGAACACTAAAATGTATATACATATGTATGTACAACTTTGTAATCAAACTAACTCTATTCCATAAGACCGTTGGTTGTCTTTAAGGAAAGGAAAAGTGTAAGTGTAAGGAACTATTCACTGACAGATCCAATTCTCGTGTCAAGATTAGTTGCAAAATCCTTTTTTTTTAGAAGCTAAGCTGTAATCCTGACTGAAGGGTCGTAATGCCCAATTATGTATGTATGTATTGTTCCTTCCACTATCAAATTACTTTAGTGATATAAATATTTCCGCTGTGCGAATATGATATGAGAGTATATCGATTGGAGATATACGCATACTTACTGATGATAAAGCGGGAATTGCATCCATTGAGAGGGTTCGCCACATTCAAGGTTACCCAAGAATGTCGGATACATTCAATAGTTATCGCTCTGGCCACAAAGACGCTAAAAGTACCAGCAAAGAAAACGCACCTTTAAAGGCTGATACAATCGAAAATTGAGTTGAATTAATACATGAGATTCATATTACACTACAGAGGGGCAAATAAATAGGCTCACAGAAACTTTATTAATTTGCAATAGAAAAATGGAATAGTGAACATATTTGCAGAGAGACCAGAGAGATCTGGTCCGATGTGGGTAAATACAGAATAAAATTTGCCTCTAAAAAATTCAGATTCGGATAACATTCACATCTTTGGAAAACTTTCGGAAAACTAAGCGTGTCTCGCAATTCATTCTTTACAAAAATATACTTATTTTTGTATGTCTAACTCAATGAATTCGGACTCTACTAAGTAATACCTCTGTAACTCCCGAAAACAAAAAATTTGTTATTTTAAAGAAATTTTTATTTTTAAAATTCTATGTATCTGCCTTATCATTATCATTCTGGCTTTTATCTTTCAAAGTATACAATTCGATTTTACTGTCCAAAAATCGAAAATCATTTAATATAGACAAATAATTGCTAAAGCCAGCTATAGACATAAAACGTTGAGGTTCCATTTGCCATACTGCGGTATAAACAGCTGTATTTTCAGTCTTAATATCGGCTCTTAGACTACCATTCATGGCATAGAATTGTGCATTTGTATGTTCACCACCAGCGAAAATCATATCCTCAACAAAATCACACACATGTACTTTGCCAGGGAATGGAAATTCATTTGTACATTCCATAGTCCGCAAGTGCCAGAGAGATAATTTAGGACCACCACCACATATGAGCCAATCTTCATTAACGGCTACAGCACCCAGCCATTTACCCATTTCGGGACGATTTAGTTTTTCCTTTTTATATGGTTCTATGCAGCCAACACTTTGCTTTTCATTAGATACCCAAAAACGCAATGAGCCATCTTCTGAAGCGGAATAAAGTTTATTGGCACCATAACCACACACACTATGGATATACTCATCATGACCTCGATAATCCCTAACAATACGACCATCCTCCAAGCTAAGTTCATAAACAACATTGTCTCCACAGCCGACATAGAGAAGATCCGTTTCTGGTCTTAGCCACATATAATTAACATCGGGCACCTCAATTGCATCTGATTCAATGGGTATTTTTATTTCCCAAGCTTTTTTGTTAACTAATTCACCCTTTTCCTCTAGCCATTTCAAACCGTAAACCACACCAATCGATCCGACTATTAAGAAGTCACGATGAAAACACAAACAATTAATTTCCACATTTTCGCCTTGACTATAAATTTTGATGGGTTCCAAGGGTTCCTCAGGGTTCTCTAAATCCTGTAATCTAAAATATGGTCAAGTAGTTAGAGATTTTAATTTATAATTTACAATTAATCCTTCATACCTCTGCACAAATATATCACCATCTCTATTGCCGGCAAATAAGAATTTGCCTGAACTGGAAATTGTTTGGGCTAAAACACAATTATAATAACGTTTAATTTTATAATCAATTTCTGGGTCACGTAATGGAGCAAGAGGGGACATTTTTATTAAACTTTTTAATGGCTTATTAAGCACTTGAATTATGGGATGTAAACCACAAAATACAATGTAAACAGTCTGAAAATATGTCTTAATTTGGAAATTTAAATTCACATTGAATTGATAGCAACTATCCTAGGCTGCCAGATTTACTCAGATTGCTATTATTGTCACTATAAGCAAATAATAACGATTCAAATAAGTATTTAAAACTAAGCCAATTGGTATTGGAAAGTTATGAAATTCGATTGATAACATTTTAATAATTAATTTACTTAAAATTATTAAATTAAAAGTCCGTATTACAAAAACTATTAATTATTTTGGAAAAAAATTGAGTACCTATAGGACCCGAAAGTAAAAGAATTAAAATATGTGATTTCGATTGACTGAAATCAATAAAACTTATTATATTTCCGTTTATTACTAAATTAAAATTTATCATAAAATCGTACTTAGTAACATTTAGTTCCGATAAGTGTAAAACTAATTTGCATTTTTGGTCCAAATCAGTTCAAGATTAAACTCCAACAATTTATTACTCGATTTACAAAAAATTAATATTGCGGAAAGTACTGTGCAGTTTTTTAAATAAATATAGGTGTTAGTCAGTATGTTTTGAGTTATTTAGAACAACTTTGAAAATAAAATTAATTATTAAACAATTGATAGTTTTTTCCTTATAGAAAGTAAATGATTACGTACATTTTATCTAAAATAAATAAATCGTGCTTTTATTGTAAATAGTTGGCAATTCAATTGTTTACTTCTACTAAATAACTTGACATCACTATTTTATTTTTTGAAATTGCATTATCGATGTTACTCGGTGTTACCAATTGTTACTATCAACAAATATTTTTGTAAATCGCGCAATTTTATGTGAAAAAAATCAATAAATTTAAGAGAAACACAAAAACTTGATATAAATAATTTACAATCAATGAACAACTGCAAATAAAATGATCGAAAATGTAGTTATTGTAAAAGTGTTGTTTATTTTTTAAACTAAATATTTTTTGTTGCCTTTTAAGGTGCCACTTCCAACAACAATGTTTCTGGAAATTAATAGCCGACGCTTGCCTTTGGAACCGGGGCAATTGTATTTGTTGGGTAAAGAAACAGATGTGAACAAAAATTTTGATAACAAATATTTTATACATTTAGAGAAGGTAAGCTAACACTTTGAATAAAGCTTTAGTTTTTAATTGATTTTTGTTTGCTAACAGGATGAGGTTAATCAAAAGCACTGCGTTATAGATGTTGGTCACAGTGATAATATATACATTTACGATTTATTCAGTTCCCAAGGCACTTTGCTTAATAACCGCTTAATAAAGACTTTAGAAAAGGTACGTTTAAAAAACGGCGATGTCATAAAAGTGGGCCAACAAGAGATCACATTTTACCATCAACAACCTGAAGTGGTGAGTTATTTTTATTGTTTAGTTTATTTGTAGTTTATATAAATTTTATAAAACGAAATCCATTATGGCTACAGATAGCATACTACATATATGAATATATATATATATATATATATATATTCGACCTACTCTTACTTAGGTCGAATATGAACCGCGTCCGTGTTAAGTTACCATTTATGTGTCTCATAGAAATTCTCGGTCTTATTGGCAAAATTCTGTACCAATCGATTTTCACAAGCACCGATTGATACAAATTCTAAAGCCTCAATATTTTTTGTCAGGGAGTACTACGTAACAGTACAACCGATTTACTATCATCACTCTAATTAATCACAATATCCCTGCTATTGTCCGTAATACGTTGTACGTTGTACTTTTTTATGCGGTCATTGGCCGTGATTGAATTTTTGATCGAATTTCTGTTCCTAATAATGCTTGTATGACAACGGCACCATATAGTTATTGATATTGACAATAGACCTTCCAAAACGAAATGCACTGAGTGCAATATATGTCGTATTTCACCCTGTTTAGTTTTAATTGTTAATGCTCGCTCTAGCGAAACATAAACGTGCTCTCTTTTCAAAACAATTGATATCGTTGTCACCCTATACATTCTAACGGCATTCACAAATGGACGCCAGAACGCGAAAAAAATTGCATTCATCTATATAGTTTACTTTAAAATAAATTATTTTTTATGTCGTCTATTAGTCACGCGATAGCAGTGGTTTTTTAGAAGTGAACAAAAATACATCGGGCGTTATTACCTCTAGTCCTGAGTCGACATCACAGCTTGAAAATGACAGTAAGCGTACGGGTAGCAACAATTTCTTGGTGCCTTCTATACCAAGTCGTAAATCAGCAGGAACACCAAACACAAGTATAGTTAGACCTGAATTTGATCTCGGTAAGTCAAGAAATTCCTTAAATGTCTCCTCCGACACCAGCAATCGTCGTAGTGATAGTTTCACCATACCTGATACACAGTATTGTAAACCTCGTATATCACTTAATGGCTCAGATTATTCGATAGCCGAAAGCATACCCGAAGCAAATGTTAGCAAAATAAAATTTAATTTTGGTAACCTAGACGATGATGACGATGAATTTTGTATACCAGAAACCCAAGAAGTTATGCCAATATCTAGCAGCCAAAGACCACGACTCCTTTCGGAAGGTAAAAAACCTCAAGAGAAAACAGTTATCGAAGAAAGGACTGCGGAATTGGAAGCAGAAGACAGTACAAATGAAATGGACGGCTCACAATTCCGCATCTGTACTCAGGACTATAATGAGGGCTTTGGTGAGGAAACGGGTAGTTTACATTCCCAGATAATACCTTTAATCAAACATAAAGCAGTAGTTTTAAACACCAACTCCGTGTCAATAAAAGATACCTCAAAGAATCAAACTCAACTTGAAAATGATAAAGAGATTTCGGCTATAAAGTGGTCCGCAGATAAAGGTGATCAAGAAACTACAAGTCTAAGACCAGATTGTTCTACTCCAGATATATTCGATTTTGATGATATCGAACAAAATAAACAACCAAGTGCCAATGAACAGATTAAAAAAATGCCACCAAAAGTATTAGAAGAGGATGAAGAAGATTTGTTGCCTACACAGGTGTTTTCTTTAGAAAAGCCGAAACATTCTGATGAGAAGACACTAAATGTTGTTGATAAACCTTGTTTGGAGAAAGAAAATGAAGAGATTTTAACGTTAAGTGATAAAGAGAATAGATGTCCAGTTACTTTGGATCCAGTTACAGACTTCCCACCCACTCAGCTGTTTGCCACAAATGAGGGTAAGATAATTATAAAATGTTTATGTATCCATTATAATAGAAAATACGTTCTTATAATAAAAATTATCACTACAGCTCCCTCAGCCAGATCTGCATTATCAAATTCTTCACGTTCAAGTAGTTCTAGCGCTGCCAAACTCCATAGTTTTACTATTCCCGCCCCTACTCCCTCGACTTCCAATAAACCTACGGAAAATAAGAACAACCCAAAGTTATTATTAAATTTAGATTCAGATGATGAGGATGATCTTCTAACCCAAGCATTCCTACTTCCCTCAAAACCTGAAACAACTTCCACTATCACCAGCGATAAAACTGTTCCAGTCAAATGTTTTAATTCCACACTTTTGGGTGGTAAATCTGTGGATAAAAATCCTGCCATTTTCTTTGCTGAATTGGAGAAAGCGCCTCTTAAGCAGGTTTGCACTACAGCAGCAACAGATACATTCAAAGTTCCTGACAAAGAGCTACTAGTTCCAAGAAAAACGCCTTCGTCAGCCAGTGTAACCTCAGACAATGACTTAGATTTGCTCATGTGCACACCACTACTAATTAAGGAACGTTTGCATGTGGACAAAGAAGATGACCTAAGAAAGAATATTTTGGCTGCCAAAAATAAAGATCTTTTTGGCGATGATACAGATGAGGAGGAGACTAGTGATGGCCAAACAGATTTGGTAAAACTTATCAATGTTCCTAAAGAATTTAGAGACTTTGATAAACTGTTGCCTCATTTAAAAAGTGACAAAGAAGAAACAAAAAAGAAAGAAAATGAAGAGCAAAAGTTAGCTAAGGAGACACAAAAGAAATATAAATTTAATATACCTTTTGGAAAGGAACTAGAGGCTCAACAACCTACCACCTCTAAATCTATCAAATCCAGCCGTGATGAAAGGCATATGGCCAGGGATAGGGAACGGGAACGAGAGGAAAAAATTTACATAAAAAAGGACACAAAAGAAAAAACCATTGAAAGCAATGATTCTGAGAAACAGGAAAGAATGACTCGGAAGCGTAATAAGTTGGAAGTATTACAAGATGAAGCGAATAAAAAGTCCAAAGATTCTAAGCAAATTAAAAGTACAGAAAAAGAAAGTATAAGTTCAGAAGGGAATTCAACAAAAAATTCAATTGAAACAAGGTCAAATAATTCCAAGCATGAAAGAACAGCTGAAGACAATAATGAATCGCTTGATACACATGCAGCAAAAAGGAAGAGAGGGCCAAAAGCAAAAAAAGGTGAAGAAAAGCAAACAAAGAAATCTGAAACAACATCCAACAGTTCTATTAGATCTGAGAAACCTGAAAAACCCCTTCCAGTCAGGAGAATGACACGTTCAAAATCAATAACTGAAAATAAGGCTTCCACTGCTTCCAGTGCAGATCACATAAATAAAAGTAAAACAAAAGCCTCTCACAACGAAAAAGAATCAGGAGATGATATGGACAGTGTATCTACACAGCCATGTAAGTGTTAACAATGTAGAGTTGCAAAAATACTTATAAAACATACTCGATTACTTGCAGTTGTGCGTATAAGACGTTGTCGCTCACGCTCTAAGAATAGTGAATCTCAGCATAGTTTAACTTCTAGTAGTTCTATGAGTAAATCAACTCATGGCAGTGAAACTTCTTTATCTTACAATACTTCTTTAAATGGAAGTGTGACAAAGACAGAGCGTAAACGTAAAGAGGAACCAACATTGGTTCAAACGCCAGTTAAAGTTGAACGGAAACGTTTAAGAAGCACAGTAGGTTAAAAGAAAATAATTTATTTTATAATATTAAAACTGTTTAAATTTTTATTAGCATTCCCTAGATTCGATTGGCTCAACCTTAACATTAAGCCATACTGCTGGTAATGTTTGTATATCCACGACAATGGTCGATCCGGAATTATTAAAGAAATTGGTTAAGGACTCAAATGGTTTTTGGAAAATGGCCATGAACCCGGCAGAAAGTGAAATATTGGTAATGGATAAAGCTTTTCGTACATTTAAATTCCTATTGGCCATGGCTAGAGGTATACCCATTGTGACCTCAGACTATCTAAGAAAAATCAATGAAATGCAATCCATAAAAAAGGTGCCTATAGTTGATTATCTTTTCTCCGATCCGGAATTCGAAAAGAAGCATAAGTTTTCGTTAGTGAAATCATTGCATATGGCGCAAAAGCAGAAATTATTTAAAGGCTATGAATTCCTAATGACTGCCAATATTCTACCCAATCCCAGTGAAATTAAAGGTAATTAAACTCAAAAATAAAATAAATCCTCAATGAAGAAGAACTATTAATCTATTTGGTATATTTTATACCTTTTTTAGCTATTATTGAAGCTTCTGGCGGCCTTGTTCACCATAAATCTCCACCTGAATCTAAGGAAGGCCAAAAAATCTATTTAGTTTCCTCAACAGATGACAAAAAAGAATGGCATAAATATCGCCGTTTAAATAAAAATATTGTTATTGTTTCTACAGAGGCTATAATGTCGGCTATAATGAGACAAACTTGTGCCCGCATGTCCAATTATGAATTGTCCTAATTTCAATATTAACTCCTTAACGGTATTATTATTTCTTATAATGTCCTTTAAATTTAAGTTTTTATACGTTTGTTTACCTATATTTTATATTTACAAAACGAAAACATTTATTTCAAAGAATCGAACCTGGTGTTCGTTTTTTTACATGTTTTTAGTCTTTAAGAAAATCTATATTTGTACTGTGTATATGTATAAACATTACTGGCCCTGAATATTTTTTTTTTATTTTTTATATGCAATTTGTTTTTTCTTTTTTTTTTTTTTTATAAAACAACAATGTTATGTTGTACTAATTGTTTGTATACGAGCCATTGAACATCTTGCAAAATTCATAAAAAATTGTTTTGTTTGTTTTAAAACTGCTGTTTAGAAATAAGAATTTAATATTAAAATAAAAAATAAAAATTTCCTGTAAGAGATCTGCGGCTGGAGTAGCTGGTATAAAAATCTTCCTATCTACGATAATGAAATAATAAATAAATAATTAACAACAATATTGTGACATCTAAGACAAACTCAACGAAAGCCGATAGCACAAGAAGTAGTCGACGTTCAATATAGCCAAGAGCATCCATTTCAGGTGGGAATATAATAAAACATAATTTTTTGTATTTCTTTACAATAGACTTTTTTTGACAGAAGAATCCCGTTGGTCAACGCCCTCGGTGGTGTGATAAAATGCGGATTTGGCTTAATCGAGCTCAGAATTTATAAATCTTAATCCCGAGCGGTTTTGCAATCCCCAACTGGGGTGTCTGACTCTCACCCAGTACCTCCCCGGACCGAAGACCCTACCATAGAGGACATCGAATGTGGTAGTGTTACTAGCCACTCCTCACTATGCTCCTCGGCCTGTTGAATCTCTAACTCTGAGCTGGTTGGAGAATTTTGCAAAAAAAATGGATGTAGACGCAGGCAAAACCTCTCTGTTAGAGGTCGAAAATAACGCCGATGTGACAGTGGTTACTTCTCTCTGTTGATGCTAAATCAGCCAAAATAACCTCCAGCATTTAAAAGCTGCCTCCACTGCTCTACTTCTCCACCTAGCTGTGGTGAATGGGTTGTCGATTTCAGAGTTAGTGGACCCAACGCTAACGGATATCGCGTTTGTCCATGATACATGTAAGCCTAGTAATTGCGTAATAGTCAGAACTAATATTAATGCTTTTCTCCTTCCCAGATACAGGGATAAGGACACTATCACCATAATCATCGAGCTAAACTCGAAAGCTCGCTCTCTAGATCACATCGACATATCTAGCGCAAGGATAAGGTCTCTCAATCCCGTAAAAGTCTATCGTACAACTGGTAGCAGAGGCGCACCAACGTAGGATTCCAGTTATTATCGAAACCGATGCCAACTCGCACCATACGATGAGGGACAGCTTCGGTATTAATGAATGTGGTAAGTGCTTTTTTGATTTTATTATTTACATTTATTTATTGGTTAAATCAAGTAGATCAAGCATATAATCTTATTTAATGTACTGTATATACAATGTTAGAATGATAAAAGTAATTATAGAGGGTGGGCCATTTAAAAGTTTAAATTTAAAAACCGGTTTAAAATTTTGTCGAGTGGGTTTTTTTGGACATATATGGAAATTTTGTTTACAAATGACCACCATATGAAAATGAGCTTCATCGGAGACATCATCCTACAGTTTTTCGTTGGCCCATACAACTGTTGAACCAATTGAATTTTCTAAGGCATCATACCGAGATCTTTTCGCAAAATTCGACGTAAACTGGTACGCGAAATGTTTAATTATTGAGAACGCGAACTCTTTGCCACAGCTTCGAGATTTCCGGGCGTACGCACTGTACGAGCACGATCACGTCTTGGCGCATCAACAATGAAACCAGTTTTTACAAACTTTAGCAATAAACTTGCCTATACCTGGCACTGTCGGTGCTTCTGTGAGACCAAAGTTTGTATGATATTTTCGTGTTATTTCCGACCAATTGTCTTGTCTTTGTTTTGGAAGTAAATTTCCAATAAATCCTAACGTTGCTTTGATTTGAAATAACCGATGGTTCAAATTTAAACCGGTAGATGGCCCACCAGATATATATATATATATATATATATATATACAGTTGCGTTCAAAATAATAGGAGTGCCCTTCATTTTAGAGCAAAGTTTAAAATTTAGAAAAATTAAAAAGAAAATATCAAATTCTTTTTACATAAAATATATTTCTAATTCATTTTCTAATTTTTTACCATTCAATTATTAACTTAAAACTATAAAAACAAAAAATATTTCTTGTAAATAAAGCTTTCTTTCAAAATTTATTGTTCAAAATAATAGTTGTGTGAGTACACAACAAAAGAATTTTAAAAAAAAGAGACACAAAAGTTTCATATTATCTTAAAATAGTATAGCTATTTTAGTATTCGGTTGAATAACCCTTGTTTTTAATGACTTCAGCACATCTACGAGGCAGTGAATCAATAAGATCTTGGTATCTTTTTAATGGAATTTGATTAAACGCATCACAGTTTTTCTTCATTTGAAGGTTGTTTCTCTGGAACACATTTTTTAACATCTCGCCATAGACGTTCTATGGGAATAAGGTCCGGAGACTGAGACGGCGACGCTATAACATTAATCTCATTAATCCGAAACCACTCACTTGCCAATTTACTAGTGTGTTTCGGGTCATTATCTTGTTGGAATGACCATTTTAAAGGCGTATTCCACTCTGCATATGGTAGCATAACTTCATTCAAAATGCCTACATATACGTACTTATCCATTCAGTATATGTACTTATCCATTATATCCAATACATCCAAATTAAAGCTTCCCCATATCATTATTTTTGCACCACACCATGTTTAACTGTCTTTTGCGTATATTGAGCTTTATATTCGGTGTTGGGCGGATTTCTAACATACTGTCTAGGCCCAATGTCACCAAATAAAACGATTTTGCTTTCTTCGGTTCACAGTATGTTTCGCAATTGTTCTTTCTACCAATTGATATATTCTTGGGCAAACTTTAAGCGTGCTGCTGCCTGTCAGCAATGACACCTTCGTGAACTTTCTTGTGAATAAATCGTTTTACAACAGTCGTCCAGTTATGTTTTGCGTTGCGCCCATGTATTATATTTTAATACATTTGCAATCATTTGATCGGAGAAACTTAAGGTTTCCTTAATTTCTTTATAAGTTTTGTCATGTTTTCGAACATTTTTAATAAGTTCTCTCTTTTCTTCAGAACAGTGCTTTCCTCGTCCCACTATTACAAAAATATGTGAATCACTGCAGAAAAACTTTAATTACATTTTCCATACTTTAGTTTACGTTTTTTATTTTTAATTTATAAACAGTCACACTCGTATTTTTTGATCAAAATATTTAAGTTATTATGGATTTCTTTGTATTTTATTTCTTACATTCGTTGTAACTATCGTTCGAAATTTCTTGTTTTGCAAATTGGTACAATAAAAAAATTTAAAATTGAAAATATTATATGGTAGCACTCCTATTATTTGAACACAGCTGTGATATTATATATATATTAGTTATATTTGAATTAGCCTTGGGAATATCTAAATGAAAAGAGTGTTGAAATTGTTGTCTTAAATTGCATTACATTGCTGACGGAAGTTGATTCCACGAACGCATAGCATTATTAAAAAGCTCCTTATAGACATCTGTTCCTGGTACCTCTGTTAGATCTAGAAAATTGTAGCTTATTAAATAGATAGTTTGGTTCCTTGTGTAGCACAATCAGCCTGCGACATTTCAAGTTTTCCAGTGACATATTGTAGATTTTGCAGGCCATTTGAGTACACTATGGAAAGTGGAGAGCCGAGAATTGAACTCTGTAATACGCCTCTTCGTACTAGGCAGCTAAATTTACATCGCTATGGTGAACTGTCTGGCTCCTCTTATACAGTTACGTACGTTATAGATTTACTGCTGACGATGAAAATTTAAAGGCATTTTTTAACTTGTGACACAGAATGTCATGGCCGACAGTATCGACGGCTTTCAAGTGATCTAGAAGTACCAGAAAAGACACCAGGTTTTGATCTATTTTTGACCTTAAGTCCTCTACAACATTCACTAAAGCCGTAATGCAGCAGTGTTTAGGTCTGAAACTAGATTGTTTGTTGGTTAGTAATGAGTTATTATACTTTTTTTAGTCCCTCTTCCATGCTATTGAAAGGGCAGGTATAGATATAGAAAGGGCAAGGTCCGCGGCGCTTTAATCGGCGGTCATATCTTATATCAAACCCTATGTTTATAGGGGTAGGCCTAAACCGTCCTAGGCGAACCAGAAGATTGAAGATCTCCACCGTTCCAGTGGCAGGCTCTTCCATCGAGCCAAAATCACCGATGGGAGGGCACTTCATAAGGTCAAAAAGAAGGAACTTAAACACGATATTAGGCGAATGTAGGAACTTCATGGAGGAACTACTGCGATAGCCTGGAACCATCTTTTCCACATATAAATCTCTCGTCTGCATATACCGACCCGACGGTTCGTCCAGTCCAGAGACTCTTGAGCTTCTCCTTGACACTACCAAGTCCCCATGAGCGGATTGCATCATTCCATCCGATATATAATATCCTTCCTCGGTTCCTTGCTATTTATAATGCTAGTCTTAGACTTCTCTATATTTTTTGGACCTGGTAATTTTTATTCTCAAAGAGTCTTATTCTCAATTTGTTCTTTGTTCCTTTCTTTTAAAAACATTGGAAAGGGTCCCCGATTGTTCCATTTTTCTCTCAACACGCACATCATGAGGGGAAAATCAGTGTACCCAGCAGTAATGCAGAAAAAATCCTTGCACGCTAAAGTGTACGCTGGGCTGTCTTTTTCTTGACAGTGAGGGTGTATTCAATAACGTCATCCTAGTAAAGGCTTTCAATTCTCTTAACCTGGAGCAGGATTTGGTTAGGTTTATTACGGAATTTTTTTCACTAGAAGAATACAGGATTCTAACCTTCACCTTTACTGGCATAAGCGGGAGCAGTCTCAAGCTGAGTTCCGAAATTAAGTATCTAGGTCTGAGCTGTTTAATGCTGCAGTACAGCAATTGAATCCAGATGGGATCTCTGGGATATAAGAGTTCTTGACCAGGTCAGAAGATCTGCAGCTTTTTCATATCACCGGTGTTCTAAGCACCACTCCTACAAAAGCCTTGGTTGAAATGCTTAACCGGCTTTCCACTGCAGTTCTTGCTAAACAAGCGCTATTAGACTCAATGCCGAATCGTATCTTTAAATTGATCGTCTACCCGAAAGCCTTGGACGTGTACACTGATAATTTTAGATTCGATGATAGGGTTGGTAGCGGTGTTCATTCTGGGAAACTCGACCTGAACATTTCCCTCCGATTGCCGGATCCCTGCAGTGTTTCCAGGTGGAGGTGATGACTATTTAGCAGGCCACTCTATGTATCCTTATCAATGGTGCTTCTTTTACCAGTATCTCAATCTTTTCTGATAACTCTAAAGAGTTACGATCAACTCTAAACTCGTTAAGAGAGTGTCGCCGTTGCCTTGACATTCTTTCTAGGCGCTTCAGAGTCTCACCTGTCCAAGGAGATACTCATCTTTGAACTTACCTATTTAAATTGACAATTAGGCGAGAATTCTTCCGGGACACTAACCGTTCCTGAGGCCAATGATGAATAGAAGGCGTACGAGAGGCAACTATTCAAACTTGATTGCTATGTCATCTCGATACAGCTCATTGCGTTATGGAACGATACGCGAAAAGTCTATAGCTCCCATCTAACAACTTCTGCTGTAGAAGTGTGTTCGCTAAAGATGAGGCTGTTATCCACTTTCTTTGTCAAAGCTCATATCTTGCGAGGTACAGATTTAGGTTAGTTGGCTCTCCATTCTTTGTCAGCATAACGGAGTTATCCATTGATATTAAGGATACAGCTTCGTTTATTAAACTTTCAGGCTGGTTTCCAGCATAAGGTAGTCGTGCTTTAATATGCAATCTCTAAAGGATTTGTAGCACTAGAATTCTAAATTGATTTTCTTGGTAAGAACTACAGTGGGTCAAACATATAATCGAATACTAGATCTGAGATTATTCAAATGCCAATTTTTCTACTTCATTGGAAATATTTCAAAAAGATTTGAGGTAGATTTATAGATAATTAAGTAATCTTTTAAACAATGTAAAATTCTTAGCATATTTTATTCAAAAATATCTTTCAAACAAAAAAAAAAAAAATCACGTCAAGCGCATAATTGGACAGTTCAATATAAGTCACAGTCTTTAGCACTTAGAAGCAAGCCCTCTTGCTTTTATAACTGCTTCCAGACGCCGAGGCATCAAGTTCACGAGATTGGTGCAAAATTCCGGGGCTATGTTGTTCCATTATCGTGTTATTTCTTCTTTCAACTGTTCCACTGTGCTGTTACTGGATTTATTGAGCTTACGGGCGAGGTTTTCCCAAATATGCTCAATAATGTTGAGATCAGGGGCCTGTGACGCTGTTGGGAGTAGTTTTGAACAGTTATGGATAAGTTACAACAGCTTTGCAACATGTGAAGTATGCTTCGGATCGTTGTCCTAGCAGAAACAAATGTGTTCAATACATTTAACTTATGACTTTAAAATGCCAAAATATTGGAATGGATCAATTTTACTGCCGATAAAATGGATATACCGTAGTCCTACATTGGAAACACTTCCGCACACTTTCCCTATGCTATTGCATTGTATGTATGGTTAGGGAAAAACTCTGTATTTGGTTAAATAGGTTAAATTTACTCTCATATGTGAGGATTATCTGCAGAGTGCCTACAAAGTACCTGCATATTTATTCTGAGAGTAAATTTAACCTACATGGATCAGATAGAACACAGTACGTTTACCGTTAGCCAAATACTGAGTTTTTGTCATAGTTAGACTATAGTAGTCAAGCATAGAGGAGGTTCTGTACTCGTGTGAGGATTTGTTTTCAGTGCAAGAGGAAGGTATATTCATTATATAGAGGGTAAAATGGATTGTTTCCAACATTTAAAACAAAAGTACTGAAGCAAAGTGGCGATAAGTTGGACATGTTAGACGACACATTGCTTTCTACTAGGACAACGAACTAAAGCACATTTTACACTTTGCGCAGCTGTCGCTTATCCCTAATTATTCAAAATTACTCCAAATGACGGCACAGGCTCCAGGTCTCAACATTATTGAGCATGTTTGTGAAGAACTCGCCCGTAAGCTCTATAAATGCAGTACCAGCACAGTGTGCTAGTTTGTGGAGCAGGAAACAATGAATTAAACGAGAATTGAACTACATAACCTCGGAATTTTAAGCCAATCTTATGGACTCGATATCTCGACGTCTGGAAGCAGTAATAAAAGCAATAGGTCTTGCTTCTAACTACTAAAACTGTGCCCTATATTTACCAGCATAATTGGACGCTTTTAAAAAGAAATTTTTTAATGTTCTTTTTCTTTCTTATTTTAAAGATATTTTTGAATAGAACAGGCTAAGAATTATACATTATTTTAAAGTTTTTTTGATTGTCTACAAATCTGTATCAATATTTTTTGAAATTATTTCCATTGAAGTGGAAAAATTCGCATTGAATAATCTCAGACCATACCCAGTGTCCAATTACATGTTTAAGCCACTGTATATGCATTATTTAAATAAGAATTTTACAATATTTTTGTTAATTTCGTATTGGTTTTGCTTCATAATTATATCGTATATTGTGTTTATTTTATATTTAACAATCTAATTAATTAATTATAGGCGTTTTGGCAATGAACGTCTACTAAATTTTTAAAATGTAAATCTAATTACATCGTATGTATTTATAATTGTATTTTAAATTTGAAAACAATTGGAGTTTTTTTTTTTTTTTTTTTATTAAGGCGTTCAATAGGCCAAGTTTAATAAAGTAAACAAATCAGAATATGTACATATGTATGTATGTATGTATATTTTGGAATTTGTTAACTTTATTAGACCGTCATTAATAATAATGATGATAATTTATTACCAAAATTGCACGCTGCTTAAACATTTGATTTGATTTTTGTATGTAAAAAAAATATTGTTATTTAGATTTTTATTTGGTAGTTCCTTTTCTATATGTATGTATATATATATATAGTTCTAAACCAAATATTACATAAGTTTTATTATTATTATTATAATTTCTTTTGTTTAATTATTATTATTATTATTATTATTATTATTAAATAATTAATAATTTCTTTGTTTTATTTATTATCTATTATAGTAAAGATGGTGTAAAGTTCGATTTACATGGTGAATTATTTATCGTAATGATGGCAATTCTGGTGGTGCACCTACAGCTGACATTGCAGAACCTGGTCCTAAAAGTACCTGTTTCTGTTGTGATTTTTGCATTTCCTCCATCTGAGCACGTTCCGTTTCGAAGACTACAGGTGCAAATAATATTACAGAACTAGTGAAAAAGATCCACGAGGCATTACAGGTGAATTTGTACAGGCCCCTAACTGTGTTGATGGTACCATCTACAACAAATGTGGTAAAATTACGGACTGGCTCTGGGAACATTTCTGCTAGACCCATAATGCGTTCGCCAATGCTCTCATCAGGTTCCTGTGTTGGAGAAGAAAGAATACATATATATTAGTGGTTTCAATTTGACGGTTATGTAATACTACAAATAATGTGGGGTATTCAAAGCTAGTTAATCAATTATCAATTAAAATGTGAAGAATGGGAAGATCTAGCTAGTTTAGGTTAGTTAAGCAGGCCCTTCACAGGGAAGTTCAGCCAGTTCCATATAGTAATCCCCCTTATCATGATCCGTTAGTGGAGGATTTGAATCACCTCGAGCTCCGGTAATAACCGGCTAGTTTCTTTTGTGGCATGTTTGCCACCTTGCCCAGATTTGCAAACGCCTGTCCTATAGAGGCGCATATATCCCCTCTATAGGCTTCTCCTCAGACATCCCTGATCCCTTCCGTCCCAATTCGACCGACCTTTCGTTTCTTTCTATGCCACAGTGGCCAGGAACCCAATAGAGGCGGGTTTTGTGTTCTGTAGAGGCACATATATCCCCTCTATAGGCTTCACCCCAGACATTCCTATGCCACAGTGACCAGGAACCCAGAAGAGGCGGGTTTTGTGTTCTGTAGAGGCACATATATCCCCTCTATAGGCTTCACCCCAGACATTCCTATGCCACAGTGACCAGGAACCCAGAAGAGGCGGGTTTTGTGTTCTGTAGAGGTACATATATATCATATATGGGCTCCTCAGGCATTCCTGATCCCTGCCGTGCCAGTTCGGCCGCCTTTTTGTCTCCCTTTATGCCACAGTGGCCAGGAACCCAGAAGAGCCGGGTGTGGTGTCCTATAGAGGCGCATATATCCCCTCTATAGGCTTCATCCCAGACATCCCTGATCCCTTCCGTGCCAGTTCGGCCGCATTTTTGTCTCCCTTTATGCCACAGTGGCCAGGAACCCAGAAAACCGGGTGTGGTGTCCTATAGAGGCACATATATCCCCTCTATAGGCTTCATCCCAGACATCCCTGATCCCTTCCGTGCCAGTTCGGCCGCCTTTTTGTCTCCCTTTATGCCACAGTGGCCAGGAACCCAGAAAACCGGGTGTGGTGTCCTATAGAGGCACATATATCCCCTCTATAGGCTTCTCCTCAAACATCCCCGATCCCTTTCCCGTGCCATTTCGGCCGCCTTTTTGTTTCCTTTTATGCCACAGTGGCCAGGAACCCAGAGGAGGCGGGTTTTGTGTTCTGTAGAGCCACATATATCCCCTCAATAGGCTCCTCAGACATTCCTGATCCCTTTCGTGCCAGTTCGGCCGCCCTTTTGTTTCCCTTTATGCCACAGTGGCCAGGAACCCAGAAGAGGCGGGTTTTGTGTACTGTAGAGGCACATATATCCCCTCTATGGGTTCCTCAGACATTCCTGATCCCTTCCGTGCCAGTTTGGCCGCCTTTTTGTTTCCCTTTATGCCACAGTGGCCAGGAACCCAGAAGAGCCGGGTGTGGTGTCCTATAGAGGCGCATATATCCCCTCTATAGGCTTCTCCTCAGACATCCCCGATCCCTTCCGTTCCAATTCGACCGGCCTTTCGTTTCCTTCTATGCCACAGTGGCCAGGAACCCAGAAGAGGCGGGTTTTGTGTACTGTAGAGGCACATATATCCCCTCTATAGGCTTCACCCCAGACATTCCTATGCCACAGTGACCAGGAACCCAGAAGAGGCGGGTTTTGTGTTCTGTAGAGGTACATATATCCCCTCTATGAGCTCCTCAGACATTCCTGATCCCTTCCGTGTCAGTTCGGCCGCCTTTTTGTCTCCCTTTATGCCACAGTGGTCAGGAACCCAGAAGAGACGGGTGTGGTGTCCTATAGAGGCGCATATATCCCCTCTATAGGCCTCATCCCAGACATCCCTGATCCCTTCCGTGCCAGTTCGGCCGCCTTTTTGTCTCCCTTTATGCCACAGTAGCCAGGAACCCAGAAGAGCCGGGTGTGGTGTCCTACAGAGGCGCATATATCCCCTCTATAGGCTTCTCCTCAAACATCCCCGATCCCTTCCGTACCAATTCGACCGCCCGTTTCCTTCTATGCCACAGTGGCCAGGAACCCAGAAAAGCCGGGTGTGGTGTCCTATAGAGGCGCATATATCCCCTCTATAGGCTTCATCCCAGACATCCTGATCCCTTCCGTGCCAGTTCGGCGGCCTTTTTGTTTCCCTTTATGCCACAGTGACCAGGAACCCAGAAGAGCCGGATGTTGTGTCCTATAGAGGCGCATATATCCCCTATATAAGCTTCTCCACAGACATCCCTGATCCCTTCCGTTCCTATTCTACCGCCCTTTCGTTTCCTTCTATGCCACAGTGGCCAGGAACCCAGAAGAGGCGGGATTTGTGTTCTGTAGAGGCACATATACCCCCTCTATAGGCTTCACCCCAGACATTCCTATGCCACAGTGGCCAGGAACCCAGAAGAGGCGGGTTTTGTGTTCTGTAGAGGCGCATATATCCCCTTTATAGGCTTCTCCTCAGACATCCCCGATCCCTTCCGTTCCAATTCGACCGGCCTTTCGTTTCCTTCTATGCCACAGTGGCCAGGAACCCAGAAGAGGCGGGTTTTGTGTTCTGTAGAGGCACATATACCCCCTCTATAGGCTTCTCCTTAGACATTTCCGATCCCTTCCGTGTCAGTTCGTACGCCTTTTCGTTGCCCTCTTTGCCACAGTGACCCAGAAGGGGCGGGTGTTGTGTCGATGTATAAGATGGGTCCATCCACCTCCTAATGCCTTAGATACCTCCAATTCCTTCTGCCTTTTCGAATCCCTCTATGCCACTGCAGACTCCTCCTCAGATAACTCCTATTCCTTCAGTGCCCAATGGTTGTAGAGGCCAGATGGCCTCGAGGCCGATAAGCGGTGTGGACTTCAGAGCATCCGTGATGCCCAAGCAGGGTAATCTCTGTACCTTGTCCAGCGTAGCGAGAAAGGTCCTCTTTCATATAACTGCCAGAATACAAATGCGATGTAGGAGGGTACATGTAGTACAACCGCTGTATATATCCCATGGATGATACATTACAGGTTGCAGGCTACATGCTGACACCATAATGACTAGAATTAAATTAATTTAAAATAAAATGTATTTATAAGAACATAAAAAATAAAAAAACTCATGATAATAAACGTTAAGATCGTAAGAAAATATATGACATAAGAATTATTTTAACCCTTTCAGACATTAAATCGAAATAGTTAAGATAAAATTCCGAAAATTTTACTGAGCTAATTAGAGGCTGCTGATTCAGTTTATATGTAAGTAAGGATCTCAGCCTGCTTTAGCATATCCTTCCCGGCGTCTCTGCCACTTGCGCGCTTTCGCCAGTTGTCACATCAATCGATGAAAGGTCTTCCTCGACTTGGTCCTTCCAACGCAAACAAGTCGTCTTCTTCACCGACTTCCGCAAATACCCGTCTCGCGGGCGCATCCATTCGAACGATGGCCGAGTTAGCGCAGAGGCTGGATGTTAATACGCTGCACAACGTCTACATCGTTGTAGAGCTCATACAGCACATCACTGGACTGAAGATCTTACGTAAGGCTTATCCCGGGAATATGCTCAAGGGTTTGCATCCGTGCTTAATAGTGTCTACTTCTCCGCCATGAAGCACGGGGGATCGGTCTCTGCTTGCCTGTTGTTTTTGGTGATAAACAAATTTACTGACTATAACTAACGTATAGTCATCGGACGTAATCTGGGATCCACTTGTCGACAACATACACTTCGTTTTGCTCTCATTTACTGCCAGAACCATCTCAATAGACTCCCGTACTAAAGGCTGCAGTAACATCTCGCTTGGTACGCTCTGTGACCTCAATAACGTCAGCATACACAAGCAACTGGACTCGGCACTGGAATAGTGCCATTGCGATGTACGTCCGCAGAACATTCTTACTTGCGAAGTTAAAGAGGCCGCATGATAAGGTATCGCTTTGTCGGAAACTTGGTACAGTATTAAAATGTTCTTACCTTGACGGAGCTGCAGGAGTTCTTTAACATGATTCTACATAGTCTTATCAGCTTTGTTCCCTTATGGCGCTATCGAAGGCTATCTTATAGTTGGTAAAAAGTTGAAGTTCGTCGACTTGTTCTTCATGAATATTCTCCAGGATTTGACGTAGTGTGAAGATCTAGTCAATGCTGGATTTGCCAGGTCTGAAGCCGGACACTGATAAGGTCCCATCAGTGTTTCGCCACTGGTTTCAGTCGTTTACACAATACGCCGGTAGGAAGCTTATATGCGATACAGAGAAGGTGTATACCCCTTGCTGTTGGCGCATATCTTGGGATCTCCCTATTTTGGAACGGGGCAGAGAACATTGTGGTTTCAATCGTTGGGCATACTTTCCTCCGGCCTTGAACAATTAAGCGTGCAGGAAATCAGGACCTTTAGCTTTAATGTTATTAAACCGCAAAATCGCGACCGCTTCATGGCTAGGTGCGGAAACTCCACGCCTTCATCATTGATTGGGTTCGGTACATCAATATCTCTAAGCATCGTAGCATAGTAGTGAAGTGCTGCCTTGAAACCTCAGCATCCCTAGCGAATCTCTAACAAAGTTTCTGCTTTCATCCTTGCAGAAAGATGTTCCGAGCTTGAAGCCCTCGGTTAGGCGCTTAATCCTTTTATAGAATTTTCGATCATCCTTCATCATCTTTTTCTGTATCGCTTACTTATATCAGTAGTTTTTTTTTCTAAGCTATTTAAAATTTCCTCTTCATTTACTTCACTTCACAATATTCAGTTTTCAAAATTTCCAAATATTACACCCGCACAAGAACTTTGTTCAATATATGGACATACAATAAAATAAGTCTGATAACTCTATACGTTATAAAATTATTTGTAATTTAAAAAAATCTAAAAAATATTAAATTAATAGTTACACATTTTTTAGAGGTTAGAGTATGTATTTATCACATACAAAGAGCACTCGACGACGCAAACGCATTTCGATAATATTTAAATCGGGAGAATACCGGACCGCAATGCTTTGGCTGGCAAATATAATTTTTAAAAACCGGGTAGTATGGATAGGCGCCTTATCCTCTTGATACATCCAAAGTAGTGGTCCGAAGAGATTTTTAAAGTCTAGAAAGCCGTTTGAAGCACTTTGCCGTTTTTAAAAAATGAAGAGCGCATGTGCCGTAATATGCAATTACTCGCCATAGCGTGACACCGCCGCCCAGAAATGTATACGATCCATATGACGCGATTACTTTTGAATATCATGAAAGTAATAGCTGTAACCATCAGGACTTTCCAAAGTAAAGTTTTTTCTTATCTAAGAAAACTACACTCCGTGGTCCATGTCATGTGAGAGCGGCAGAATCCGAGGCTTTTAGTTTGTCGGGATGAATTAAGAGGTAGTTTTTTTTTTTTGATTGCATTATTTGTACGTGCTGAGCTTTCAAAATAACGCGGAGTATAGTAGTTAAATTGGCGCTGACTCCTGTTTTTTGCCTTATTATTGCTATTGTGTCGTGTGAATTATAAACTTCTCTCAAAACATGTCATTTGTCTGCATTAGATAAAATACACTATATATAAGGTCCTTCATGTCTGTTCCACATGTTGACTCATTAGGCGAAAATTATGTTATTACCTTTGAACAGCTTTTAATATTTTTGTAACAGATAGGCCCATATCCTTGCAGTTTTTGAATTTGACTTTTCCAATTTCTGACAATGATTTGCCTCGTTTTATTATCATTAAATTTGTATAAAAATAGCTGTATTAAGGCACTTGTTTACTGAAGTCACGACCCGTGTACAAATACTGAATGAAAACTTAAATTTTAATCCAGTTGTGCACATTTTTTTACAATAACCGGTAAGCAACAAAACAAAATACTAAAAAAATGATAATAACGGCACATTTCTTTAGAGATTTTTTCCCGAAGAAGAGTAAAAAAAATATAACAAAACGTAGAAGATAATAGCGTTGCCATATAACTAGACCTTGAGAGAATAGGAAATTTTTTTAAACTTCAGGAGTGCTATTTAAGTGGCGAGCAGTATATCAGAAATTTTTTCTAAGTTTTTCAAAATTTCTTTTCTTTAAGGCCACAACAGAATTAACAAAATTCACTTTTTGATTTCTCAAAAATTTCACAGATGCACAGTAACTTTGTCCAACATATGGACATACACTAAAATAAGTCTGATAACCATATGTTATAAAATCATTTATGAATAAAACATCCAGTAAATAGCAATACTTTTTTTTTTTTTTGCGGTAAAAGTATGTNNNNCGTTTAAGGAGCACTGAATATTAGAGAACCCGACGACGCAAAAGCGCTTACGAAATCGACTTAATTTAATAAAAAAAATTATGATAAATTAAAAATTAAAACTATGTGTTTACATATTGCAGAAAACTTTCTTTTAATAACGGTATTAACTGTGAAAAATATTTAATATTGTCAGCGACACATCACCTCAAAAATAAAAAGGTTAAATGTCCAATATGTTGGACAAAATGACTAAAAGAGTTAATTAAACCAAGCTATATCAACAATTTATTAAAATTCAATACCTGAATCAAAATTTTCCTCATTCTTTACGGTTTTTAAACACCTTTTCAAGTTCATTTTACACGCAAGACTATTTTGCTTTTTGTACGTGAAGAATATTTCTCTACTGTTTTATTTACAATGGAATAAACTACATATTCTGTTTTTCCAAAATGCCAGCACATCGTATGATCTGCAATAAGTGAACTTAATAATATGCAAACAATTCCAATTAGAATTGCAGTGTAAACATTCTTTTAAATGAAGGAGAAGCAAAACATCGTGATGTTAATAAGCAACGTCAAATTGGAAATTATCCAGTAAATTATTATAGGTTACTGAGCAAATATAGGGGGGTAAAATTTTACAAGAAAAACTTTTGTTTTCAGAATATTTCGAATACTCCATGACTGGAATATGTTGTCAAAAATGTTTATAAATTAATGAAAATATTCCTGTTCTACCTTTATGTCACATAAGTATTGTTAACACGAGTTAACCACTGCACATGAAATCGTTGAGAATATTCTAATAAGATGAGATCCAGAAAAACTTCGATTCCGATACACGTTGAAATACCTCATTGAACAAAACATAATTGTCTAACTTGTTAAACAACTGTAATCATCCAGCCCCTAGTAGCGCTCTTCTGAGGTTTCTGATGAACTGAAGCTTAAGAGATGTTAAGACATCAAGGTAGTAGTCTTTTTCTGCGAAGTGATGTGGTCATGTTTTCCACCTATTACTGAAATTAAAACCTCTCTTCTATCTGCTTAATTTCATCTTATTTTTATCTATTTTAAGGACGAATACAATTAATCAGTGCGGCCTACAGGTAACCAAGATAAGTACGCGAATTGAAACCTAAACTAACTTTGACTTAAACGGTGATAAAAAGTGAGTAACTTGCAACAAGCAAAAACAATCAAAGAGCGTAAACTGAGTCCAAGCCAGTTTTGATAACTAGAACAGTTATATTACATGATTATTAACTTGATCCTATACTAATAACAGTTGAATTTTCTTAATGGTGACTCTCGGATTCTTGATGAAGAGGGTGCTAGGCATTGGCCTAATATTTACTATAGCTAATGATTTGCAAGAGTAAAATTTGTTGTAAAAGTAGTCTATTGTAAACAGAGATTTTCGTGAGACGCATAATGGATTTAAAAGGAAGCAAGTTATTGAATAAAACGTTGGATATTCCACCTGAATTGCATCATTTTGAAATGAATATATTTTGCACTTATAAAATACACTCCGATTTTGTCTTTTGATTAACATGATTTAATTTTTTATTGTGAAACACTCCTTACTCATCTATATGTAATTTTTGATTAACAATGAATTGGATGAGATTCTAAACCTTTTAAAAATTTAACTAGCTGGAGTGGACACACTAAAACAATGCACTTCTCCAGATTTTATTCTGCCTACTGTGTAAATGCACCATGTGGGGAAAATTACCAAACCGGTTAAATTTTTCCTTTGGAATTAACTTGTATATCTTTTATAATCAACACAAAGAAATAAAAAATTGAATGTCTATAATTTGTATATCTAACAAAAATAGCAACAAAATGATAACAACAATGAAATATGTAAATATGTATGAAAATATTAAAAGATTGCCTAATACACAGATTGAGGTTATGTTTCTTTTTTACTTTGATAAAATAAATGAAACCTTAAAAATTCCATCAATGAAAATTATAAAAACATAATAATAAATAATGTTCCACTTACATCATCATAATTCTCCTCATTTTTATTATCCTTGTCAGTGGTCTGAAAAAGAAAAAGAACAAATTTTAATACATAGAAAACAATGTACAAATAATTTTATTGATTTTTTTTCTATTGCCAATGCTGCAGTCAGTATCTTTAAGAGACTGAAAAAGAAATATCATCTTACTGTGGCTACAGTTGTTGTTTTCCTTTCAGGAGTTTCATCTTTGCTGCCACCCAGTGAAGACATGCCGCTGTCCTTTTCGATAAACTCGATATCGGGATCGGAGTCTACCAAATCTTCTATCTTTACGGTATCCACTTTGGTGCTTTTTTAAATAAATACAGCCGGAAAATTAATTAAAACACTTTTATTCGCTTTTTGAGACGGTGGCTTACAATGTTTTCACTTTATTTGAAAACTTTCGAATGTAAGAAAAATGCACTTTTTCAGTTAAAAACAAAACAATTGGGAAAATAAATTAAGTATTATATAGACTCTATTTAATTTAAAAACCGATTTGCTACAAATTTTAACAAATTCTATAATATTTTTTTCTTTTGCGCAACACACACGACTTTTCTGTATAATTTTATAACAAGAAGAAGACAAAATTCGATAATCGTCAAATCACATGCGATAGCAAATGTCAAAAGTGCATATGTTGATTATATACAAAAGATCGTAAGTATGAAAATATAATTTAAAACAAAAACTAGGCAGCATTTGGTTTACGCATAAACTAATGTTTACTTACTTCACCACCACCTCTGGTACGTAATGGTTTTGGTTTTGAAAAATGTTCAATTTTTTCCAATTTCTCTTCTTCGCTCTCAGTTTGTGACACATTCTCCCCGTCTGGAGGCATTTTTAATTAATTTTTTTTTACTTTTTTTTAATAAAATTTATCAGAAAATATAAAGAATTCAAAATAAATTTATATGTTATAACGTTTTTTTTTTGTATATTGTTTTGAATTAAATTTGAAGGAGAACTAGAAAAATATTTTTTTATAGAAAACAGTAGCATGAATGAATGCGATCAAATATTAATTGGAAATGATAAAATTTCAAATATAAAGTGTGTATCTAGCTAGGATATAGTTTTATTTTAAATATTTTATTTGATAGCATAATTCTGCGCCAAATACACTGGCGCATCTCTTACGGCTTGTCTAGTTAGAACATAAAACGTGATTTAGGAAAATGGTTATTATCCGAAATAATATTGTGTTTTGTAATCAACTTTTGAAAATAAAATCAACAAAGAAGGAATATAAAATAATAACCAAATTTTATTTATTTTTTTATTAATTTTTCCTGACATTAAATTTAGATCCGGCATATACCTTGCTTTCGAATAAAGCACAAAAAATTATAAATTATTTCAGCAAAAAATTCGGATTTGTAGCTTTTTTGTAAGCGATGATATTAAGGAAGGACAGTATTGTTTTGTTTGTTTGTTTGTATTATTTATTTATGTTTCATTCTTGTATATTAAATAAGTTTACAGCAAAACTAAGTTTAGTTAGTCGAAAGGAATATTTTTTGTTTTCATCCCCTATGCATACAGTGCACAACGGTAATGTACGTCGGTAACCCAATGGCTAAGCTAAACTATGTTTTCTAGACACACGCCAAATTAATTCACCATTGATAGTACAGTGATCTATGGTAAGGCAGCACACACTCGAATAACGGTACTTCGGTGAATTTCAATATCCACCACATAGGGCAATATTCTTTGCAAAAACACACCACTCTAGAAACTCACCATACCGGACAAATTCGCCACACTTTGCAAGAACTCACAACATTGAAACAAATTTTTTTCTGGAAGCCTTCAGACTGGATACAAATTTGTGTTCGACGTACAGCTTCTACACTCAACACACTTTTAACGATTATTACACTGTTAACAATTGAGTTTCTTAATGGTGACTTCCCTGACACGCCTAGAACTTCATTGATGGGACATAAGGTACCCCCCATTATATTTCCATTATATATGATTTTGTTTGTCAACTTTCGTTTTTAATGAAACTGATTAATTACGATACATAATTTAATTACAGAGAACCAAGGAGTAATTTATAAAAATGTCTGGCCTTCATTTATAGTCATAAATAAATACTTCCGTTACTTTTGCAAACTTTCTGCACCTTTTTCAATTCGAAAATATAAACCGCTATTTTACAATTGAATTTTTCGACAGTATTTAAACATCTTTATTAAACAGTTCTGACGGTTATTTTTCTAATTTCGGTTGCACTTACTTTTAACATAACAAAATGAATACAGCAATACTTTTATTTTTTAGTTTTTTAAGTATAATTTGTTTATTTTTATTTAAATAATATTTTGTTGGTTTGTTTTGTTTTGTTGTTTATGCTTGTATTTTTGTTTGTAATAGTACGAGTAGTAAGTAGTTTATAGTAGTGGTTTGTTTTGCTGTTTTTCTCTATAACATCGAAGAGAGTTAAGCAAAAAAAATAAAAAAGGATAAAAGTAACAACAAAATGTAAACATTTAAAGATTTACTATGTATGTATTGTATTTGTATATACTGTAGTTGCATTGAATAGCTAGTGGTATTTGTTGTTGTTGTTGTTATTGTTAATGTTTATTTGCATAGACATACAGTGGTGTATGTGCATTCACGTACATTTAATAGATATTTTTTCCATTTTAGCTGTTTTGTTTTTGTTTTTTTGTAAATGTTTATGGTAAGACTTGTTTTATTATTATTGTTTTGTATTTAAATAGTACGTTCATTCGTTAATATTTCTTTTTATTATCATTATTATTATTTGTTGTTGTAATTATTGCAGCACCCTTAACACAATATCACTCTCACTTTCAGACTTACCGAAAAAAATTTTTTTAATTATTATATTATATTAATATTATATAAATAATATTATTTTTTATGAATAAATATGTTTAATTGTTTTTTTTGTGTATAAATAATATTTAAATAAATAATTTTTACATGTTTTTTTTTGAAAATTAATTTTATTTTGTTCTTGTTTTACATTATAACTTATAACTTAAAATTAAAAACAGAAACAGTGTCAAAACAAAAAAAAAATAATAATAATAATGAACAAATTAATATGATGTTGGTTTTTGATTATAATTATTGTTAACATTGATTTACTTTTCCTTTCAGATACAATATTTAATTATAAATATTGATTTTTTTTTAAAAAAACTTACGAAACAATTTTTTTTAATATTTTATTTTTTCTTTTGTTTTGTTTGTTTTTTCATTAGTTTTATTCCTTCATTTCTTCTCTTATAAGCTTAACAAAAATATTTTTTATATTTTTATATGTTTAATCAATATAATATTGTAACAAAATTTTAATTTTTAATTACTTTATATATGCCTTTTATAAGGTGGTGTTTTTTTTTTGTTTATTTTAAATTCTAAATTTTAAGTTTTAAAAATTTCCCAAAAATAATGGCTTCCTTTAAAGTAAAGCCCACTTTTTGTTTTCCTTTAATATAAATTTTGATTATAAGTTTAATAATATTAATTAATATGCATTATTTAGTAAAATATATATTTTTAAATTGTTGTTTTTGTTTTTTCTTTCTTGATATAATTAATTGTTATAAATTTATTTTGTGTTTTTATCTTTTGTTTTTTTTTTTAATTAAATTTAAGTAAGAAGAATTTGTTGTAATGAGGTTCTTAACACACGGCCAACACTCTCTCCATCTTTATTGCGCTCCTTAGAGTAAAAGTCTTGTAAACTCTGTAATATAAAAGGGTATAACAAAATTTAATACAAATAATTTTATAAAAATTTTTAGAAGTTACAGTGGCGGCAAAAGTTTCTTGAATATTTTTTTAATTATTAGCTTAAAAACGTGACTACTCTTTTTACTAGACATAATAAATAAAAATGTCTGTCACTTGTTTCACTCATAAAAACACACACTTTTCTATTGTTAATTTGCTTATGCCTAATTATCTTGTAAATATTTACTTTTGTTTCTTTTGTTCTATCAAACTGTAATAAGTATGAGTATCAATTACAAATAACCCAGCAAACACAAGAAGATTTTAATAGTAAACGTAAAAAAATTAAAAATTAAATTTAGTTTAATTTAACGCACACAAAAAATTTGTTTTTAATTTTCAAATTTGTCAATTTTATTTTAGAGAGAGAGAGTTTGGTTTGAAATTAATACGCCATGTGTTTGCTGGGTATAAAACATGGCACAAATCTTTCTTTTTTTAATAACACTTACACAACATATTTTCACTTGAAATTTGTTGTATTTATTTTTATTGTATCTGCCTCAATTTAACGATACAATACAACAAGTGCAAAAACGATAACGATATAACAACAGTTTTTTCTTTAGCAAGCTGTTGCTTGATACGTTTATTAACCTCATTTTTTTAAATCCACTTACTCTAAAGCCATTCGCTGTTGTTACACTTTTCTCAAAAACACCCTACACTATATATTTTCGATTTAAGCTGATTTATATTAACTTTAATCATAACACCTTCGAATTTGAAAACAAAAAAATGCTCACAAGTGATATACAAACTGCATACACACTCCTTTTTTGATCTTTTTATTTATAAAACAAAAAGTTAACTTTATACAGAAACAACAGTTAAAATTTTAAAACTCCACGAGAATAACGCAAATCTACGGTCACAACAAATAAAAATAACATCACTTTTCTCCCAAACTATAAATGAAATGAAATTATTAACATTACAGTAGGATGATAACAGTATCACTATAGAGTCCACTTTGCCTAAGTACTTTATATCACGTTACAAATCTCGAATGGCAACATTAAATTGATTTATATTTTTAAAACGTGTGTAATTTTTACTTTTCTTCTGTTTTATTTACGCACTTATTGCCATTTCATATGTAATAACGCACAAACAACACAATGTAAACAAATATTTATTTTACTTTACTTTCGCCTGTAAAAGTTTCTAATCAAATTCTTACGTTGTTACAGTGTTTGTTTGGTTCAATGGTGAGAAATTGTTTTGCTTGTTATTAGCGTATTTGTTTACATTACGTACTAAATAAGAGTATTAGAGACGTCGCACACTCATACTCTCATATCCTTTGTTATTGCAGTTAGTACTCGCATTAATTTTTCAAAGTTTTATGTTATTAAAGTTTGTTTTAATGGTGGGAACTATTTTGTTTGCAATATTTGTTTACGTTTCTTCGACTTACACTTGCGCGCTCACACTCATCTGTTATTACAGTTAGTACCCTTTATATTTCTTCAAATTCTTGTGTTATTACAATTTGGTTTTAATGGTGAGAACTATTTTGTTTGTTTTACTACTTGTTTAACGGTTCATTGTAAATGAAAGTAGTAGAGATATCGTCTTCCACTCACGCTCTTATACTTTTGTGCTATTACAGTTGTTTATACCATTTGTTTACATTTCGTAGTAAATAAAATTAATAGAGATGTCGCCTAGTAATACCCTTATGCTCTCACTCATGCTGTTGTGTTATTACAGTTTTATATTAAAAAGGTTAGAGGGTGAGTTTTTATTTGTTTTTCTTTCTTCTTTTTGATGCAATTAATTTAATTTCTATTGTGTGTGCTTATGTTTAGCTTAACCCTTTAATTGTTTTTGAAACTGTTTATGATTGTCAAGGGACCAATTAGAGTTAATTTTGAATTATTGCCACAATTGAGGACAATCATATACAACTTTACAAATAAAAAAGTTTTTGTTTAAAAGTGTACATAATAAAAATGTTTTATAATTAATGTAATTATTTTATTAAAGCTTAAACATTTTGACATACCTTCATAATTTATTTTACCATCATGATCTAAATCCGCTATGGCTAAAAGCTGTGACAGTTGGGTTTCATTCAGAGGTTCACCAATCATTTCCATGGCGGTTTGTAATTCATCACGGGTAATAAAACCATTGCCATCACGATCAAATACTCTGCAATGGCCAAAAAATTAATGTTTATGTATATTTGTGTAATTTTAGAAATTAAAAACATTTCATCTGTTTTGAAAATAATTTTTCCATTAATTCCAGTTGTTTAACACTCAAGTTACACAAATGAAAAGTTTCATTGCGTTACATTTTAAGCGGTGAGTAGCAGTGGATAAAAATTACAAAAAAATTATTTTTAAATTCCATTTATACTGAAAATTAAATAAATTGTGTAATACATTCCATTGAAATCTGGTACATATGCGTTTGTATGAAAGTATACAAATGTGGTTTGAAATATCATTCGCATAAATATGTGTTTGCAATGGCAGTAGCATGTAGACCATTAAAATCAGAGCATTAATATGTCAGTACTTTATTATACATGTAAAGAAAAGATTAGTTTTGACAGTTTAGAAATATTTGAGAAGTTAAGACGCATTCATTCATTTGCATTCTTTTTAAATGGACGAAATATTAGAACTAATTAAATGACATGAGTCATCTAAAATGACAACCTTATTAACATTATCTCCAAACGTAATACGAAGATTTGCCATCAATATTTTTAGACTTCTAATTGCTATATTGTATGCTTTCACCGTTTCATAAGACAGGGAATGCCAGATATTGAATAGAAAAAAAACAGAACAGTATTTATGAAACTGATTTTTCAATTGTCTTTAAGCGCTTCTTCTACAAAACAAAATTAGTTTAAACCTTATCAATTCCTTGTCTTTTAGGAAAATTTGTGTATGATAATTTCTAAAAATTTTATAACAATCTAACTCTACTTTTCTCTCAGTGTTATTTCTCTATAGTAGCGTACCGGTTGTCAATAGGAATTTTGTTTTATCATTGCCATAACTATACTCTTGTTGTTGTTGTTTTTGGCTTTGCAATGTGGTATTTGGTGTTTGTATTTCATCAGTGTTGTCAACATTGCACAACAGTGCGTATGAGTAACACAAAAACAATATAAATGCACTTGAGGTAATACAAAACATACGCTCTCGATTATCATACATGAATGTAAAACATTAATTTCTATGGCTTTTGTTAACATAAGATATTTTTTATATAAGAAAAATTCTCTTTTATTAAATAATTTAAAAATAAAAACAGTATTGAACATATTACGGCAGCAACGCATCTCTATTTAAGACAAAAAACAAGATTTTATTGCTTCACTACTACACTGCTACTCAATTCTTATGCTCTCATTTTTCTTTTCTGTTCGCTTTATTATTGCTGTCCATTTGTTTTTGCAATTGTCTTGAATTTATTGTTATTTGTGGTAGTGTGTACATACCTAAATGCAGCAATTAAATCCTCGGTGACATCATCCAAGTCATCAGGTTTGCTGGCATTTTCTTGTTGTTGCTCTTGTTGCTGTTGTTGACTTTGTTCATCACGTAAGGCTTGTATACGACCAACCCATTGTAAAAATTCCGCTTCGTTTATTAAACCATTACCTGGTGGATTATTGAAAATACACAAACAAAAAGAGAAATGCAAAGAAAAAAAAAGAGAGAGTGGGAGAAACCGTTTTAAGTTAAAATATTCTTTTTAAATAATCAATTGAATTGAATTGAATTTTGTTGGTTTTATTGTGTAAAGGGTTATAAAAGTTAGCTTTTTATGGTGTTTTTAGTAATAAAATTGCTTATGTTACATGAAATTATTATAATAAAAAATGTTAAAACTAAGGAAGTATACTTTTAAACATATTGACACCAAGGTTAAACGTTAACATTACGAAAATTGCAATTTCTTAAGAAAAATTCATATCCTTAACTACCTTAACATTGTATGTACAGTTCAGAGAAAAAGTCATCATACAGCAAAGGATTTTAAATTTAAAAAATAGTGATGTTATCAGGAAAAAATGTTGATTTCAATACTTAGAACATTTATTGAAAAATATTATTTGAACTAAAAGCAAACATTTTGGAAATTTTAGAAACTATTGTCAATTAACATAGCCAATGGCATTGAAGCTTTTAAGTAAAACAGAAAATAAAGAACAAAAATACATAGACTATCGTTATTATTCAAGCAGTACTTAAAGATATCATGTCATATCATTTTGTTAATTTTCTTTTGTAGTAAAAAAAATAAAATAGTAATAAAACACCTGTCTTTGACTGTATATTAAGATGTAAACTTAATGTTTTTCAAGAAATAAATATTTTTAATCTGTTCTTCAGATAGTTATTTTACGTAGCACATATTCCCCTTAAGCATTTCCCAAACATTTTAAGCCATTGTTGATAATTTTAAAGAATCAAGGTAATCTTTTTTTTAGCATTTTATTGTCGCCTTTAAAACATTGTTTATTTTGTTTTTCTCTTATTTTTAATGCAAGTATTTCTTTGTCTCACCACTACCTCCAAACACAACACCATACACTCATCCACTTTTATTTTCACTCATTGCACTCACAATACATTTGTATGCATGTGTGTATGTATGTTTTATAGACGCCAGAAATTCAAAATCAAGGTCAATTAAAGAGTAAAAATACGAAAATAAAACAGAAAATAGAAACATTAAAAGAGAAAGGCAAAGATACTTGCAAAAACAAGAAAAAAAATACAATATTTGACATTGTCAGTAGTTGTTATTGCTTTTGCCGTTGTTTGTTGCTTCAGTGGCAACAGTAATGAGAAATTTTACTTGTGGTGACATTCACTCATATACTAAATCAAAAACAAAAAGAGAAATAACAGTAACTGATGTTCGACTGTACCAGTACCTTATTCCTCAACACAATGTTTTTTTTTTAAAATAAAAAATGTAGCAACAATTATGTTTCTTCCTCAATGGTTGTAATGTAGTGCATAACTAATGCGTACTTATTTGAATAGTAAAATTCAAGTGAGTGATTGCATAGATTTTAAATGAGAGTGAGAAAGAGAATAACCAGTAAGTAAAGCAGTTACATTTTGTTTTCTCTTGTATCATTGTTATTTTTTTAATCCTTGTTGTTGCTTAAATAATGATATAATAGCCTTGTAGATACAAAAAAAAAATAGAAAGAAAAAGAGAGAAATGAAATCAAAATAAAATAAATGCCGCTTGAGTTTTATAGTACGAAATATAAACAATGGCATTAAAACTATGGCAAAAGAGGAAAAATAATAAGAAAGAATAAAAATAATGTCATTGATAATAATCTGGTTGAATAAGATTTTATTTTTCGTTAAATCTTCATAACAAAAGCTGGCTTAAAGCCTTATAATTGTTTTTTTTTTTTTTGTTTGGGTGTATTGTGAAAAGCATTTACAAAAAAAATTAAATTCTATTTAATTTAACAAAAGTTTACTTTACGTAAAGTTTTATAGACACATTAAGTAAATAAATATTTCAATGTAACAAAATAAATTGAAAAGTCTTGCAAAAATTAAGAAAATATTGATTTTTAATTGATTTTTTGTAATCAAACCAACTTTATTTAGCAAGTCTGCTGTTTACTGGGTGGTCTTTAGAGAAAAGTAGTTATTAAACCCGCTTTGAGCGTATTATAAAAGTGGTGGTGATAGCAGATAATCTTAAAACTACTACACCATATAAGACATTGTTTACTAGTCACCAGGCAATTTAGAGAAGCGGTTGCATACGCGGCAATGAGTCTGAGCGCCGTAAGAACACGTAAGCACATAAGCTATGAACATGGGTTATGGTTGGCTTGAATAGACCTATGGACTTTACGATATCTAAACCCACTTTCGATTGTGGTTTTACTCTCTTATGATTATGGTTCACATACATCACTGATGAATCCAGATCATTCAAAAAAGATTGAAGTGAAATCTTTTCAAACAGCTGAAGCTATGATCCACTCTTGTACTACTAAATTAAATAAATAATAAAAATGAATGAATGAATGCGGTATCAGTTTATTTCGTATGGTATTTATTTACCGATGGCAATGCAGCCATGGGACTCCCTAGAGTCCCAAATCTAAGATTGTCCAAAAATGCCGTGTATACAAAGATTTGATGGATAGCCACATTTGGGATCCTGGACATAAGGACATCGAAGGTAACAACAAAATTGACGCACTTTTAAAAGCTGGTACAATGGAAAATTCAATTGAGTTTCTACATGAGATTGGTATTCCCCTACAGACAAGGTAACAAATGGTCTCACAAAAACTTTATTCACTTGGAAAGGAAATATAAGCTAACCAACCCACTTGTAAAGACGCCAGAAAGATCTAAGCCGACATATGCAGAACAGAATTTGTGTTAAACCAAGACTTTATGTAAGAAAACTCATAGAAGTTTTGACGGCATACTGACCACCACTGGTGCACACGTCCGAAGACTGGGAATTCCTCATAACAACTTCCAAAGAATCTCCAACGATGAGGAATAAGAGACCAAGAAATATCTTCTATGCCATTGTCCGGTACTTGCGAACCTAAGCAGAAGATTTCTTGGGCATCTAGAATTTATTGATATAACATGTCTGGCCAAAGGCTATTTGAAAAAAATTCACAATTTCCTAAGACTCTCGGAAAACTCGAGAGCTTGGTGTTATCGGTGTTACAACGGGATCTTATAGAACCAAAGTAAGCTGTGCCCGAATGCCCAAATTACTGGACTTACAAATAGCAGTGTTTTAAAACATAAAAATAATATTAACTGAGAGGTGTTTGTGTCACCCGGCAGCATTTTGTTAAAACTATTTCTCAACTAATTTCCAACCACCCGTTTTGAGCAAAAGAAATAGTTTTGCAGTACTCACTAAGCCGTCAAGTCTCTAACTGCACCGTGCATCGTTATGGCTGCTTTTCACACCAAATTTAGCAATTTTGTTTGTTGGACGTACTCTGGGTTCTAAAATGTTCGTAATTTCGAAACAGGTTTCCCACTCAGTATGAATTTTGATAATGAAATTCAATGATTTGCAAGCCTTGTTCGTTGGCTAGTCTATAAACTTTGTTTTTTGTAACAGAAAAATAAAAATCCCGTTATTTTTGTTTACTCATTCAACCTTTAAACAATTCAACTGTCTGCCTTCCTTTGTTTTTGCCAACCTTGTTAATGCATAGCCCTGACTGTCAAGCATGAATAATTTTTAATAATTTTTTTTTTTATTAAATTTTCTTATGCCTAACTTTTATTGCATGATGATTATCCTTTGGAAAAACAAAAACAAAAAAAAAAATAATTGTCTTAAAAACGTTATTCTTACTCTTGCTTTATAAAGGCCAATAAAGGCTAATGATACTGTAGGGAAATTAGCCAAATTTATGTTGAAATTTAATCGATTTCTCTCTTTGCAGTTGGCTGTGGCTCTGTAAGACTAAAGAAACGGCCAACAGATAATTTACCAAAATTTTTTGTTTTTTTGTCAGTTTTTTCTACTTTAAGTTTTTTGCCAAAAAGAAAAACAAAAAAAAAACATTGTCTGTGAACGAACATTCAAGGTCAAGGATAAAAGTCAGCAATTTACAGTTGTTGAGTTCGTTTTTTTTTCTTTCTCTCTCGTTTCTTTTTTCTTATTTCTTGACTTGCCTGTTATCGACCAACAACTTCCGTTTGGTTTCTGTTTTTTTTTGGTCTTTTTTTTTTGGCTAAAATAGTTTAGATTTGTCTTGATAGCCCTCATCCGTTTGCCGATTACTATCAGTGGTTATATAAGTAGGAATATGGCAATTATAAAATGGGTTAAAAAGTTAAAAACAAAAGCAAAAAAAAAAAAAAATAAATAATTGGAAACAATAAATCTTTAAACGGAAGGAATTTAAACGTTTCTGAATTTAAATGCGAAGTAAAATGTACATTAATCTGCCAAACGAAATGGTTATGCCGTAAACCGTTAGCTGCAAAAGAGAGTAGGAAAACCCTATCAAAGAAATACTCGCAGATTTTATTCTCTTTACACAATATCTTACTCGCATTTCCTCTAATACGAAAAGAAAATCATTAAAGAAACAAATTTCTGTTTCTGCAAAGCGATCAAATTTCAACTGCTAACACTATCAACTGCTAACACGACCAACCATACCGTGTAATAAAACACAATTCGTGGTTGCAAACTTAACCGGATGAATATGAATAATTTTTAATATTTATAGATGGATAGTGTAATAGCAAAATATTCTCTTTCATCAAGTAGTGTTTGCAGGCGAAATTCGATCGTGTAAGGTACTTAATATGAACGATTTTAGATGAATGTCGTTCGTCTCACAGAAAAAGGAAAAAATCTCTTTCCAAATTTTGACTGATTTCTTTGTGTTTTACTATCCCCTCCCCTTATAGTCAAAATTATACTGAAAGTGAAGTGAAGTGATTTAATGCTCCACAGATGTGACCAAGGCTGCACCTCATCGCAATGTATGCAGCGTCAAAAATATCGCTACGGTTATAAAAAGTTTGATGAATAATAAGAATTTATTCCTTCCATGGCGTTCTTAGCCATTTTGCCCAATTTGCGACTTATTATGGCATAGTTTCATCAATATAAAGTTTAACTCCTGCAACAATTAAAGCCGGCTGAGGTGATAAAGATTATGAACCGGGTGGTACATGGTTTAAACAAGACAGTATCAAAATTGTTTATATTGTGTGGCTCAATATTGTATAACAAGTTTCGAGAAAAAACAATTTTTCGTTTTACCGACGTAAATTTGTCAATAAAATTATGAGAATTAAATTATACGGATAATAGGCGTAGTATTACAGTCGCCGTAAATAAATATGTAGTGTGTTGGCTTATTAGACATGAGGCCTCGGTTCAAATCCAAGGTCAAAAAAACTCCAACAAAACGAAATATGAAATAATATTTCTTTGGGCGACTTCCTCTCAGCAATTTTAATCAATTATTTGCTCCCAGAGTAAATAAAATTGCTATGAAAAGTTTCTTAAAACTTAGTCGTTCGAAGTCGACTTTAAACTTTAAGTCCTACCACTCATGGATAAAGTTAACACACAGAACTTGGGTGTTATGAGAAGCTATGCTGTAATGACTAATTAAGTAAGTAAGCATCATAACGCCCTAACACTGGAACATTTAAAAACCAACATTCGTCAAGTTATCGCCGAAATACTGACCGTCAAATGCTAGAAAGTCACTGAAAACACTCTCAAAAGGGAGCGACTTCTGCGACCAAAGTAGGGAAGGTCAACATAATACTGAATCTAATTTTTCTTTTGAAAACCGACAAATAGATAAGCCGTTATTTTATTTGCGAAGAGTTTTCAAATTAATATGCTTGGAAACAAAACGTATGCCTCTCTTCAGAATAGCAAAAAAAAAAAAAATAATCGTATAAACAAAGAATATTTTACAACTTAATTTTAAAGGTTTTCCCTTAAGTTTTCTTTATTTTTTTGTTTATTTTGACTTTCTTTTTAAATTACAATATTATTCGTCATCTTTTCTTCCATTTTTTTATTAACGAGATTGTGTAATAAATCATAAAATCAAAATGAATTTTTCCTTTGATTTTATAAGCATAAAGATATTTTGAGTATTTTTATTCGACTTCTCCTTAAATTTATTACATATTTATCCTAATGTTGTTGTTTGTTAAACGTAAATAAAGTTTTTACCGTTAAATCTCTCAAATGCTTTTAAGGAGAGAGAGAGAGAGAGAGAGGGGGGGAATTATATTTGTTTTAAATGAGGAAAGCCTATATAAAATAAAATAATCACCATTATTGTAGACATTTCCTATTGCTTACCATTGCTCTCTTTCCCTCTCTCTCACTCCTCTTCTCTCCTTCTATATAAAGTTTGAAACAATAATGAAATTATTATTATTTCACTGTTATTGCTGTAGTTGCTTATCATTCTCTCTCTGAAGTTTACTTTTGTTATGATTTTGTTGTAAATCTTTGGAAAGAAGAATTAATGGTAGACCTGGCTACAGTCATAGGCAATCGTTTCCTTGCACTTCATTTCTTTTTTTTTTTTAATTTATTTTTCTTAATTTTATGCTGTAACTATCGTTATTTTAATTATTTTTGTATTTTTATTATCAGGTTTAGTAAACAAAACAATAACAATTAACCGTAACTTAGTACCTGTTTTTAGTACGGCATTCGTTTGACAGCAATAGACAAAAAGTTGTGTTTTTGGTAACATTTCCGTTTAAATTGAAAATCTTTTTTTAAAAAATAACAAATAAGTTAAAAGTTATTTGTCTTTCAAAAAAACAAAGTCGAAAAAAGATCCTTAGGAAGTACCCTAACCCCCTAATGTGCCAGTCATTATAACGTTTAAGTCAGGATCACAATTTAGTTTCTAACACCACCCATGTTACGTGTATATTAATTTTATGTTGAGTTTTGGAGTCCAACAGGGTAATACCGAATCCGAACGATAGATTTGAGAAACTTTTCATGGTAATTTTATTATAAAGTCAACAAAAGGAATATTTTTTCATATTTCGTTTTGTTTGAGATGTCTAAGCTGGGATTTGAACAATACACCCGCATCTAATAAGCTCACACACAATGTACTAGACTAAGGTGACTAAGGAAATCTATGGCTCATTGAAATTAAAAAAAAAACAACCCCCTCGATTAAATGAAAAAAATATGGAACTCTAAGCTACCATTAACTAGTGTGTACAGGGAGAGCGATTTGTTCAAATCTACATAGACTGATGATTGAAAAAAAAATTATGTTTTCCGACGTAGAAAGCATAATTTAGATGGCCCAAACTGCTACAATTGTTCATGGGATAATCTGGATCTAGCAAGTGGTGTGGAGAGCATTTTCTATAACTTCAGCCTTTTTGTTTACATCAGTACTATCGGAACGAATACGACGATGAAGAATTTGAAACACATAATTTTATGAAAATTCTGTTGAATTCAATAAGCTGTACATGATATGTAGAAAATTGAAATTTAAAAATATAATCTAATCCATGGCCGATATACGAATATAAATTTTAACAAATTAAGAAAAAAAAAAATACTACTGCTATTCAACAAACATCAATGACTGTATTGCAACAGTTTAGTTATATGTAGACCAGAAAAAAAATATTTTTATTTGGGAAAAGTTTCATTTTAAATAGCTTAAGTAATGAGAATATTATTGAATTGTAACAACAAATAATAACTCACTTAACGTAATTATATTTGAACGAATTATATTTACGCGATGAAAGAGAGAGAGACAGACAGGCAGAGAGAAAGAAATTAATAACAGTTATTACAACTCTTCGAATGAAAAGCAATTTTTTTCTGCTTGCTTTTTATCACAGTGACCTTTTTGGCAATTCTGTAACTGAAATTATAATACCCCCCCTACATATACTAATAATCAGTACTAAAATGAAATAATCGAGAAAGACATTCAGTATTGCCATATTTTGCTTTTTTTGCACACTGTAAAATAATTTTGAAATTAAGTTCCTCCATCAGTTCCTATATACATATATTATAACACATTTTTCTGTCACAGAATAAATTGCAATGCAATCGTTTGTTATTTCAATAAATTTTCTATTTTTTTTAATTTCATACGGTCACACTGCTCCTGTTTGCTTGCCTGCAAATTATTCGTTTATCTTTCTGATATGTGTGCGTGAGTAAATGTGTTTGTTTGTATAACACCTAAAGGCTAAAGGTTAATTGCTTAGTTTTTGTTTAACACGCTGTATAACACAATCGTTAGGAAATCTTCTCTTTTGCCATACCGTTGTGTACTCTTATTTAATCTGTCTGTGTGAGTATGTAAATGTGTTGTAATGAGTGTTTGTGAAATGAGTGAAAGAAATTTACATAATCATCCATTAACAACAGACAAGAAAAACCATAATAAAATCATTTGCTTAAAATTCAAAATACACACGCATACATACATATGATCATGCACACTTACAAATACATACGTAAACCCACAGAAATCAGTGTTATAGTGCAATGGATGAATGCAAACATTTTATAATGGCAACAACAGCAACTAAATTGAAGTGAAGTGACCCCTTATAACAATGCAATAATAACAGAGAACTTCATATCCAGAGCTGAAAAAGTATGAATTTTAGGAATTTTGTTTTTATTTCTTAATTTTTTTTAAAAGATAGACGGTCTTAATCTTTAAATTGGCGATAAGTTATGTATATTTATGGATGCATTTTTTTAAAAGCTCGAGATTTAAAAATTAAAAATGAAATACAAATGGCTCGAACATTCCGTTCGAAAAATCAGCATTAAAAGACTGTGCCTCTAATACCCAATCACTATTACACGGGGTTTTGAATCTTTACATGCCTCCCTTCAGTCATGATTAGGGCCTAGCTGCTCATACCAATTATGTCGTGTGTTATTTTAATACATGAGTGATGTAATCTAAAGTTTAAAGGCGATTCCGATTTTTTCAGAGTTTTTCCCAATAATCGGCTGAGAAAAAGTGGCCCAAGATATTTTTTTTCATATTTCCCTTTGTTTGAAATGTCTAACCAGGGGTTTGAACCGAGGCAACATGTCTAATAAGCTCACACACTACCTACTAGTCTACGACGAAGCGTTAGCTGAATTTAATTATTTCGTGAGCTGAAGTTCAGATGGATGAGATGAGATAAGGATTCTTCATTAAAAAAAAAACAATCTATGGCAGTGCGTATATTGCGATGATCACTGATCTGTCTAATCTTCTAGACTATTCAAATTTCTTTAAAATCTTGACAATGTTTAATACAATAGGTCGATTGTGGCTATCATAATTACCTACTAATGTCCAAAAAGATGCCACATTTCAAGCACTACTTCTGTAAATAGATGTTGACCATTTTTACGCTATGTTTTCTTTATCATTCGTAAATAACACTGCAGAGGAAATATATTTAACAGTTGACAGTCTTACCAGACCTTTGATAGTGAAAATACAAAATTTTGTGTTAATTTTATGTAACACATAATGAATTTGAGTTTTACTACATTTATACCTTTAACAAGAAAATCGAAGAATTCACTCTTTTAAACATCAGCCATTTTAGTACGAGCTTTAGCCATCCAATAAAATGGAATGCAATTTTGACTTTAACAAGCATTGTTTTCTTGCTGAGGGATTTCTCACTAGTATTTAAATCTTTAGACACAGAGAGGGAAAGAGAGAGAACAATAGTAACTTAAAAAACCAGTAACCATTAACCAGGGTTGTCAGATGTATGCCGGTTTCTCGTCAAACATGGAAATTTCAAAACTCGTTTGGCGTTCTTATTTGCCATTTGTTTCCATAAGGATTTCAGCGATTTTTAATACATTTTAAAAACGGATTTAAAGTCACAATAACTCTGGTAACCCTGTTCAATATTGCAAAAAAACACCATTTAGACTGTAAATAAATTAAGAGAACTGTTGGCAAATTTTGTTTGTATGAGTAGTGGTGTGGTAGTAAACGTTTAATCGTGCGTTCTCATGTTTCCCATACTGCTACTGAGCTTTAGAAAATAATTCAAAACAATTTTCTTTTCTGCTCTTTATTCCGAAGTCATTATATTATTGCGGTTGCATAAGCAGCCAGCCTGAGTGTGAACACGAGAATGAAACATTTTTCTTGTTCGAACACAACAATTGAAATTGGAAGTTTAAAAAAAGTTTTTTTTCTTCTGAGTTTTAAATTTTATAAAATATTGGTTGCAGTCACGAACGTCTTAAGGTTAGCATGGCAGGAAACTTAACTTCTTAACAATGTTTAGCTTTTAACGATTTTAATTATAAGTTTGAAACTAAAAAAAAAAAAATAAAATTATACGTTCTAGTCTTGTAACAAAAACTTACAAGTAACAACATTTCCTTAAACACAGGTCATAAATTATTTTTAATTTCTTTTGAAAGAAGGTTTTGAAATCGAAATTTTTATTTTCCATGGTGTATGATTAATATTGTTCATTTACAAGTTATCGCTAAATGGCTATTATATATCTGGTAAGACTAATCGCGTACACTTATACAATAGCTTATAGGTTCAAAAATTTGTAAAAAATTTTTATGGAGTTGAGGATTCTAATAACTTTGATTGATCAGAACAATCAATCATTAAAAAAGTTGATGAAATAATAAAAAAAAAACAAAAACATCTTGTACGTGAATCTACTGAAAAATTCAAGGTTTGGCTGCCACATGAGTTAACAGTGAAAAGAGACTGAAATTCCACTGCTAGTCACTGCTAAAACGAAGCATACTCGAACCGTTTCTACAACGAATGATTATATTGTACACCAATATGCTCAAGGCCTTGCAAACGCCGACATGGTCAGAATTGACATTAATAAAGGGTGTGTGTCTGGTGAATTTAGAACCAAAGTATAGACTCATGCAATCGGGTCAAACTATTGGTTATGATCTCTATTGTCAGGCATTAATGGGATTGAGGCATAGTTATTGATTGATTGACATACATAGTTGGTCCTTACAACCCTTCAGTCGGGATTATGACTTAGTTTCTCACACCACTATGTTGTGTCTGTTAATTTTATACATGAGTGGCGGCGGGTGCTACAGTTTTAAGTCGAATCCGAACTACAGATTTTTTAGAAACTTTTCATGGCAATTTTATTTATTCTTAAAATGTTTGTCAGAAATCTCCTGAGTGAATAACGCCGGAGAAATATTTCTTCATATTTCGTTTTGTTGGAGATGTGGTCTGAACCGTGGCCTTACGTCTAATAAGACAACAAACTATCTACTAGACAACGGCGACTACAAATTAAACAATTCAACAGAAAGGTGTGGTATTCCATTATGAGCAGAAGACGGTCGACACATATTTTTGATGACATGACAAAAACTGAGCCATGAACATCCACCATGAAGTCCATACCTTGCACATTCAGATTATCATTTATTTCGATCTCTACAGAACGCAATTAGATCAGAGAAATCAGACGTTCTACCTGGGAAAATAATGTCTATACCCCTAAAAAGGTAAAATTTTACCGAACATTTACCGAAAACGACCGTTTAATTTGTCAATTTTTTCGATCAACCAACACACATTTTTATTCCTAAGGCGTATAATTAATAATTAATTCCAGAATAAAAAAGAAAATAATTTTTAAGTTTTTACTGTAATATTTATGTGCCTTAAAAATGTTAAAAAGAAACTAAAAACAACATTTTCTTTTATATTCACCATAGAATTCATATTTTTATGCTCATATTTACCCTCTTTATTAATAAACACACTCTTTAAATAACGAGATAAACATATGCTAAATGTGCACCATTTGCAAGACATGTCAATGCGAAAATGCGTATGCATTACTTTTTCTGTCTTTATTTGGTTTCTAATTTAAAAATGCCATTACGATTGCAACAATACAACACACACAAACTTAGTTACCCCAAAAGTAAATAACAGTAAATGGTTATAAAATGTGTAGTGTTGTTGTAAAACATTTAACATGTTCAACAAGCCTTTGAATGGCACGTTTGTTGGTTTATACCAAAGGGATACTAAAATAATAGCAACACTGGCGCGTATAACAAAACAGTGTTGTTTGATTTCGAGTGTGTGCGAGTGTAAGAGTGGTTATGAGTATGCCTGTGTGCTAAGGCTTTGTTTACAAATTTACAAAGAGAGCTCAATAAATATCAACAAACAGACATGCACGCAAGCAAGCAACCAAGCAAGCACTATACACTTGATAAACTTCCATACATGACTACCGATAACATACAACTTCGATTACAATAACAGTAACAAAGCAATAAATGTTTGCACTGAGGTTTAATTGGTTTTACTATTATAAAGCTATTGTTGTAGTTGTGTAGTTTTGCTAGATGTTTGTTCTCTTTTTGTTTTCATATTTTTTTTCTTTTTTTGTTTATGTAATAAACCCTTCTTCTTCTTCTGTTTGCAGTTATTCCGCCAATATTCTCTCATCATCAATTTTTCATTTGCATTTTTTTCTGTTTTTTTTCATGTTCAATTTAACACGCACACTTTATTGATTTCTTGTTTGTTGTTTCTTTTTTGTATTTCTCTGTTATTTTTACTGTTATTTTTATAATTTATTGTGTGTGGAATTATTTGGAAAAAAATTATTATTTTTCTCACCTACAATTTCTTTGACGGCGAAAATCTCATTTAGTTGTGTTGATTTTCATTACTTGATCGTAAGTATGAGGGCGAATTAATGCGAATTTTTTTTATAGAAACAGGCATTCTGTATTGTTTGGACGCAGAAAGTTCATTAAAGGTTTGTTTACACTGGTCTTGCGTATGTAAAGTTACAACGATTACACAATTCTATCCGTATTACAAAAATTAGGGTAAAAATCTTAAGACAGATTTTTTTGCGTTTACACGATTATGTCACTTATTTGATTTAACTATTATGTAACGTTTTCTGTATTTGTTTACATATAAAATGCAAAATTTAAAAAAGTAAAGAATGCCTTCCAACATACAAATTGTCAACCTTATTTTCACTCAGTGACGTATGCTGTCATGACATACTGTGTTTACATTTCCTTACAATTCAATACTGTTAAGCTACACTGTGCTTCGTCCATGAACTTTTTCGTACATTATTGTCGTCTGTAATCCAGTGTCACTTCACAAATGATTCGATTTCCTTCCATTTTAGTAGTGATAATTTCATTTTAACAGATGAAAAATCTATTGATTAATAATAACATAAAAGCTGCTTGAGTGCCCGTCTCTCGAAATTATTCCCAATTTCATCCAAAATACCATAATTGGTCTCGAACGAAACGAAATTTGAAGACAATTTTTCTTTCAATAGTCCTCTGGAAAAAAATCTGAGAGTAAATTAAATTTCGATGAGGAGTTTCTCAAAAAATCTGTCGGTTGGAAACGACTATAAACAATAGATACATCCACTCATGTATAATATTAACACACACACAAGATATGTGGTGTCAGAAAATAGGTCATAATCCAGACAAACAGGATTGTATTGAGAATTATGTATGTATTCATTATGGTCTAGTAAGTTTACAAACGTAAAACGTCAACATGAAGGCGTTTTTTTTTTTTTTTTTTTTTTTTTTTTTTTTTTTAATATTAATTTCGTTTCCATTAGGTTGAACGCACTGTTTTTATTTTAGTAGACAAAAAACTTTTTAATTGCAACATCAAATAAATAAACCAGTAAATAAACAACAAAATGTTAAAGATCACAACCTAAACCCATATGCTCTTTCACACATACAACACTTTTACTCCCTCTCCTCTCTCTCTCTTCTTGTTTGTGTTTTGCTAATAACACACTTAGTAGAAACAAAAACTTTTTCGTTATAAATTCAAACTTTTACGTTCTAGTGGTAATAAGTTATTCTATTAATTGTTGTCGTTGATGATATTGTGTGCGTTTGCTGTTGTTAAAGCTATAAAAAGTTTTTATTTTAATTTGTTCATTGAATAAAAGTTGAAATTATTAACAAACTAATCTAAAATATATTTTTTTTTGGAAATTGTAAATAAATCCGATAACTTTAAATTCGCTAAACTTTTCTCATCGTTTAAGTAATGTTTGCTTACCAACATAATAACAGTTATACTTCAATTGCTTATTAGTAATTTACATATGTTATCGTAACAGTAAAAAAATTATTGTTTTGTATTTGAGTATAGGTGGTGTAAACAAAAACTATTACATGTGTATTATACTAACAAACAGAGAGAGAGAGAGAGAGAGAGAGAGAGAACACTTTTATTCAGAGACTATGGAGAATAGACTCTACACCAGGGGTTACCAAAATTTATTTGGATTTGTATTAGTGAGTAAGTGAGTAAAAATAAATTGAGTGATTTTATTTATTTACTGTCAAAGACAAATGTTAGTAATATGCGCTAATTTGATTTTTATTTCATTAACATAAAGTTATACATCTTTAACTCGAAAATTAGGAAATGTTTTTTTAGATATTTGGTGGGAACTACTCTTGGTTCATAAATTTCCTCACCTACTAATAAAAAACCTTTTAACTTTTCCAAAAAAAATTGCTTTAGGTCTACAAAAAAGCTGTTTCCTTTCGTTATCAGTTAAATGTCTTAAAATGTCATTTTAGAACATATAAGATATTGGATTTTAATAAAAGTATTTCTAGAATACTTAGTACTTAAAATATTTTTTGAGTGTAAACCTGAAAAAATATGTTATAGCATCTGCTAACATGTGCACTTGCCGCAGTCTGATCGACGACTAAAAAAAGAGCATAAGCAATATGTGTGAATTCTCTCAGCACAATTAATTGTGCTATGAAATGGTAATCACTGCTCTAAACTGTAATATTCTTAAACATTGCAATATTTCAAGTGTAAACAATGGGAGAGATCTTGTTAACGAAAGTGTAAAGAGAAAGTGAGAGAGAAGAATAGCATATTTGTAATGCAGGTAGTAAACACACAATGAAAGCGTTTAGAACTTCTCTAGAAAGTTCTTGTTTACTCTTTTTTTTTATTACGAACTAACTAACTAACATTAAAAAATATTTGCATTGCCGTAGAAACCACAAGCTATTGTAAACTATTGTTATTACAACCTTAAAAACGCAAAAAGGTAAAATTGTGTGCTAACAATTTCATATCGAATGTTAATTTTAGAAATATGCGTGCATGGAAGCTGTTTGTGCATGAACTGAAGTCTGAAATAATAAATTATTTTAGAAATATCTGAATAAAATTAAAAACAGGTGGCGATGGCAAACTGTCTATCGAATAGCGTTTTTTTTTTTGTGTAAATATTTTCGGTATAAAAAAAGTTTTCTGATATGTGGCAAATGAACGCTAAAAGGCCTGATTAAGGCTTGTCTTTTCATTTTTAAACAAAATTCATGCAGTGTGAGAAATGTTTTTCTATTAAATAATTGGAAAAAAATCTTCAACAAGAATCCCAATTGGCACGTAACAAACAGATTCTGATCAACAGCTACCAAATCAACTTGTAAGATCCATTGTTTGATATGATTTGAGGAAAGGAGTCATTATTGAGTCGCACTTCTTCAAGGAGGAAAACAAAATAGTTATTGTTGATGAACAGGAAGAGTACCATACTTGGTTGGCAAAGGGAACCTAGTGAACAATTAGTTTCACGTTTTTAAAGACGTTTTAGCAGTCCACCTGCATATAAGATGCGAGCCCGTGGTTTAAAATCCAGCTCAGACATTTCGAACAAAACGAAATAAGATAAAAATATTTCTGCGGCATCTTTTAAGAAAAACTCTGAAAGTAAATAAAATTGCCTTGAAAAGTTTCTCAAAAATCTGTTATTCGGAATCAACTTTGAAATTGTAGGTTCTGCCATTTATGGATAAAATTAACACACATACACACAGCATGGGGTGGTGTAAGGAGCTAGGTTGTAAACCTGACTAAAGACTTGAAATGACCAATTAAATAAGTATGTTATTTACAAATTTAAATAAAAATAGAATAAACAATAAACAACGAAAAGAAATATCGTGAATAACTAACAACTATTTGTTATAATATTGGAATTGTTACATAATAACTGTTTACTAAATATTACTGTGAAGATTCTTATATTTCTTAACACGCCATTTCAAAAAGAAAAAACCGCAGTACTGAACACAGTATTTCCAAATGAAATTCTAATAAAACGCAATAAAAATACTGTAGTTAGTGAGGTTTTTATAACACAAAAAGAAAACGGGAAAACAAAATGACCAAAGAATAAAAATCACAATAAATAAGAATCTTAAGAATAGAATTTATAGGCGACTAATTTGCATTTTTTTTTTATTGTTCACACGCTGCATATATAATTTTCTCACAGATTGGTTTGAGCAACTTAAAATTATGAATATTTTATGGATTTATTTTTAGCACAATTTGTTGATTTCTTTTTAGTACAAATTAATGCGATAAAAATTTATTTATTTACATAAATTATTGTTAAATTAAAGCCTTAAATTGTGGGCCTTAAGTTATACTAAAAAAAAAAAAAAAAAAAAGAATTGAATTGACAATAAGACTCTACCATAACGAATCCTAGCTTGTTCGAAAATAATTGCTTCCGTTTTCTCTCAGAAATATAAAATTTTTCTCTTAAGAATTTCAAAAAACAATGTGTTTTTAATTAAAATTTTATTTTATTATTGTACACTCCATTGTTGTAATGGCAAATCCATATTTTATTGGATTTGTTTGCATTTCCTTATTTCCTTATTTTTTGTTCTTCTTGTCATTGTTATTATTATTATTGAGCAATTACAAGTTTTAATTACAATAAATTGTTTCTACTACAAACGAAACATTATTGTTTTTTATTTTTTTTTTTTTTTATTAATAATTTAAGGCCAATTAGAAAGGCTGTCAACATGTTAATTTTTTATTGCGCCTGGCTGTTGATTGTGTTTGTTTATCTTTCGAACGTTGGTAGACCACCTTTATTCACCTTACGTGGCTTCTTACAGCCAGTCACACTCATATTATACAATATACCGTTATTAAAAGATATTACAACGTGTTTCTAGGTGTTCTCGTGTTCTCTATACAATATTTATGTATGATTTTCTATACACATACACACGCATACATATTTTCGTTTTCCTTTTTGCATTTGTATTGGTTTTTTATCAACGATTAAATATCAACTAGAGCCAGCCAGCAAGCTCGTATAGATAAGCACTTTAGCTTTGACTATTAAAAATGTGATGTTAACCCAGCAAACATTTTTAAAACAATAGAAAAGAAATTTTTGTCTTTTAAGGGTCTTAGAAGCAATAAATCTCTGTAAGTATTACTTTGCTTTTGCATTTAGAGTGATCATTACAAGAGTACTAAGGTCTAGAATGATCAGGAGCTATCCAAGCCACAACAGATTTCCTCGTAATAGATGAATTTCTTTGCAAACTGAACGACCTGGACTTTTGCAATCACAACTAAGGAACTGTACATAAAGTTTAAAAACTGGTGCGTTTTCGTTTCAGCTATCGTTCTACGCCACCTGCATTAACATTGTCCTAAGAGAATCCGCAAAGTTAAGTTACACATTGAAACTGTTGCTTGGGTTTTTAAAGCAGACTGATAGATGAATACACATACGCTCTCTGGAGTATGTCGTTCTCTTTAATCGTGCATTTATTGCTTGTACGATACAAGATAGAGAGAGAGAGAGAGAGCGAGGGACATGGCATATACATTTAAAAGAAGACCCAAAAGAAATCTCAACCGAAAATAGAAATTTTATTTACTCCTGCATATAAGATTTTCCAAACGGGATTCAAGAAGAAAATTTCCATTCGGTGCTCTAACCGTTAGAAACGAATGACTGCAATGCAACCATTTTAATGCACACACACACACATGCACGTGCAAACACTTGGAAGAAACACTTCGATATTCCGTATTAAACCATCGATTGATTTAAAGGTAAAGGCTACATGCATACATACACACACGTTTAGAGTGCAGTGTAAGGTGTAGTGTGTTGGGAAGGAAGAATTGTGCAAACACATGTATTTGCTAAGCATTGACACTTCTCTGTCGTTGACACGTAAATGGGTTACAACAACAACAACAGCAGCAGCAGCGGCAGTTTGATTGTTCGTATCGTATTGCAGGGCAGATGGTGTGCGTCAAGTGACATACTTTGGCTGGAGAACTGTGCAATCATTTTTGTAAGTGAATGAATAAATGTCTGACCGAATGAATGGCTGACTGTCGTTATGATGACTGGCAATAAAATTTCTTTCTATTGTATTCGTGCGGACTGTTAAATATTTGATCGTTTCATTCATTTCTACAGATATTTAGGAATAATTGGAAAATGCTAAAAATTGTCAATCATTAGACGTTAAGTTTCAAAAAAATAAAAATTTTTGAACTGCAAAAAAATGTATGACTAAAGACCATAATCATCCCATACAAAAATATATTATTCCTGCTGTTGAATGACATGGAGGCTGATATACTTGAGGAAGCAGATGCCACTATTCTTGGGATTTTCGAGAAGAAAAAAATGTATCGTAGAGTAAATCCTGAACTAAATAGGTCTTACGATGACATTCCTTTAAGTAGATGCATTAAAGTGTAATGGCTGCAGTGGCTGGGTCACGCTCTGGGTAGTGCTTTGCGAAAAGGTATTGTATTTGAGCAAGATATTGCAGAAGCGAAAAAAGCAAACTCTGGCGATAGAAACAGGTGGAAGTTAGTTTAAAAAATTTGATGTTAGAAATTTGAGAAAAATTTTGTGGAACAGGGTTTAGGTAACCCTTCCTAAAGGCGCGCATTAGTGGCAGATTTCTCATGAAACTATGGGTACAATGGAAATTTTACAGGTGGTCATCCCATATAACCTTAGGTTGGGTTAGGTCGAAGTGATAGCTTTTATTACCAAAGCTCACTTGGGTACGCATAGCGGCGCGTTGTGGCACCACAGGTAAATGCAGTCTCTGCACTTACAGAATTCCACCAAAGTACGCAAGAAGTTGGTCAGCGCAAGGGCTTCAAATCTAACCTTATTTGTTGAAAACTATGCAGACTGCTGCAGTGCACCAGTTTATTCTATATAAGTTGTGGAAAGTGTGGTTTCTTTGCGTCACCTATATGTTCATAGTACTAGACATCAAAAAACAATAGTGGTCTTAAAGGATTTATAAGCAATTGGTAAGATAATAATGAAACTTAAAGAGACTCAGACCTGTATATCATCGAAATGTCCGCATTGTCGAAAATTATTGTTTTCATTAGTGAAACTGTTCTCAGAACTTCAGTCTGGTTTATTATGGCATATTTTGCATTGGGATATGCACTTCCATCCATATAAACTTCAGCTTACACAACAACTAAACCAGACTGACCATATACAATGAATCGATTAATGCACAATTCTCTTTCAAGCATGGCTTGATATGGCTTGATATGAGCTTTCAATGTTCAAATTTGAAATTAAAAAATGATTTTAAAAATGTTTTACTATGGAAATGGTGTAAAATATTTCCTTAAATATTATTTTATTTACTAGGGAAATGGTGTAGCAAAACTATTTAGAAGTCGATACGGTTTTATTTGATTTTTTATTATCTGTTGGAATTTTCTTTTATTCACTATTCCTCTCTCCCTCTGTCATTGTGTGTGTGTATATGATATGTGTGTGTACATGTTTATTATTAAAGGGCTTTTTATAAAATGTATAATAAACAGTTATGGTTCTTATTTTACGATATTTTTTCTATGGCCTGTTGTCTGAGAGTTACCATTACAACTATTTTCAACAGCAGTGTGCTTAACGTTTATTAAAGGAAATGGTTTCGATATGAAATGGAAAAAAAAGGAAAGAAATTTTAAAGAATTTTTCTTAGTTGGCACAAAATAAAGTTGAAGAAAAGAAAAAATAAGAACAAAAACCAAAAGAGAAAATAAATAAAATAGTTTTTGCAAAAAAAAAAGAAAAAAAAAACGAATAACAAAAGGTCATTTTCAATTTACTCTGAAATTGGTTTTTAACCGTTATGTTATGTTTACAACACCAACCCATATAAAGCCTTTAGAGAAATTCTATTTGAAAAACAATCCACTGTTAAAGGTTAGTTATTTTCTCTCTCTTTCTTTGTCTCTTTTCTTTTCAATATTAAAACTGGTTTTTCTGGTTAGTTTTTAGTTATATTTTTAGATTAAAAAGGTTAAATAGTTTAAAAAAGACAAGAGATTCTTTTAAAGAGTATACTGTACGCACACACACACACACACAATATCCATTAAAAACCGCTTTAAGTATTTTTAACGCCCACTTGCATACACATAAACCAGCCATTAAGTCAGATTTGTTCACACATACTCTATTCTAACACTCTACTCTACTGGTAAACAAATAAAATAGAACATAAAAGTGAGTGTTTTTTTTTTCTTTTTAATGGCATGGAGCAAGACGTACAGAGGTAGTAGAGTTAAGAGTATAGTAGTAGTAAAGTGTATGAACTAGAGAGAAAGTTATTGTGTGTTTATTTTATATGTTACCACATACATGCATAAACTCATTGATGTTTGTAAACAAAAATGCAGCAGTTGTGTTACAGTGTTTATGTGTGAGTTTTATTATGTGTATGTACACACACACACACACAGGGAGAGGATTTTTATATTGAAAACGAACACAATCCCTATCAAAAAAATATTAAAATGTAAATATGCAAATAAACCTGCATACATACACTCTTGCTTTTAATGTATGCTCCCTCTATATAATACAAGTAGTTATGGATGTATTATAGCCAAGCAAACATTTTCAAGAGAGATAGTAAATATTTATCAAAAAAAGAAAAATTAAATCATTCAAGTTATTAATGCGTTTTTATAACCCTTAACGAATTTTTTTTTTTTTTTTTTTTTTTTTTTTTTGCAAGAAGTAAATTTTCTACTTACCCGAATGACTGGCCTCTCGTATTAGATCATTTATGACATCATCCCTGACATTTATGCCTAAATTTTTAAGCATAAATTGTAATTCATTTGCTGTAACACGGCCATCACGATTTCTGTCTAATAAATCAAATGCTGTGCGTAAATCTGCAAAAGAGAAAACGAAAATTAAATCCAATAATGAATAGCTTTTATGCTGATTAAATATTTTATTCTATTTGATACGAAAATTATTAATTAAAAAAATAAATTAAAATTATTAATAAAAAATAAAAATTTTTATAAAAATTTTATTAATTTTCAATAAATTTGTAGGAAATCTTTTCATTGATTTTAACATTAATGAATTTATTATTAAACATTACAATGCCAAACACAAAGCCGGAGTAAAGTATGAGCACTAGGAAATATTTTTTGAACATATATTCAGCATTATGAGCAAAACAGTAATTTATCGTTGGTTGTTTTTTAATTTTTGTATATAAATTTGTAGGACTGTTGTTTTCAAACATATTGGAATACAGTGATGTCCACTTAAAAAACTTCCCAATTTTCTTAACATATTCGCGTTAGGCTATTTTCATTCAAACTGTTCTATAAACCGGTCTATTTTTTGTAATTTTTATCGTTTGCGGTGTATAATTATTGATTGTCTGCCTATCGAGCTTATTCTCAGCCGGATTGCATTACATAAAGGGATTTAAATATCTTAATGCTATTTAATGCTATTAAATGCTATTTAGGGCAATTACATGATACGGGATGAAGGACCAAAGAGGTCGACTATTGTGGAGCAATAACGCAAATAATGTGTGAAAACTATCATGGGAGATGTAAGTAGAATCTTCATATACAGTGGTAAGGCAAGGATTATCGCCAAGTAATGCTGTGTGTCTGGTATAATTGAAAGGAAATTGTTCATTAAGAGTTTCTACAGTCTGATCTAGCGATTGATTTTGATCTCTACTCTCAACACTTAACGAGATTGAAGCTAACAATTCAATTAAAGCGGCCAGTATTGGTCAACAGAAAAGATATTGTATTCCATCATGCCAACGTCTGATCATACAAATATCTAATAACCCATTAGAGGCTATGACACTTTGGGTGGGAAGTTTTAATTGACCCATACCGACCACTTTATTTGTTCATATCCCCCTTTGATCAATGTAGAACTCATCAATTGTTATAAATTAAAACATAATTGAATCAGTTTTTCGCTCAGAAAATCCAAACGTTCTTCACTGATGAAGTAACGGCATGGTCCTCAGAATGGCAAAATGTTAACGAACTAAAGTTCTGGAAAGATAGGTTTACAAAAAATATTTTGATTAGATTTTCACTGATGGATTGAAACGAAACGAACCGGCTGGGGGTTTTATACTTCACAAGCCTACCGAATTACTCTACCGTCTTCCAGAAATGTCGGCCATAAACGCTGCGGTAAGGATTACTAAGAATGAGAATATATTTGAAGGGGATGTCATCATATTTGCTAGTAGTCAGCGGCTGGATACTCATATCCCGTCTAAGGTGGTTTATAGCTATCGAAAGTCTTTAAATAAGAGAGTAGAATTGAAGTCATTTCTATCATATCAGTACAGGGATAATCCATTTAACTGTAGGGCAAAACTATCGAACTTTCCGATTCGTTCTCAACGTTGAGAATCGCTTTGACCACAGATGGCACACGAATAGTCTATTTAAACCAAAATTAGGACACAGTTTGATTCTTAGAATCGTTAAAGGGCATTGTATTATGGCCGCTCATTGAATACGTATCATTGAATACGTATTGGCCTAGAGCATATAACTTCTGCAGAAGGTGTAGAGTCGTGGAAGAGGAGGAAACTGTTGTACACCGGCTGACTACATGCCTAGTTCTATATCGAAGAAGGAGAAACTGTCTTGGTGCATGTTAAAAGTCTAAGCCGCTTTATCAGAACCTCTGAATGCTTAGGGGACTAGATGAAGTAGATAACAGTAATTTCACAATGGCTTAATAGATAGCCTGGATGTGTCTATTCCAACTTCTTTAATGGACACCATCTCTACTAACCTATAGATATAGAGCATATCATAAATGAAAAAAAAATTTTAATCGAAGCTTAATAGTTAAAAAAAAAATCATCCTTTGCTGTTATTTTCTAGGATTTCCCCTATATTCCTATAATCTACTGAATACTAAAGAGCGTTTAAGTCCAGCATTAAAAAAGGAAGAAAATAAATATATACACACATACATACTATGATTATCTATGAATGTATACATTGCCTAACGCCACAAAAAGAGGAAGCCAAAGCAGAAAAAAAAGAATCATTTTAAGCTTCGGCTTATCAATGATATAACTGTGGCTCTTAAGCCTTAAAGTATACTAAAATAAATAAAGGAAAAAAACAGTCAGAAAATAAAAAAATGAATTACTTTCGCCTTAGTAGCTGCAATAAAATGTCTTTTTTCCTATTTTTATGTTAACAATTCAAGTACTTTGTGGGAATAATTTTTTTTCATACCGAATTGTTTTTTTTTTTTGTAGATTTGAAACAGTACGCCTTAAATTGTGCTATAAAAATGGTTTATTAAACCTCCTAAAAAGATATTCCAAATAGACTTTTCTTTATTTTATTTTTTTTATAAACAATTTCAAATAATTTTTGTTAATTAAAGTGTTTTTCTTTATAAGAATACTTTTGCTAGCATTTAATCATTCTAAGGCTCATAAAAAGGACATTCAATGGTGAATGAAGATTTGTGTCTTTGTTTCATTTTAAACGATACGAAAAGGACGACCAATTAGCAAAATAAAATAAAAAATTTCTTCATTTAATTACCTTGAGAATCTTTATCATCAATATTAAAGTAGTACGTCTTTACTTCAGTCCATAGGCTGTGTTTCACATAGTAATTAGCCAATACGATTCATGGGTAGAGTTTTGAGAGTTTCCTGCAGTGCTCGTCTAAGTAATGTAAGAGACAAAATTTCACTTTGGTCTATTGATCACAGAAGGTGGCTAAACAATCGAATCTAAGCTTTTATTTATTATTTACGATTTGAATTCATATCCCATAAAAAAGCTAGTGATCGTTTTACCATTTGCCATTTAGAAATCTACACTACAACCAAGGGGGTCTATTGTACAAAGCCTATTGCATTAACCTCCCCAAATTAAAGGTTCTACTTGAAGTCTTGCACTCTCTAATCTATGCCTGCCGAGGGCATGACATATAATCTGAGTTCTACAAAACAATAGACATTGGTCTCAGAGAGATCAATTGACCACAATGACCCGTAAACGTTAGGACACATAAGTCTGTTCCACTCTGGAGAAAAACGCTTATTTCTGTTATCCCCTTTCAAGATTAGGAACCGTTTGGCTAGACGTTGTCTCAGTCCTGTAGCTTTTTGTATTGAAACTACAGATCTGACTGCTTTAAAGCCTTCCAAGTCATAAATTTGGTTTAGTTACAGGCATTACAAATCACATGTGAGGGTATAGTTCTCCAGGTAAATAAGAAAAAAAGAAAAAAATCGGAAATTTAATTCAAACTTCAAATTTCATCCTCTTTTCTCTTTGCATTTGGAATTATTGCGTTGTCTTCAGTGTTACTATGATTTAATTTTAATTTTAAACGCATTACGGTTAGCATTAAAAGCATTTTAATTGAATATTTCTTTCCGTTTTAATAATAAGAAGAAGAAAATAAATTTAAATCTGCAACAGCCACTGGTGTTTGCTTCCTTTGATTGAGTTTCGAATTTCATTCTTTAGGAAAAACGAGAGAGAAAGAAGAGAGAGAGAGAGAGGAGGGGGGGGAGTATGGCAGAAAACCTTATCATCATGTCATTACTTTTGAAATTTGCAAAACAAGTTTTTGTTTGCAGCTTCTACTCATCTACCTGTTCACCTGTTGGCATACCTTCTTCATACACAACCACTCTGTAATCCCATTAGATTTGCTGCTTAACTTTGCTTATCATCTTTTACGTTCGTTACGTTATTTTCCAACCATTCCATTTCCTGTGCGTAGAAGTAACACAATAAAAAAAAAAAAGAAAAAATAATAGAAAACTGATTTCATTTCATTTCGTTTTATTTAATTCGTTATTTATTTTCTTATTTTCTTAGTTTTATTTTTCATTTCTTTTTTGTTGCAAAAGCTGCTCTGGGTAACATACCCACAGTCAGAGGAGTCATCTGATCTGCTGTTGCTACAGAAAAAGTTCAAGAAATAATCACAATAATGAAACAGAATAAGGAGAAACAGTAACAAAAACAATAACGAATATGAAATAAATTATAAATTAATTCACGTTGCTTTTATTTGTTTGCTTTGTCCGCTTGGTTTCCTCCGCTCATTCCGAATAAAGGTAGAAAATTAGAAGGAAAAAAAAATCATTTTTTGTTCTCCATTTCAGTTGTAATTTTTGAAGCGTTAAAAAAAGTGTGTTCTGACAATAGGTGCCATTAGTTCAGAGTTT
>QOCX01000043.1:130607-456274 GCA_005959815.1 Sarcophaga bullata | reverse complement strand
TCTTTTTTGTTGAAAAAGCTGCTCTGGGTAACATACCCACAGTCAGAGGAGTCATCTGATCTGCTGTTGCTACAGAAAAGTTCAAGAAATAATCACAATAATGAAAACAGAATAAGGAGAAACAGTAACAAAACAAAATAACGAATATGAAATAAATTATAAATTAATTCACGTTGCTTTTATTTCTTTGCTTTGTCCACTTGGTTTCCTCCGCTCATTCCGAATAAAGGTAGAAAATTAGAAGGAAAAAAATCATTTTTTGCTCTTCATTTCAGTTGTAATTTTTGAAGCGTTAAAAAAAGTGTGTTCTGACAATAGGTGCCATTAGTTCAGAGTTTAGACCTTCCAAGATACCACAATTACTATCCAATGTGGGGATCAAAAGTTCCTCACAGATAAATTGGCTGCAATAGAGATCTTCATTTTGAAGCTCTCAGTCATAAAGTGAATGATAGCCTGTTTCTCATCCTCAAACGCACAGCGTCTGCAAAAAAGTCATTTGAAGGAATTAGGACCATGCGATTTAACAAGAGAAGACCACCAACCGTCGTCTTTTTCAGATCATTACAGCAGTGCCTAGTAATATTTCACGTACGCTCCAATGAAGTTGGTTTGTCCTCTAAAACGGCCAGAAAATACTCAGTTTAACTGAGTTAATCGGACAAGAAAGGGTTTAAAGATCGCTATTGAAATGTAACTTCTCTGGTAATATTAAATAAATCAGATAACACTACGACTTATTTGAAATGTAGCATTTTAAGCTAATTCAAGTCTTGTGGGTATGTGTTCAAATCCCAGCTCAGACATTTCAAACAAAACGAAACAGAAAAGCAATATTTCTATGGCGACTTTCTCGCATCATACTTCTGGCAAAAACTCTGAAAGTAAATAAAATTGCCCTGAAAAGTTTCTCAAAAATCTGTCGTTCGGAATCGACTGTAGATCCCATCGCTCGTAGATAAAATTAAAACAGCAGCTAGGATGTAATCCTGACTAAAGGGTTGTAATGATCAATTAAGAAGTAAAGATTGGTTGCAAGTCCATAACAAAATAATTTACTGAAGTTTACAGATTCGATTTGATAATTTTGTTGTTAAATAGATGCCTCAGTCTGGGCCATGGCCAAATTCTAAAAGTGACGATACAAAATTTTGTGGACATGGCTAGAGGACTTGGCATTATGAAGAAATTGAATAAACAATTATGAACTATTTAAGGAAAGCTGAATGCACAAAGAAGCTTGCTGTTTGGATGCCACATGAATTCTGAATTACGAGATTAAAGAGAGAGAGAGATTACGAGATTAAAGTAGAGTGAAATCGAACCGGTAGAGAAAAGTCAATCACGTAGAACAGTAATGTGTTAAAAAGGTCGTTTACGAAGTAAGGTAAAGCTTTCCAAATGTTAGCAAAGCCAGGATTAGAAGAGAATTATGACGTTTTAAAAGCTAGTCAAACGATTCATTTGGATTTCTACTGCAAGCAATTAACAAGACTGAATAAGGTAATGCAATTAACACGGCCAGTAGTGCCCAATAGCAATGACATAGGGTGCCATCATATCAAGGTCAAATCACATACATCTTTGATGACCCGACAGAAACAGATAAGATCTTGGCTCGAATTTTATTTCGATCTCTGCTGTAGTGCCCTCTTTTGAGGGGACTACAGGATAATACATGAGGAAATCTACAATTTAACAGAAAGCGTGGAAGATTTAACTGAACCTGGAGAAGATTATTGTCGTTCAAGTTTGGCGCAATTGCAGTTACTTAGTGCACAATACAACTGATGGGGCAAATGATGTTAAAACATAAGGAATACTGATGTATAAAAAATTTTAACAAAGAAAAAAAAAATTACCCAAATTATGTAATATTTATTGCTGCAAAATCGGAATAAACACCCAATATTGTATTTTATAAAAAAGAACAATAAAAATACAAACCCTAAGCAAAATAACAAAGAAATTATAAGATTATGAGTCTAACTGACCGTATTACAAGAATAGAACATGAAAGAAAGTCTGCAAAAAATACAAACAATAACAACAATAAATCAGCACCTACATTCTAGAAGTTGCCAGAGTGAAAATAAATGAAATATTAGCTTTTACAGTTCGCAGCAGAAAAAAACTCTGTGACATATTAAAATTGTTCAGCTTCAGTATTGCAGCAAACGGATTATGTAATGAAATTGTTAGCACGGTATTATTAATTAATAAAGTTTTCATTTAAATACTAAGATAACAACAAATAAATTGTAAACAATTTCTTTTAATATGAAAATTACAATTATCATTATGCTTTGGGGAAATAACTGTTTTTACAGGGAAAATACATAACTTATCATTGTTTGTGTATAGTACAACCATTTCTAATATTTTTATTTTGGTTTTTGTGATAAATTTGTTTTAATCGAAATTCTTGAGAAACACGTGTCATGATTCTTTGTGTCATTATATGCATAGCTAAACTATAAATTGTTTAATTATTATCTCAAGTGTGGGTGTTTTACACTCTGATCATAGAGTATAAATTTCTTTTTATTTTATTTGAACTATGATTCGTAAAAAAGATGTGGAAGCGTGTGCTTGGCTTGATAAGCATTGTAATCTAAATTAATAGAGGCTATCAAATATTCTTTTTGAAATATTTTTCCTTTAATTTATTGTCTGATAAGATTAAGAGAAAAAATTATAGAAAGAAAAGTTAACAACAATTTAATCTGCTTTTTCTTATTGCTAAAAAAAAAAGAATATAATTTATTAAAATATAAACAAAATGAAATTACTTTGCTGAACAGATTTTACATTTAAATGTGCATACAGAGAGCGTATTAAAAATCATAAAAGAGGGAACAATAAAACACATTTTTACATAGTTTTTGTAAAGATTAAAAATATATTCAAAAATTTAATAGGATTGCGGAAAACTGCCTTTAAGAGTACTTAGTACTTTTACTATTCAACTAACCAAACAATCACGCAAATCAGAACGTGTCACTAGCAATATTAACAGGACTGTGGTACTTATAACTTCCCTCATATAACGCCTTCCGTTAAATTGAAGGTTTCATCTTGAATGTTTCTGTAGACTCCTTAAAAAGTGTTTTGCAGAGATTGAATCAAAATCCCAGTGAAGATCTTATCAGCTTCTGTCGGGTCATCAAAGGTGTGTTTGATTTCGAATTGTCATGATGGAACCCAACATCTTTTCTATTAAGTACTACTGGCCGTGCCTGCAATTGGAAATCCGGTTACTTTAATCTCTAACTCAGAATTCATTTTGCATGCAAACAGCGAGCTTTCTTTAAATGGTTCATAATGCCCACTCTTCTAATCATGTTCACTAAATTTTACATCGAACAACAGACCGAAGTGCCAATTTAATACCAAAATTATCAAATCGGAAGAGTGCAAAGCTCTGTAAACTGCAGTATATTCACTTTTAACTGATTGCAACGCATTCTTACTTCTTAATTGGCCATTGTAACTTTTTGGTCAGGATCACAACTTAGCTTATTACACCACAAATGTTTTGTACGTTAATTTTATCTACGTGTGGCGCTACCTACAGTTTAAAATAAACTATGAAGGACACTTGTTTGATATTTCGTTTGTTCGAGATGTCAAAGCTAAGCCTTTTGCTTCGGAATGCGTCTTAATAAGCCAACATATTATTTACTCGACTGCGGAGACATTTAAATGGTGTTTGGACAAGAAATAAAGACTAAAGACGCAATCTTCTACTACTACTCTTGACTAGATTGATGCCAAACGACCAGTCTCCGCATTTACTCTCCCATGTTGTTATTGTTAGCAATGTTATTATTGTTGTTATTGTTAGAAAGTTATACCAAGGCTGAGGGATATAACCTGGCGTTTAAATCGTCTGATATTGCTCAACTTAAATGATATGCGAATTTTTGAATGTAGTTCGTTATGAACTCAAGCGAATCCAGATCTCTATCAACTGATGTTTAAGGCAAACGCGTAGATTTTCCGTGGTGATGGATCAGACGTGCTGGAACTGTCGACATTATGAAATGAGGTGTAGTTTCCTGCATCGAATAGAAGGAAATTAAATCTACGTTCTGAGTCCCCATGCCCCTCATGACAGCTATGAAAAGCACTCAGGCTTTCAAATATGTTTAAGATATAGTCAGACGATTCCAATTGTTTTACAAAAACCGTCTGTACATACTCGTATATGAAAAATATTAAATTTCTCAAATATTTTCAACTTCTTTTTATACAAATTTTCTCTACACTCGCGTGAAATTATTTCTCTTACAGAAACAGGCGGTAAACCCTTGCATACCGTTTGACCAACAATGCATTGTGGTTTTTGCATACTTCATGCAAACAACTGCAACAAAAACAACACCAGCAATCATAAAAACATAACCATTGAAAATGTCAAACGCAGTTACCACCAGTAAACAGAAAATAGAAGAGAAAAATTAAGCAAAAAACGACAGAAAGTGACAAAAACCTAAAAATGTCATTCGGTATGCATGCATGTAATCCGTCTGTAAAACGACAGAGCAACTTTTTAAGTTTATAAGCTGTGTAATGCTGATATGAGGAAAATATTTGTAATGTATCTCCCTCTCTCTCTCTCTCTCTCTCTGTTTTATTCAACTTTACGTAAAAATATCCTTGAACAGTGCTACAAGCATGTATACATACATAACGGTAAAAACTTATTCCACTAAAGATTACAATGAATTTTTATAAGCTCATGGAGACAAATTTTTGTTTTTATTTACCGTTATATCTGTGTGTTTTGGTGTATTTTCATTACTGTTGGCGTAAAATTATAGAATTCTTTTTTACGAAAGGGGGAGAGAGAAAAATAGACAGAGAATGCATACAAATATTAATATGACAATATATGTATATGTGTATGTAAGTGCATGAAGCAATAATGTGAATGAATGCTCATGCAATCGTGAAGGCATTCACATACACAAGAAAGCACAACACATACCATGCATTGAATTAAAAACAAACATTGACAACAGTAGCGAAACAGTTATAATGCAGAAAAAAGAAAATAGAAACAAAGAAATAATAGAGGATCACAATTTATAATTTAAATAAGGACAATGTGACCAACTTAAAATTGAAATTGTAATTTTAAGTAAAAAAAAGTCGGTAAAAAAATCTTAAATTTTATTACACGATTACCAACATTACACCTTAGGTTACCTTTCGCACTATTTATTTTTAATCTGACAACTTCTAGAATCCTACTCTTGATTTGGTATTGTAATTCTATCTTTTCTACATTTCGCGGTCATTCTTTGTAGCTATGTATTTCGTGATTTTAGTAAAGATGTGTCCACTAAACCGTGTAATAGTTTGTATGTAAGTCGTCATAGGTTAAAAAGTTATTATGTTGGCTCCAGCTCAGACATTACGGAAATTAACCCTAAGAGTAAACTAAAATAGCAAAGAAAAGTTTCTCAAAAATTTGCTATCCGGAGGCGACTTTAAACTGTGGGCAACACATACACTTTACTTTTTCACTTGGTACTTTATAGCACTTTATAGCATATAATTTGAAGACGACTTGAAGATATGGCAAGAAATGCAACAGTCTGCAATCCACAGAATACTTGGAGACGATAGATTGATTTTGAAATCAACTAAACATTTTAAAGCTGGAAAGAAATCAGTTGCATTGCATCAAATCGAATATTTAACACCTCGTTCGACCGAGAACCTATAAGACTAACAAGAGTTTGGACGGTTCACAATTAGCATGGGTAGACTTTACTTCCTTAGTTGACACCTTATTGACTCATTTTGTTTGCTTTTAACTTTAAAGCTGGTCACGTTCTTTACGCATTCTAAACACAGTTTGAAATGATTTTCTGTTACAGTTTGCCTTTGTGTTTTTTAGCATTTTTGTTCTTTATTTCCATCGTATGAGAAATGTTTCTATGTGGGAGTATGTTAAAGTCTCTTTGTGAAAATAAATGAAATCAGAATGTTAGGAAAAAACAAAATAGAGCAGGAAGCAACTCATTGAACCAAGTTTTTCATTTTGAAAATAACAAAAACAATAGTGCTTGCAAGCTGCAGAAACAAGTTTTTCATTTATAAAATAGTAACAACAACAAGAGCAGTAAAGAAAGCAAAAAAAAGAAAACAAGAGCACAGACTCTCAATAATAGTAATAATACTCAACTAAGGGTGAGTATGAGTAAATAAACAATTCATGTTATGGTGTAAGTTGAGTAGAGGAGCAATTCATTACACTCGTAAGGTTATGTTTTAATAACAACAATAACAACGAAGAGTAGAAGTGAATTAAACGAAGCTATTCTTTGCTGTTCATGATGTTTTGCTAAGACGCAATTATAGGTCTGTTCACGACATGCAATACTTAATAACAACAATAGGAATACAAATCTATTGTTATAATCCCGAAGAAATACGAGCAAGTATAGGATAACAGAGTTTAAATTGTGTTTATATTTCGTTTTTAAAGTGTAATTACTTCCATTAAATACCACTATCAGCTATCTCCCTCCTTGTGTTGCGTACATTACAACAGTTATCTTTTAATTTTATAACAGTTTTAATTCAATTGAATACATACTAAACAAAACAGGGTGCTGTCTTATATATGAGAACGAATTAGAACAGGAAATACACTCTGTTTAGCGGCAAAACCATTTGAGTTCATATAAAGCGAGTATAGGGTGCCAACTGCGCAGTTCATTACTCAAATTTCTAATTTATAATTCAAATTTCTATCTCCAATGACACTTTGTAAACAACAAACTTATTAATTAGTTTTTGTAATTGAAAAATAAACTTTCTTGTCAAAATAGAAAATTATTCGAATTTCGCTTCCATTTAATGAGTCATGGTAACGAACAAATACTGGGTGTTCGAAAAAAATTTAACACCCGTTTTTATATTTCAAACGAACTTTATTAAACCAATTGTATGCGGTTATGAGCGATAACATTTTGCCATTTTTGGGGGAAACGCAATTATGCAATCAATGCATAAAACTTCTTGCTTTTCCGACCACAAACTTGTTGGTAGCATGAGGGTAATATTGCTGAATTCACTGGGTAAATATGAATGAGAGGAGGACTGACATGATAAGAGGACTGATAGATAAGAGGAGAAGGACACATCTTTCCATTCACTATTGATTTCCACAAACCACTGTTCTATTGGAAAGCACATCGATTGATTGGGCATTCCCTCAAATGCGGTGCTCATCTAGACGAAGGGGCAGGAACTTTTTCGTATCACAATAGACCTAATATCTGTCCTGTGGTGGTTGATTCGCCACCTAAGCTATCCAACTATTTTCAAACCGTTGAACACTGTGTTGTTCATGTGCTTGACTTTCACAATTTCTTCCTTGATTTCATCGCCTGTTTTATTATTTGATTGCCCTGAGCGATGTATCCTCCTAGCATCAATATATTATCAGATCGAAAATGTTTAAACTATTTCGCTGTTTTGTTTTCATTTGCAGCAGAAATTCGTCACTGGAAACTTCACAAACTTTTTATAATATTCCATGAAACATTCTTGCCTTTTCCGCGATAAATTTTTAATTGCGAATAACTTTTCACAGAATAGTGCGATTTTAAGAACGTCTGCTAGCAATGTGAAGCATCGAAAATCTACTTTAAAATAAGGTGTAGAGTAGCCAAAGGCCATCTACCGAAAATACCAGTGTAAACCACAAAAATAATTTGAAATAAATAATCATTATTAACCAGGAAGATTTTAAATTTAGAAAAACCTGCTGAAAAAAATATTATAATTTCGTTTCTATTCAAGTTAAAGCCACTGTTTTAAGGTAATTTAACAACGACTGTAATCGTGAGAGAAAGAAAGAGAGAGAGGACGACGAAAACTTTTAATTGCAACATCAAATAAATAAAACAGTAAATAAACAACAAAATGTTAAAGATCAAAACTTAAACCCATATGCTCATTCACACAAACAACAATCTTATTTACTCTCTCTCTCTCTCTCTCTCTCTCTCTATCTTTCTCTTTCTCGCTCTCTTTGTGTGTATTCTGCTAATAACACGCTTACTTAAAACAAAAACTTTTTCTTTATAAATTGAAACTGTAACGTTGTAGTGGTAATAAGTTGTTCTATTAATTCTTGTCTTTGATGCTGCTGTTATGTGTGTGTGTGTGTGTGTGTGTGTGTGCTGTTATTAAAGCAATCAAAAGTTTTCTTTTAATTTCATTTTCATTCCTATTCATGTAATGAGTATAAGGCAGAACCATAGCACCAACCGGCAAGGCAAATTGTTTTAGTTTTAAATTTCTATATACATATACGTATACATGTGAGTGTTTAGGTGAGCATGTTTGTTTTTCTTTAAGTAAAAAAGAGCACAGAACATGTGTTTTGTGTGCCATCATCATCAACGTGATTCATCTGTTGAAGAAAACTTTTCGTTTTCGGAGCAAATAAAAGTTTACAATTGTCGAAATTTGTTGCATAGTTTAAGGGGCCAGTTCAGTGAAGCATTAAAGGATCGTTGAGACAAGTTATAGACACTGAAAATAGGCTTTAAAATTTTGTTGAATTTCGTTGAAATAATAGGATACACAATATTCCTATAATATTTGACATAAACACGAAAATTCTTATTAATTTATGAAAGAAAATTTGTATACACCTACAGTATCGATCAAAAGTAATGCACCCAAGACGTGTAAATAATATTTTGACTAAAGCTTTTCATTTTGCTCTATTAATTTAAAATATTTTATATTAAAAAAAGAAATTAAAATCTTTAATAATTTAAATTTATATCTTATATCAGAAGTGTTATTTACACAGTAAAAGGTTGGCCATTTGGTCTTCATGATCGAGCTACTGTGTAAGGAATTAAGAAAATTATCAAAAAAAAAAAAGTGAAATGGCCAGAAATGTTACAAAGGTGACGAAGCCTGTGTATCATCGAGATGTACGAACGTGGCCAATGCATTTCTTGTGTTACTGAAAATGTTGAAAATGTTGTAGATATCTTACGGCTTATTTTGGTAGATTTTGCATTTGGATTTACACCTCCATGCATAAAAAGTTCAACTACACTACAAATAAAACTGGTTGAATATTCAAAATGTCGTGCATTTGTAAGCTGATTGGGTGTTAGAGTAACAGGCTTTTCAATGCTAACAAAATGACGGTTATAGAAAAAAAAAGACCAGCAAGTATGGGAGGCTCAGAGAACTTAGATTTGATTGAGGAAACTCCATTGCAACTGACAAGTGTTCCTGTCTAATGCTCCTTATGGTCTAGAGAAAAAATACATTGATAATCTGCTAGTAACGAATATAAACTAGACTGGTATACAGTTTAAGCAAGATGGCGCCACGAGGTTATTGTTAAAAGTTACTCAGCGATTACGTCAGCAAGCAATCCCAGCCGGGATTGTAGGTAAGCCATCCGGAAAATATAACTGTTTGAGGTTCATTATGCTCTAGGCCGTATATTTTTGAAAAGAAAAATTGAAAAACCGCTGTCAAGTGCTATGGCCATATGAAAACAGACTGCACGATATGTCGCTCCAACCAAATGATGCCAAGAGCCACATAACACGGCCGACTATGGCTTTTTAACATAAGAGGTTTTCAGACAAAGTAGTTTCACGTTTTGGCAACGTTAATTGGTCACAAAGATCAAAGGTCAAGTGTAGTTGGAGTAAGCTACATTAAAGGTCAGGTCTAGCCGGATAATTCTCTAATGTTCACGTATTTGTAAACCAGCATTCGTCAAGTTTTCTTTAAGAAGTCCTCTTTTCCAAGAAATCTGGGGAAAATAAATGTTGGAAAACTACCTGATAAGGTTTGACTGCTGCTATAAATCTAGATTCTATCATTTAAATGGCATGTGCGTATTTCGTATAATATTATAATGAAGCTAAATTTTCAAGGTAATCATAAGTTTATGAGTGTTTTATTTCACTTTTCTTTTGAAAGCCGAATAATTGAGTCTAAAGCTTTTAAACAAAATAAAATATTTTTTTTTTTCTCAAATATTTAAATTAAAATTTTTCAAATTTGAATGATCTTACCCCGCACTTGACTGGCAATTGATTTGTGATCCATTTTTTTTTTTTGTCTTTTTGCTTGTGCTGGTTTTTGTAATTGATTGATGGATTGACCGATGGCTTGAAGAGGTTCAAATAAATATTTGCAGGTTTCTTTCAAAGCAGAGTGAAGCAAATATGTTATAAGGGTACCATAAATTGTGTTGATTTAGTAGGTTTCCTTTGCTTTTGAATTAATTTAAAATTAAAATCTTTTTCTTTTTTTGATTTGTTTTGCTTTTTCAAACTTTTTTTTTCTTATTTTAAGCAAAAAGAAAGTGAAAATTCATGGGAAATTTTTAAAAATTTTATTTTTATATTTTTTTTTCTGGTTATTCATTCATTTGCTTATTTATTTATTTATTATTTAATGTTTTCTTTTTGTTTATTTAATTATTTTTTATATTTTTTATTTTCTTTTTCACTTATGTCTGCATGTAGTACATGTGGTATACACAACAAACACTTGAAATACTTATTTTCTCTCTTTAGTTTTTCCTTCTTCTTCGGTTATTTTGCTTGTCTTGCTCAATATTTTTTAAATTAAAGATATTGCTCTTGTACACTCATACCTATACATACGTGTACATGTGTATTCGTACATACATGCTAGTATATATATATATACTCGGAGAGAAAGAGACACAGGGAGCTAAAGATTAAGTGAGTAATCAATGAGTAATGGTGTGAGGCGGCTATGTTTTTTTCTTATTTTCTTTCTGTTTTTTTTTTTTTAATTGCCTTTATGCCTGGGTATGTGTTTCCAATATAACCAAATAAAAAACGAAAAACAAAAACAAAAAAAAGCAGCAGACAATTTTGAATTATTTGAATAGATTTGTTTGCAATTTTCACACCATTAACCATTAAATATGGGCAATTTGTTTAAAAATAGAAAGAAACAACCACAACAGAAACAAGCACAATAAAAAATTAAATTAAAAAATAATAAAAAAAAAAGAATTTTCCATAAAAAAAAAGGAAAAAAAAAACAAAAACAATAAAAAATTGTTTTAGCCACATGAGTTCCGATTTAAAGTCATAATATTAAGAATTTAAATATTTATTGGCTATCTATACATATACATATGTATGTATTTATGTGTGTATTTTAAGTAATTAATTTAAAATAATTTTCGTCTTTCTCGCAAAATAGATCCGTTTGTGGTCGATTGGAAAATGTTTCGCACACTGCGTTAGCAATAGAAATCTCTTACTGCAGTGATCTACCCTGTCACTTCTTCTCCTTCTTTCCTGATTTCCATAATCTATTTTCCCAGTTCAAACAGAATGCACTGCTTGAGTAGGAGCCATCCCCTCAGTATTAGTCGCAAAAAAAAATCTTAAAGAGACCATTAGAAGACTTTAAAGTTTTTAAGATCAATACATCATAATATGATTTTAGTAAGAGAGTGGCTCAGTATGCTCGTGAATTCTCGAATTAAAAAGGTATTTTAACTGAAAGAGGATACTAACTCCTATTAACAGGCATCCGTTCTTTGGCTTTAGACAAAATGTTAACAAGTTGCGTTATTTAGTTTGTATTTGCTGCCATTAATTACTCAATAGCCGCCGAATTTGAAGAGAAGTGAAAAGAAAAAATTGAAAATTATGCTCCTTTCTCTTGAAAGAATATCTTAGTGGACAGCAGATCCACATGTCGTTATAGGCTGTGCTATACATACTTTTATAATTCGTTATCTCAATCCTTCAGTCAGGATTATGACCTAGTTCCTTAAACCACTTATGCTGTGTGTGTTAATTTTATACATGAGTGGCTGGACCTACAGTTTCAAGTCGATTAAAAATTACAGTTTTTTGAGAAACTTTTTCATGGCAATTTTAAATTGCTCTCACAGTTTTTGCCAGAAATAGTGATAATGAGAGGCAGTCTCGCGGAAGAAATATTTTTTCATATTTCGTTCTGTTGCTGATGTCCGACTATGACTATGATGACTTAATTTTTTGGCATTCTTATTTTTACTATTATTGTCGTAAAGAGATACTTTAGTCTTGCGACCTATTGTACTCCCTTCTAACTTCATAGGGTATCCCTAAAATATCTCCTTCGAGACTATTGCTTCCTACTGGGAAGTGTTAATGCTCCAGATTCCAAGAAGATGTGCCGATGATTTTTTTTATTTCTTTGTTAACAGTTACCAACCTCACTCAGATTCATTCTTATTGTAATTTTCCAAGAAAAGTTTTGATTGCCACAAACCAACTTCATTTGATTTATTAAGCATGACTTTCCAACCATCCGTCCTAACGCTACAAAACGCATTTTTAGTGGCTTAAAAATCACCAGTCCTCCAAGGTGTCAAATATCTCTCATTTGAAGTGTCACTTATTTAGTGAAACGTGGTTACTCTTCAAGCAATACCGTATGTGGGTGTTGATTATGGACATCGTATTCGAATGGTCAAGATTCTAAAAAAATATGAAGAGACTGAAAGCATTATGGAATCACAATATAAGCGCTACTGAAAATGTGGCTTCAGTTAGGGAAAGTGTAACTGGCAACCCGAATTTATCAATTCCATTGGATTCTTAACAATTGGACCTATCTTACAGCTCATGAGGTGGTTTGGTCCTCCACGCGTAGCCCAAGTCATGCAACAATTAAAGCCATCCGACTATACACAATGCCATCTGACTATATAATGATTGAGTGCTGGAGCCACAGGCTTTCAAAGCTGATTTTTCGAACAAAATTTTGAGGTTCACTCCTCTCTCGGTGTTTACGTCAACAAGGAAAGTTGTCGGATTTGAAGAGTCTTAAAGCGATTGTGAAAAGTCCATTGCATTATAAAAATATTGACTGCTTGGTGTGAATAAGACAAGTGTCGTAATGTTTTTGACAACGATCGCATATCTCTACAGTATTCACCATAAACACAGTTTTTCTCTTGTACATGCGACAACCCATACTGTGTTCCCAACAATGATTTTCTACGTTTAGAATGGCGTTTCACCTTTTGAATTGACAAAATGTTGATGAAATATTTTTAATTCACTTATTCCATTGGGAGAGAAAACATATTTTAGTTGAATTTATGATGATTTTTATTTATTATTTTAAAATTAATAAATTGTAGAATTTATTCCTTTTGGATTTGTTTAATTTTCTTGTTTGCCAATTTCAATTCTGTTTTTGCAAGGTTTTCTTCGTTCAACTGTTTTATAATACAATATAAACGGTTGAGAAATCAAGTTTAGCCTTTAAGGTGTCCGTCCAGCCTGCTTGTTTATAAATTAATCCCTTAGAAGAATAAAATTTATCGCTCGCCAGACAGTTGAGGACAAATGGTTGGTTGGTTGGTTAATTGTTGTTATTGGTAACACACTTAAAAGTGACCCTGAATGGAGAAGAGTCTAGTCAGGCAAAAAATTAAATAGAAAAACTACCAACAAAATAATCACATAGAGAATAATCAAAGGATTTGTGCTTCCCACAAGTAAAAAAAAAAGGAAAAAACGAAAAAGGTTTCAAGTTTAATTAAAACCATTAACAATTGCGAGGAAATATTTTTTAACGACATTTTAGAAAAATATGGTAGAAAAACGGCTGATATTCGGATTGGTAATAGGTTTTAGGTTATGTTTGTTTGTGCGAGGGAGAAACATAGAGAGAGGGAGAGAGAGAGAAATGATGTTACGTTTTCCTAAATAGAACTGTGGTATGTTAACTTGTAGCCAACGTAGTCTAATAGGTAGAGTGTTAGTTTATCAGATGCAAGCCCTTAGGATTCAATCCCAGCTCAGACGTCTCGAAAGAAACGAAATAAATATAAAGGAATATCTCACCGGCGACTACCTCTCAGCAGTGTTCTGACAAAAGTAAAAATTACCAAAATTACCAAGAAAAGCTTCGCAAAAAAATGTGTCATTCGGTGAAACGAAAAAAATTAACACAAACAACATTATTGATGTGAAACGCTAAGTTGAAAGTCCGAATAAAAGGTTGTAATGACCACTTAAGTACATAAATAAGGTACCGATTGAAGACGTACAATCCTTCTGCTAACCAGGCAGCGATATAACAAATATAGGGGGTTAGAAAAAGGGTGTAGCACGTTGCATTTACATGACAAATGAGGAAAGTGTGGCAATCTGTGAAGACAGTAGCATATGCGACAGCTGTGTGAACTCCTATATGGCTCCACATCGTGTAATGTTATACAATCGGTCTTAAAGAAAATACAAACATTCTTCAGAACAGATGTCTTAAGCAAACACTTTGTCAAACACCATACATGACGATACCATTTGGCTTGAAACTGTTCAAGTATCAGTCGCGCGATAAGTGAGATCCCGGAACTTATGATGGATGAGAGGGATAGTCTTTCTCAGTGCAATATACAAAGTATTAGCCATGGTGATCGGATAGCTTTTCGTCAACATAGAAAAGAGCCAAAATGAAGCAGCTGATTTAGTTAAAAAGCTTAAAAGTTGCTTAATGTTATAAGTTACGTTTAAAAAGGCGTACCAATGAACTAATGAAACAAAATATATAAGAAAACCGTCTTCCAACTTCGTTGTCTGTTGGAAAATTCAAGGATACAACATATCACAACTCCTATGTTCTTCTGTCTTAACAGGCAATGCACTCAGGGGTCTTTTCGTCTGTGTTGTCATTACAGCTTCACCGCGTGATACTCAAGATGGCTTTTAAGTAAATTTAATAAAAAAACACATCCTTTGTATATCCACAAAAGCTCATCTCTGTCAGCCTGTCTTTGTGTCATAATGACTTTAAAGTGGTCAATTAAGCATACATACATGATTTGTAAATTCTTTACTCTCTTCCCGTTCATTTTTCAAATTTATTTCACTGTATATTACCAAACACTTGAATAAAGAAATAGAATTTGAAAGGCACGTTTTTCATTGCAAATGACAAACAGACTCTCATCTCTTATTTTTTTTTTTTCTAAAGATATTGTAGTTGTAATTGTTTTTGTTGCATTTTGTGTTTTTCAGATGAATGAATGAACGAATGAATGAAATGCTGATGGAATGCATGCATGCACTTATAAAAAAAATGCCCCGTTGTGGAGCTATGTATGTATGTAGTATGTATGGCTAAAGGAAGCTCACACACACACACACATTTACATGGTAGTGCCGCTCGTTTAAGCATTCATTCTTCATTCACTTCTATACACACAAATGAACATGATGATGATTGTCGTTTTGTTGTTGGTGGATTAAAAAAAACAACATTTACAAAAAAATAAAAAATAAAAAGAAAATGAAATCAAATTATTTATTTGTGTGTATAGCCATACAAATATTGCTGAAATTATTAATCTTGTTGTTATTGTTGTTGTTGTAAACAATTTTATGGGTCAACGTTTTCCAATGAGGTTAAATATGACGAAATCAACACTAAGAACAACAAATAGCAACAACAATAACAAAACATCTAGAAGTTCTTAATGCAACAAATACTACAAGGACACAATAAAAAAAGAACACACACACATACACACTCGCATACTCTCGCAGTTAAATTTACTCGTATTATTGTAGCAGAGCATAATAAAAAAAAGTAACGGTTTAATAAGAAATGAAAAGCGTATGAAAAAAACTTTTTCTTTTAAGAAAAATATTAAAAAGTTTTCAAATAAAATTTTATTTATTTTTTAACAAAAGAAAAAAATCAACAAAAATTACCCATAAAAATGGTTTAGCAGGAAAAAACACTCTTTCTTTATAACAGTAGTTTTATAACGGTTTTTCTTATAGACTTTGTTTTTTTTTTCTTTTTGTTTTCTTTTATTTTTACGCTTTGCTTAAGTTTTTATAACTTTTTCTGTGCAATAACCTTTCAAATACAAAATAAAACTGGATTTGAAAAGGAATTCGTTTTGTTATGCGATTTAATTGTTGTGTTGAAAATAGCAAAAAGAATTTGATTTAAAATTGAAAGTGAACAATAAATTTTGTTTGTAATTGAGAGGTTTAGGTTTATAGAGAGAGAAGTAATCGATGTTAACACACGCGTTGCTTTGGTAAGACTGAATAAACTGAGTGAGTGTTTCCATGTCAGTCTCAAAAAACAAAAAAAACAAAACAAAAACAAATTTAAAAAAAACAAATTTCATTCACTTCTTTTGTTATTGGCCCATTATCGTTGTTGTTTTTTCTTTTTCTTTCCTTTATTTCTATAGCCTTGTTGTTGCCATATTCTTTTTGCCGCTGTTGGTAATATTGTGTTGTTTTTATTTTATTCCTTGCTTTTCTTTTCCAACAATCCAAAAACCGACATGTTGTTCTGAGAAGTAAATACTCTTTTACGTGTTTGCTCAGTTCTTTCGTGTTGTTAACGGTTTTCTTTGCTCTCTTTTTATGTTGTTTATATGAATTAAAAGTGTTACGAACCTTTAATTCCTAGGAAAAGCACTCAAATAAGGGAAAAACGTATATTTTTTGTAGAAAAAAAACGCCGACACCTTTTTTCTTTGGTAAACGACAAGAATATTGCATTACAACAACAGTGTGAATAGTATAAGTTCTCTTCTTTGTTCATCTAAAATAAAGACTCCTTGCAGTAGCAGCAGCAGACTTGTGTGAGCGGCATTATTTTACTTATTTTCTCTAATTATGAGAATTCCACACAATATTTGTTGCATTTTTGTTACTGTCGTGAGAACATGTGTATTTTCGATCGTTTCTAGTCGTTTTTATGTTAAGAGCTCTAGTAATACAAGTGTTATATTTCTTCTTTGAGCAATGAAACTCATATTATTCGTAATTTAATAACGATTATAGATATCACAATACACGTTTACTTGAACAAATCTGATAACACAAGTATCATATTATATGTTTACATTGTAAATATCGTTGTCATTGCATACACATGCGTGCAAAAACGCATATAAATTTGCTGAGAACATTTATTAACGATCTTATCTTCTTTCTTTGTTGCTGTAAATTAAAGTAAGTACGTTGCACTTTACTCACATTTCTCAGAATAACTTTGTGTAATACAACAGTTGTTTTTGTTTGTTTGTTTATATAAATTATGAGCAGACGTCGGCACCAATATCCTCCGGGGGCCGAAGATCTTAGCTTTTTACACATATAAGACACGAACATCAACAATGTTTCTTAAAATGAGCGTAAGATTGCATTCAGTTGCTTGTCAGCTTCCAAAGAAGAAGGTTCATGTCGTTTTTTCTTTAGCTTTCAATGGTACACACAAAAAAATATCACAGTAGGATTCACTACTTTCCCATAAGATTCCCTAATAACAATGAGAAATGATCTGCATTTATGTGTGTGAAGATAAATTCGAATTTGAAAATCTAAGACGCAATCCACAAATTTTAGCAGCGCCANCTGCATTTTTGGAGGATTTGTGTCAAGTTAAATACGGAGTCTTTAGGGATTTGGCGCTGTATATTTTTTCTATATTTTCCTCTATCTATACATATTAGGTCACACTGGAAAATATTAGGTTACACTTGAAATTACTACTAACAATTTTCCCTTGGTCTATACAAATGTAACGCACAAATATACTCACATTTTATCATGTTCTGGTTGTGCCGACATCTGAATATAAAAGATTTGATTGTCTTTTCATATTGATTAACAGAAATGTTCAAAAACAGCGATTAGTGCTTAAAATATTATCACCAATAATTACTGCAGAATGATATTGATAGAGTGTTGCAATTAGCGTTGCTAGTAATTTAAAAAGAAAACTATTTCTGGATAAAACCCTGTTTTTATAAAAAAAAAAATTCTCCGAAAGTACCAACATTTTAAAAGAAAATACCAGAGTTCGGTTTCTTTGCTAACATGCTCGAGAGTAAATATTTCATGTTTTTATTATTAAATATGTTGAAAAGATTAGAGATTGAAATTTGTTCAAAAAACTTGCAACTTAGGAAAAAGATTGCTGAAAAAAAAATCACTAAAAACACTGCTAAAAGAAGTGGATTGACAACGCTGTAAATTATAAATTTCTTACGATTTCGTTCTCTCTCCCACTCTCTGTTTGAAAATTTTGTCTTTACTTGTTTTGTTTTCCACCAACTGGAATATGCGCTCAGTGGTGTGTGAGTCAAAGTATTATTTTTTGCAAAAACACTTTTCATGCACGTGATTCTTTCATTTGTTGTTTTGATTTTCAAATTCGTATCGCAGCAGATTGGAAAAACAATTGGCATAAGGTGCCCAACTGTAAGTAAAATGCCCATTCATTTATTAAATTTTTAGGAAAAAAAGAAAAACGTAATAAATTTAAGTAACAAATAGAATTTTATTGATTATCCAATAACAAAAGTAGAAAATATTTATACAGTGATGAACATTAAATAGTTTAAATAAAAACACTCAAACTGAGTTGTTGTTACTTGGAGAATGCACACGACAGGATGAAAATTGCATACGAATTATTAGACCATATGTAAGCTTATGGAATACGGAAAATATTGGACGCAGAAAAACCATATTGTTTATAATCACAAACATAATTTTAATTTAATTTTGGCATCTTCTAATGAATAATTAGACAAAGGCTCAAAAAAGAAATGTGTTTCAAGCAAAGAAGTTTGTTTCCATGTGCATTTAGAGAAGCCAATGCTTTTTGGGAAAATATCCTCCGGAATAATAATCAGATTGAAAATGTTGCGTACTTAAGTATCCATAAAGTAGATAGAGAATTAAGGCAGAACGTTAATGATTTTGAAACATAAAATATTAGAAATTTTGTAAACATGGCAACATGATTTTCAACCGTTATATAAAATACATAAGCAGTGTTAACAATTTCTCATTTTTGTTTTATTCGTTTTCAATGTGTCTGTGTGAGTGAGTGAGTTCATTCATTAAGTGTAAAAGAGCAAAAAAAAAAAAAGAAAAACATAACACCACAGTGCAATAACAAAAACACTTAAAAAATACAATAAAATACAATGCATGTAAATGCCAAGCCTCCTTACGAAACACAATTTACACTTCCAATGACCTTGTATGTGTCTGTTGTGTTTTTGAGTTTCCAGTTGGTTATGCTCTTCTTACATTTAATTTTATTTTAACGCTTTGCAAAATATAAACTTGCTCTCTTTTGCGTCTCTTTCTCTCTTTTTGTTTTGGTTTTTGCTTTTACATAAACATAAACAAAGCCAGTCATATTACACACACACCCCCTTAGAAAGTCTGCTATAACTTTCACATGTTTCATGTTAAAAGAAAATTTTCAATTTCTTATTGTATGCGTATGAGTATGAGTTTGTCTGCCATAGTTTATGCAATTCACTTTCTGACCTTTTTTAACCCTAAAGGGTGCTTGAAAAAAAGTGAAAGTTTTCAGAAATGTGACCGAATCACGTTGTAATTTTTTTTTTAATGAAAAACTGTGCATTTGATATTAGAAGTAGATGTAAAGCAATTGGTGTCTCCCAATGAGTAGCACACAGAGTATAACCTGCATAAATTATTTGTGGCCGCAAAACAAATGTGTTTACAAGTAAAGATTTTATGTAGGCATATGGGAGCGTATGAGTGATATGACATATTAAGCATCAAGTATATGCCATGAGGTGCAAAATAATTAATAGACGGGAATTTTATTTAATTTTTTAAAGCCATTAATAAAAAAGTTATTAAAGCACCAAATTTTAAAGGCAACTCGAGGTTAAATTAGCATTTCTGTTGCTTTAAAAAATGTGAAAAAGGAATTTCAAATTTCTTTTTTTAATTTTAAACTCCCCACTTGTTTTGATAATTAATTAAGCTCAAGTTTAAATTTATAACTGTAGAGTTTGGTGTTCTTTATATGAAAAATTGTAGCACAAATTGTTATTTATTATACCAGATTATTTTTCTTGTTGCCTGATGTAGGCGCAGAGACTCATTGTTTTAGCAAAACAACTCGTAAACACAAAGTTTTCAAAGAAAAAAAAAATAAAAAAAAATATAAACAAATCCTTTTTTTCTCATTTACATATGATAATATATTGTGTTGTAAGCTTTTCTATGTGGAATTCACAAACAAATTGTTTTTAATTAAAAGGAATTTCATATTTCAGCTTAAAAATGCAAGAAATTTCATTGGAAAATTTTATAATTTTTTTTTTTGGAAAATTTGTTAAAAACCAACAAAAAAAATTCACAAATAAAATGTATTTAAGGCTACCAAAATTCGTAAAAAAAAACATTTAAAGTTTTGAGATAAAATCCCATTTTAAAGGTTTAGTCATTATTTAAACCAAATTTTTCCCCTAAACATCTTTAAGAAATTAAAAACAAAATATAATTTGTGGTTTTAATTACCATTTCACCACAGTATAAGTCACTTGAAACCACTGGCATCATCGTTTTCATCTGGTTTGTGGGTGGCAATAAAAAACTGTGCTAATTAATCAAAAAATCTGTGTTGGCTAGTAAGCAAGTGAGATAAAGCTAATTAATGAAATTTAAATAAGCTTTGTTACAAGATTGTTTTGCTAACACCATCATTTTAGTTTATTTTCTCTCAAGTTTTATCAATTTTGAAACATATTTTATTACGAAATTTGACACAGAGTCCTGTCTAAAGAGTATAGCTATGGTGCTATTGTGGGTGATTTTAAGTCAAAAAAACGAAGAAAAAAAATACAGATAAAGTTCTTATGATAAAAAGCTTATGTAAAACAGTTATGCAAAATTAAATTAAATTAAATTATTAAAATAAATTAATTTTTAGTAATTGAAAATGAAAAGCATACAGAAAACATACGTAAAAATTAAAACCAACACGATTTTTTTTTTTGTTAATCAAATAATTTTAATTTGTTGAAATAATTAGAACTAATTACAGTAAAAACTTGAATAAAAATATGTTAAATACACGTATAAAATGCATGTGTAATTGTGCATTTTCTGAAATATTCTTTAAAAATTAAAAAATTTCATTAAAATGAATTAAAAAAAAAGAATTTTAAAAAGTACAAGAACTATAAAGTACTGGAAATTCATGATGGAATATTTTTCATAATAATGCTATAGCATTTCAATAAAATTTTAAAATTTTTATAAATTATAAATACTTCAAAAGTGCTACCTAGAAATAAAATAGTACCAATAAAAGTACTTAAACTGTATTTAGAATTCTGGCATTGCATTAAACATTTGCTTTTCTTTTGTTAACAACTTTAATAAAACAATATAAATTGAAATATGAAAACAACACCTAAATAAAACGAATACTGCATAAAAATGAATGAGAATCTAAGCCGTAATGCATAAAAATGTGTATTGGAAAAGTACTTTAATTCTTTGAAATTCGCATCTTTGACAATTTTAATCAAATTTAAGAATTGTTGAGGTGTTAGGAAGAAATATTATTTAAAAAAGTTCTTAAAAAAGTACAATTAATATTTATTTAAATTGAAGAAGATTAAGAAAGGTTTAATAAAGTACAAAAAAATATTACAACTTTTTTATTTTTTTTTAATTTCTTTTAAACTTGAATTAGATTTTTAATTTTTTAAAAACTTTTAAAAATTAAATTATTTTTTTTTTTTAATTTAAACCTTTTAAGTTTACGTTTCTATCAGCTATCAGAGATGGCAACCAAGAAGTGCTGAATAAAAGTCAGAAACAGGGCGAACTCAATAAGGTGGTAGCAAAATTACAACAACTCAATTCGCAGTGTTTTTTAACAAAAACAACATGTTGTTCTTGCTTTTGTTGTGGGCGTTAGATTGTCAAATGGAATTCGCCGGATGTCTGAAATGACAGAAGCGAATTAATATAATGACATTAAATTGTTATTTTCTGTCATTATATCTCTTTTGTTGCTTTCTTTCTTGTTTTTAAAAATATTTAATTTTTAAATTTTTTTTTTCGAAATGCGGACTGATTTGTGTTATAACTAAGACAATCACGCTACAGGGGATAATGGAAGTCGTAAGAGTAGATTCTAGGCTAAAAGCTGTCCCAGAACATTAAAGATATTTAAATAAATATATAAAATATGTAAAATAATATAAAAGAAAATGAAAAATAAATAAACAAAAGAAATGTATATACAGTGAGCAAAAATAATGTGTACACTTATTATAAAAAAATAACAAATGTATTATTAAACAGCATTTTGTTGAAGACGACTTTCTAGACAATTTGGTCGCTGTAGTCAAAGAATTGCCACTTTTTGTGTATGAATGTTGAAATTTCTTAAATTCAATGAATCTTTATACATGAATAATAGAGAAATATTTTAATTTATATTAAAAATAAAGCTTTTAAGCTTTTATTTAGTCTTTATTACAATAAATTTCCTTTTATAAATATTTTTTTGTTCAAAAATGTATTTCGTGGTAAAAAGTGTACAATTTTTTTTTACTCACTGTACGTAACTAAAACATTTGACAATCTCGTGTACTGAAAAAATCAGTCAGCTGGGCTGATAACACCACCTTATATGAATTCGCCTTGGTCAGAAATTTATTTGTTAAATATTTTCTACATTTTTTTTTTGTATGCCAACAGAAAATTTCTAGTTTTAAAACAGTTTTAAGGCTTTTATAAAGTATTTGTTTTCAGCTAAAAGAAGTAAAAAAGTACGAAAAAATTCCTAGCCCATTTTAAAGACATTTTAAAATTTTAATATAGTTCAAAACTTAAGAAATGGTACTTAAAAAAAAAACACTTTTTCTGACAAACAAAACAAGTACCAAAAAAGTACTAGAATTGTTTTACATATTGGACTTTGTTTTGAACTCCGAATATTAAACCTTCTGTAAATGTACTTGTGTGTTTTAGTAGTAGTTAAAGACGTTAGAAATGATACTTATTGAATTTAAAAAAAAAATACTAAAATTGCGCCATAATTTAATTTTTTTAGAATTTCATTAATCTTAAAAATACAACATTTTTACTTTAAAACTTCCAAGGAGTATCTAATTAAAGTAAAAAGGTTTTCGAAATGTTCAAACTGTTTATTGAAGAAAATATCGTACCAAAACATCCTGTCAGGCAATTTTTCATGCTTACAGTGCTTCAGATCTACCATTTTCTAGTTATTTCTGCTGACATACCAGTTTCGTTTCTATAGGATTGAAATTTGGTCGTAGATTGTTACACAGTTAGTGAGTGAATCGAATGTTTCCTCAATAATTCCAAAAAATACGCCTATTAGTGATTGTTCAGACCTCTCTCATGTTGTTATTCCCAAAGTAGAAACTAATGTTGCCAGTTCATCTGCAACTTCGTACCTAAAAAAGTACTAGTACCTTTAGGACTATTTTTAGAATTCCCAAATTCTTTTAAGCAATATTAAGTAGTTTATAAAAAGTACTTTTAAAATGGTAAAAGCCTTAAAAGGTACTAAAATTATTTGAAATATTCAAATTATTTAATATTTTTATAACTTCACTAACATGCTTTTAAATTATTGAAGAAATTAAAATTTCAGAAATGGTACTTTTTTATTATTTAAATAACGTACTCAATGAATTAAAGAAATTGTGTTTTCCACTAATAAATATTTTTTTTTTTTTTTGCTAATTTTTAACATATTATCACTTTCAAGTAAAATGACTCATATTTATAGCAGTATAACTGGTTACAATTTTTATAACCCTTCTTGTTCTTTAACAAATTTTTCTGCCAGCATGCATACAGTCAATATTTAGGGGACACTTAATTGTACGCATAACAAATAAAAATACAAAAAAAAAAACCGAAAACAATAAAAGCCAACTCCCACTATTTATAATCAGAGAAAACAAAACCACACAAAATATCATATTTATTTACAAAACAGTAAGTAACAAAAATTTCAAACAAAAATAAATCGTTTTTTAATAAAAATTTAAAATTTTAAAGAATATGATAGAGCAAAATACTTTTGTTACTTAGTGTTTGAGAGAATCTGCATTTAATACTTGATTCATAATACCGTGCTAAAGCATAAATTTACGACTTAAATATGCATTGAAAAAGAGAGACAGAGACACCGAGAGGAAAATAGAGTGAAAGTGAGAGAAAAAATGGGAATTTTTTTTTTTTTTTTTGAGAATTTATGTTGGGACACAATACAACACAACGCAATACAACAACAGGCAAATCTTGTTTACAGCAGCCCGGCTGGCTGAGGAAGGCTGTCAAACAAATGGGATGGGGTTTTAGGCACAAAGCGCGTGCTGAGGCAATACCAGCAGTAAGCAAGCAAGCATTTTAAGTTCAAGGCACGTGACTTAATTTTCTTTCTTTCTTTCTTTAATAAATAAAGGCCATGGCAAAGACTTTTATTTTTGTAAATAAAAGAAAGAAAAAAATTTCATTTAAATTTTACTTTTTAACAAAAAATAAAAAAACAAGACTATTTAAATAATAACAAAAATAAAATGGAAAGCATATTTTTAGGTGCATTTAATAATAATAACAATACAATCACAATTTTATCTTTTTTCAAACAAAACATTTTATTTATTAACTTATGCCAACAGCTTTAGTTTTTTGTTCATATTTTATTATGTTTTTATCCCATTTTGTTTTCTTTATCTATTTAATATTCTATATACGCTATATGTTTATAAAGTTCATATTCAAAGCCGTTTACTGTACACTGTACTACGCGTCTGTGTTTTTCTTGTTGCTTTAATAACATCGATTTCCATAGACAGTAACGCGTTCATTATTCAGTTTTATTACACGTTTAGATGTCATAAAATCGAGCGACATGTGATGGTTTTTCGTCATAAAGGTAATAAAAATAAAAAGTAAATATTGTTTTTATCATACTCGAGATTCATAAAAACAGACACAAAAGCAAAATTTCACCCACAAAATTCAAAGAAAGTGACTCTATTGGGGGTGTTTTTTTTTTTCTGAAATAATCAGGATAGAGAAAATGATAGAAGTAAACCAAGCATTGTAAAAGCCATTGGGAACTTAATATTGGCTCTCGACATAGAGTTTAAACCCTTAAATTCCACAAAAAATTCAAGCATCTTCTACCATTAGCAAGACAACAACAAAAGCGATGAGTTATCGTCCGTAGTCCTTCTCATATCTACATATCATACCAAATTTCGATCTTAACCACAAACGTTCAGAAAAAGAAGAGTTAACACAGCCAGGATCCCAAGAGCTTGTAAAAATTGCAAAACCTTTCATGGTAGTCCACTCAACACGGTAGGCCACTCGACATTTCTGAAGGTACTATACTAGCGGAAACAAATTATATCGACTGTCAGAATGATGGTTTACATACTGGGTAACCCCCGATAGGGAAATCTGAATAGCTGGGTTATTTTTGCGTTAAGGTCCAAAATGGTGAATGACACAGAAGCAGCAATTTCAGGACTGTTACGATCACGAAGCTAGTTGGGAAACCTATATTAAAAAGCTCAATGATAACAATTTATGTAGAAAATCAAACAATCCTATGGGATTTCAGAGGACAGTCCAATATCGACTCTGAGCGACAGATTTGAAAAAATTTTCATGGCAATTTTAAGCCGAAAGAAATATTTTTTCATACTTTGTTTTATTTGAGCCAAGGGTTCTCGTCTAACATGCTAACTCACTACCTATAGGACTACGGCTATCTGATCTGGCAGTGTAAAAGAGTGCTAAGCCATCTAATGTGCGATTATCGAATACCCAGTAGGTCATTGGTCATTGCGATGTTACTGGCAACGAAGTTGCGGATGAACTGGCAATATTAGTTTCTACTTTGGCATTAACAACATGAGAGAGGTCTGTACGATCACTAATAGGCGCCTTCTTTAGAATTATTGAGGAAAGATTCGATTCACCCACCAACGACAAAATTTCAATCCTATAGAAAAGAAACAGGTATGTCAAGCAGAAATGACTAGAAAATGGTAGATCTGAAGCACTGTAAGCATGAAAAGTGCCTGACAGGATGGATTGAGGTATATTTATGAAGTATTCTGATATTCAACTTTCTTGTAGGCTGCCTGACTAAGAGGAGCAATGTTTGTTGAATGGCTAGATTTTCCCTGAAAATCTCTTGATTTACTGTGACAGCCAGCCCAGCATTAAGTATCCAACGAAAATAGTTTCAACTTCCATCATTGTACATAAATGTCGAGGATTTCTAAAGATTTCGTGTCATGCAACGGTAACTCTTATATGAGCTGCAGGACATAGGAATATTGTCGGAAATTGCATTGCTGAGAAGCTAGCCAGGAAGGGCACAGAGTCAATCATCGACATGTTACAAAGCAGAGCTAGTCCGTTTAACTCAGTTAAATTAGAAACAATTCACTCGCTTAACCGAGAAACTTAATTGTGTTCGCAGCATGGGCATACGTGTAATATTGCTGTACTGTACACTTTTGGCCACTTCTATCCTTAAAACCGCATGGCAATCCAACGTGCAATAGCAATTCTCCCAGAACACCGTCTTTTTTTGTACTTTTTGGGAAAAGACTTTCTACTTTCCTGCAATTGACACATTCAGGAGTTGCGGGTCTGTGCTGTACCTTGCTCTTGTCATAAAAATAAGGACCTCACCTATCACTTTTTGATAAACATGACGGAACTCACGAATATAAAGATTGATACAATAACAAGATTTATTGTAGACTCAGGTTTTATTGCTCTAGGGAATGTTTGAACCCAGGGTTGAATATTGATGGTGGGATTACAACTGGCCTGAATGCTGGCCTAAGTGAGATTTTTCATTCTTTTTAAAGACCTAAGCTTGTGGTTTTAATAGTGTTAGTAAACGCGGTATTGACTGGCCAAGGGGATATGTTGAGCATGATACCTCTCAATGGGACATAATATTACTTAGGGACAAAATGCTTATGTACTATTTGATTTCTTTTTACTTTTTCATCAAACGTTTGGGAAGTTTATATGTATTCTTACTAAACTTTTTGGCTTTTTTTTTAAATGAATATCTTTATAATAAAAGTTTATACTTAATTTTTGAAATAAAAATAAAAACAAAATTATTAAAAAAAAACAATTTTCATTAAAAATTTTTAAAATATTTTTAATAAAATCATTTTTCTTTTAATTACATTTTAGAAAATTTTTGTAATACAACAAATAAACAATTATAAAAAATAACGGGTGTTTATGTCTATACTTACAAATGTCATCATTGCTCATATTTTCCAAATAGTTGCTGATGATATCAATTTTAAATTGTTAAAACCCACAAAATTGTATTGCTGTTGTTGATTAACAATTTTTTTTTAAATCTTATCAAACTTATTGCAAAGAAATTTCTTTTTTTTTTTTCTTAATTAAAAATTAAATAATACGATTGCGGTTATTTACAGTGAGAACGATATTAAAAATTATAAAAAAAAAATTAATCAATTGTTGTTGAGCGTTTTATATAAAAAAAAACAGGTTTTTAAGGATTTTTTAATATTATTTAATATTTTCCAAAAAAAAAAAAATTTTGTTTTTGAAATATTTTAAATATAGAAACTAGTTTTATTATTTATTTTTATTTAATTCTATTTACTAGATTTTAGAAGGATTACGTTTTTAAAATTTTGTACATATTTTTAGTCACAATTTTTTTTTTTTTTTTTTTTTTTTTAATAAAATAAAAAAACTTTCTATATCTTTTATTTATTTATTTTTTTTTAATATATTTTCCGTACTTATAAATAACAACTTGATTATATTAAAAACGTTTAGTAAGGTTGAGTTCTAGACATTTAGAAAACAGATTCCGTTGACTTTTATTGCACTTTCAATCACTTTTCATACAGTCACTCACTTACTCACAGTCACTAACTTTTTTACTTTTTTTATCTTAGTGATAAAAATTCTTACTTTTTTTTCTTGTTTTTCTTTATCACGTTAATCTTTGTTTTTATTTTACTAAAGTCTCAAATTAATAAAAACAAATTTTTAAAAAGAAAAAATTAAAAAAGATAAATTTGTTCAACAAATAAATGCAATGCCCGCCTGCTGTATTTTTCTTTCTTTCTTTTTTTTAACGTGAGTGACAGTTATTAAAACGTTAAAGGCTGTAACAGAACGCGTAAAATATATCTTAAGCGTACTAAAAAAACAAAAATAAAAGAAGAAAAATGTTGTACTCGTACTATAAACACAAACACGTTATATGCGTTATAGCCAAGTTAACACACTAACTGTTGTGTTCCTTTTTTTACTAACAATTTTTCCCCCATTTTGATAATTTTTTTTTTTATTTTTCATTTTTGCCTGTCTAGCATACTATGGTTTGTTATCAATTCCAAATGTTGTTTTTATCGTTTTTTTTTTCTTTCTTTGCTGTCTTGTCGCTTAAGCGCCATGGAAAAAAAATTTATCGTTTTTAAATTAAAATTTTTTTTTTTTAAAGTAAAACAAAACCCAATGAAATATTTATAAATTATGGCAAAATTAAAATATGAGTAATAATTTTAATTGTGCTGGTGGATAAATCAAATGAACAATTACAAACAAAAAATAAAAAAAAAACAATAACAACAGCAGCAATAGTAAACCTAATAAATTTATTTTTTTTTTTTTTTGTTTTTGTATTTAAATTTTATTGCTCAGTTTTGTTTATAAATTTTGTCGTATGCGATAAGATAAATTTTGCTGTTGTTTTTATTATTATGGTTGATTTCCCTTTTGATTTAAATTCTTATGATGGAATTTCCTCTAGAGGGGAAAGGTTTTTTCTTCACTAAACTAAAGGTTGTTTCATACATATATTCGCCACCATATGATGCGTGATTAAAGCTGCCAGATACCAGGGTTTTATTAATCATGTGAGGATACCCTTCACAAAGGGAAATTTATTAAATAAATACAATAATAACAAAGGAAAAATCCCTTCAATATATATAACAGTACATGGGGGAATAACAAACAGATCTTAAGTCTAAAGCCAAATCAGAAGCAAAGTATATCGAATGGATCTAAAAAGGGTTAAGAAAGGTATATTCACACATGGATATACATTTCTTAGAAGCACAGAAGATACAAGGATTGCTGCAAATCTAAATGTTAAAAAGGCCCCTCTTATTAAGCAGCAACGTTTTTTAATGCCTGCTAAAGTACCTCGCATATTAAATGTATGCGGAGTTAATAGCGAAAGTGATATTTTTACTGTGAATGTTATGTTAAGGGAACATAATGTGTCATGCATTTAAAAATAAAATCGGAAAGATTACTACAATACAGATGGAAAACTGGGGAAAGAAAGTAAAGAAAGTTAAAAAATGCAAAAAAAAAAATGAAAAAAACAACTCATTGCAGATAACGTTCATAAATCAGATTAAAAAATAAAAAAGTTAAGCAAGTGGGCCTGAAAAGCATTGGTTATTCGAAATTACAAAATAGCTACCTTGCCATAGGGAGATGTTTGATAAAGGCATCAACGTTGTGGATAAAGTATCGAATTGATTAAATCAATCACTACACTTATTAAGCTTACAGGCTGATTTGTAGTTCGATTTTAAGGGGTGTCCAGTTTTAATGCGAAGTCACGATTCTGAACGTTGAGACCAGTCAATCAGGAGTTTATGTGATTCAAATATTACAACAGCCTGGTATTTGTCGCTCAAGTGAGCTTTGATTTCAACAAAACAGCCATTGCCTTCTACCCTGTTCTACCATGAGATATGATCCCGGACTACTGCAGTGTGTTTCAAGACGTCCATTAACATGGATAATGAATAAAAAATCACCTCCTAACTTCTTTAAAAGCCTAGCTATTATCAAAACTGTTTCGAGTGCAATTTTTAAATAAAAATTTAAAGTCAGTTAACGAAATTCCTTTGATGTGGATTCCTGGTCAAGCGGTTTGGAATGCGAGCTTAGAATAGTTAAGAGTTTAATTATATAAAATCAATCTGTGCACGTTCATAAAACCAAAAATACTTTCTAGTTTCAGATTTTCATCATCATTAAATTCAATTTGAAAAAGAAATATGAAATAAAAATTGAAAATAAAAATTTAAAAAAAAGTTTCCGAGTTTTTAAACAATTGTGATATTGTTATTGAATATAATTGAAATAATTTAATAAAAACAGACTTTGTTTTGATAAATAGATTTAATAAAATTTAAAAGGCTGGGCCATCTGAAGGAACACCTTAATCAAAAACATCAAACAAAAATACCATAATAAATTAATTAAATTAAAGATATTATTTATTCATTTTTTTTTTCTTTTTTCTTTTTTTTTTTGCAATAAAAAATATTATTTCAGTATATAGCATGTACATTTCTTTCTTTTATCTTTATTATTTGTTTAATTTAATAAACTTAATCATGCCCTAAGTGGGGCATTTAATCAGGTTATTTTTATTTTTGTTTTTAATTTAATCACAATGAAAATGATACGCAAGAAATTAATACTTAAGTACATACTATGTTTTATACGAGGGCCTGCTATTTATAAAATGCAGCTTTTTATGAATTTTTGTGAAAATAAAATAAATTGTTTTTGAATGCCTCCTGTTAGTTATATCATCGACCCCCATAAAAATTATTTAAATTTTAAAAAACAATTTATATCCAAAGCATGAAATCCTCTTACACAAAATAAAAAACAACAACAACAATAATATAAAAATAATATATACAATAAGCACGTGATTGATACTATTTCTGTTCTATTATTTTATTTATTTTATTCTATTGGATGTTTTTTCTTAACATTAAATAACGTCTGCACTTTCGATAAGTGGGTGTGTTTAGAAAAAACGATTGTTTTTTATTTATTAAAATTTATAATTAAATGGCAAATATAATGTAAATCTAAAATAAATTTAAAATGATTTCACATATAGACATTAACGCTGTTTTATTATAAACACTCACATTATTAGTTTAAAGTGAAATGGTAAAAATTATTTCTTCTTTTATTATTTGGAAAAAATAAAACAAAAGCGTATTAACAAAAATAAATAAATAAATAAATAGCCCTAAAATATGCTTACAAAATTATATTGTTACTCAGAAAACAAAAACCAAAAAAACTATTAATTCAGTGTCATACATTTGTTTTTGTTATATAAAAATAGGGTTTATTTTCTTTATTACACGTAATAACTTTTAAATATTAATAAATTTTTGGAAGAAAATGTGATTGAAGTGATTTTTAACGTGTGGTGAATTTCTAGAAAAACTCACCACACCTCTTTATATGTGAATATTAAAGAAAAATCGTATAAGGAAACAATATTTTGAATTCTTATTTAAGTTAACATTTATTTATAACATTTTCTAAATATGTTTTACATTTTCATTTTTTTACTCAAAATGAATATTATTAATTCACTGAGATAAATTTAATATTTAAATATAAAATTGGGAGTCATTTCGCATAATAACTGATAAATTTTTGAAATACAATATGATTGAAGTAACTTTAAAAGTGTGGTGAATTTCTTGAAAAACTCACCAAAGCTCTTAGAATGTGAAAATTAAGGGAAAATTTTATTAGGAAGCAATATTTTGAATTTTTATTTAAGTAAATTACAAAAACAATGCAATTAAAGTGGAATTTAAAGCGTGGTGAATTTCTCACAAAACTCACCACACCATACAAACACTAAAATTTGATTTATAACGAAATAATTTAATCTTGCCCAAAAGAAATTTTCTATTTTTATTTTTTTCTTACATATTTTATATTAAATATTTAAAAATAATGTTTGCGTAAAAGTCTTTTTAATTTTGAATAGTGCTTAAGTTGTCATAAACTATCAGAAAACAATTTTTATATTTATAATTCCTAGCTGGCTGTCTGATTGATTGCAGACATAAGAGTATTTTAAATATTTTTTTGTGTCTAATTTCCACTTGTCGTAACGCGTCAAATTTAAAATTAAATTTAGAATTTAGAAACTTTTTAGGGATGTCGTGTCTCTGTTCATAAGTGAACAACACAATGCATGAATGCAACAACGCATTTTTTATGGCATACATTCTTCGGTGCATTAAAATTACATTATGCCGTCGTACAAATTGTATTATGGCTGTTCGAATATTTAAAATGTATTTTAAGAATTCTCTTTAAGAATTTATGTGTCGCCTTTTTCTTAAATGCATCATCGCGATTTATTGCAAACATTAAAAACGAACAAAACAAATATTCAAAAGACAAAATACTTTCTTTCTTAAATTAAATACGCATTTTTAAATTATATTCGTCTGTTTCTCATTCAAAGTATTAATAAAGATTTCTTTTGAATTTTAAAAAAAGCGTGTTGACATAACACAGTTTTGCACTTAAGATGAAATGCGAGATACAATGTTGAAATTTTGAATACAATGTAATGATTTTTAAATATTTTGTTTCAATAATAATATGATTAAATATTTAAAATGATATTTCTGTTTGTTATGTTTAAAAAATTTGGACTTTTTAATAAGTTTTGACAAAACCTTTCATTACACATAGTTTTTCAGGTGTATTGAAATTCTTTAAAAATTCACCACACTTCAAAAGGGACTTCAAAAGGATAACAAAAACAAAAAGAACTACAATAAATGTTATATTAACTTTTATTAACATTTATTATTCACCATTTAACGAGTTTTTTAATTAATTAATTTTGACTTTATGTTATAAGTCTTTTACAGTCGTTTCCCCAGGATAAAATTTCAATCTTTTCAATGCGCAAAAATCCTTTTGCTTACTATTTATATAAATTTTTGTAAAATCTTTAATTTAATGCAATTTTAAAAATGTGGTGAATTTCTTTGAAAACTCACCACACTTGAAATATTATAATTTTGAAATAAAAGCTTTAAAATTAAAAAATCAAAATTTTCTTTAATAACGTTTTTGCTTAAGCGAATAATCTTTTGGAAGAAGTTTTGATTTTAATTTCTAATTTCTTAGAAAAAATTGGAACTTTTACTAGCGAGAAAATTTTATTATTTACTCTTTTTATAAATCTTTGTAAAACTTTTCATTTAAAGCGATTTCCAAAGTGTGGTGGCTTTCTTCGAAAACTCACCACACTTAGAGAATTTTATTTTAGATATAAAGGGCTTAATATTAAAGTCTTTAGAAATTAGATTTTTGTTTTAATTCAATTTCTAAATAAGTGGTGTATTTATTCTCATACAAATACTATTGCTAAGCTTTTTAAAAATCTTCTGATAATTATCTTAATTATATTAGAATGTTATAAAAATATTTTTTCTTTTTTCGTTTTCTAACAAATAATTGCAGTTGTTATTTATAATATGAGAAATCTTACTAAAACAGTGCGCGTTTGCTTTTGTTTTCATAAAAAACTTAAATTTACAAATAACGGAAGCATATTCACAGGCATATACATACATACATATTTACCTACATACATGTCAGTAATGTTAAAAGTAATTTTCTTTTTTTTTTTTGTGATGTTCTTACGTGCATGTAGAATTTTTCAGATTGATTTCAATCAAAACAAGTGAAAGTTTATTTAACAAAACTTTTCTTATTTCTTGTCGATATTTCTATTATAGAAATAATTTTCTCATAAATTATATATAATTTGCGAATTTTGTAATAACATGTTCGATTATTCACTAGCGATTACTCTATAGCAGAGGAGGCAGGCACAATTTATTAAATTCATCATATGGTAAGACGTCATCACATGATGATTATCAGTTTTTGAGGCAGATGTACATACATACATACGAGTATACATGTATGCAATAGAATGAAAAGTTAAATTTTTGTTTTTCCTCCTTAGTTTTCTTATTTGTTTATTTTTAATTAAAAAATTTATTTCATTTACCCTTAGGCCTTAATATACATACAAAGGCTGGTTTGTCTTCCCTACAACAGTCACACATATTATAGCCCAACTACCTTTGGCATTATGGTAATATTTATTTTTACTTTAAGGTAAAATTAAAATAAAAATATTTCGAACCTCAAAAAAAAAAAAAAAAAACAAAGAAAATCCTTTCAACACAATAAAAGTTTTGAATTATTTTCTTTAATGCTTTGTGTGCCAACAATATTTTGTAAAGATATTAAACAAGTGATTAATTTTTGTATTTAAAAAAAATATATAAACATTGAAATAGAAATTATCAAATCACTCACCTGCTAATTCGACATCTGTAAATGGTTTCTTTTTAACAGACTGTAAATTATAGAAGAAAAAGAAGAAGAAAAAATTTGAAAATATACATCAAAATATTAATTAAAATGTAAAAGAAAAACTATAAAAATAAATTGAGTTTGAAAATTTTTAATTAAAAATATTTATAAATAAATTTTTAGCAAATTAGTAAACATATTAATTCGTAAATGAATTAAATTTTGATTAATATCTAATATTTTTCAAGCAATTCCTAATATTTAAATTTATAAAGTGTGGTGAATTTCTTTTAAAACTCTTTGCAACTGAAAGATAACCTTACGAAATAAATAGGGATTACATTTAACATGAATAATTTATAAAAGCCAAGAAAATGTATTATTTTTAAACAAAATTAAAAAAAAAAAATATTTACTTCCAATCGATTTCTGTGATTTTTTTTTTAAATCTCACCACTCTCAAGAAATTCTCTTCTATAAATATGAACAGAGTCTCAATGAATTTGTTCCGATCTTTTCATTGCTGCGAAAGATTTTGACTTGTATAATGCTTACATTTCTAATGATTTCATAGGCAATTGCCGTTGACAAGTTTGATTTGAATGTCAACTGTCTGAGAATTCTAGCCTCAAGATCTGGAGGTTCTTAATAGGACCATTAAGGTTCATACCGATGGCTCACAAGAATTCTTTTGTTAAACAACAACAACAACGGCCAAACGACTGTAGTGTTTTCCCGTTGGAGCTAATGACTGTTTTGAAAGTACCCTGTTGGGTTGTGTAATTTTGATAGAGCATCTCTTGACTTACTCGGACAGTCATACTGTGTTTAAGTCTGTAACAAACATAGTTTCAATATCCGCCACTATCCATGAATGTCGAGAATTTCTCATGGGGTATGGAAAGGTAATTCTTATCTTGGTTCCTGGATCGTGAAAAATGCATTGCTGATGAGCTGACCAGGGCTAGTACGGAGCTTGAAATCTTCGGTTGCCTCAGTCAAATTGTATATTATCCATTCGTTTCACAGAGAGTCAGCGACCAAAACATGAAAGTCTAACTTAACAATAAAGCCATCGTCCAAAAATAATGCAAGTCATCAATCAGACAAATTTCACAGGGAGTAATCGAAAAAATACAAGTCATCCAAAAAAATCAAATCAACGACCAAAAAATGCAAGTCATCGATACAAGAAATAGAAAAATCCACCAAAAAAGCATGTCATCGACAAAAAGATTGCAATACCGACAATTTTACCCGATTTATATAGAAAACTTTTTGTTGTTCGTCTTTTGTTGTTAGTTTCGTCGCCCATATCACTGCTCCCAAGTACCACCCTATCGTAACGAAACTTGTTTTAGAATCCTTAACTTCATGGCTATCAAGCCCACAAGCTATTTTTTTCGATTTTGCCACATTTATACGGAATCCTTAGAATCCCACTGGGAAAGCCTCACTTTTTTACAGTATCGATCATCTTCCCCAAAATCATGTAAACATTGCGAAGGTTTGTAGGCCGGTTTTTCAAATTCAAATATGATTCGTCATATACCACTAACTGGGAGCTACTAGAGACATCTTAGCTACAGTTTGTATATTGTGGGATATTTGTAGCAAGTCCCAGTTTTCTACAATATCGATCATCCTACCCAGATACTGTTAACAGAGAGAATTTTTCTAGACTGATTTCTCAAATTTCAAAATTATTTCGAATATTGGGAATTGAATTTTCTTAGGGACACTTTAGACTACAATTGGTAAATAGTGAGATACTATTTTCTGTATCTTCTGTTAAAGACTCAACATTTCTCTGTTAACTTTAACATAGGCTGTGTTAATATTCTTGGTTTTTTTTAATTCGAATTTATCTTCACACATATTTCATTATTAACCTCCAATTGTAATCCTACTAAGTATGACCAATAAGTTTTAAAATGTTACTCATACACAGTAGATGCTACACAGTTATCTTATTGTTGCTAATCTAATCCGGATATGATATACAGCCTGATAATTAATTTAATAATCTTTTATTACTATTAGTTTAATTAATTAATCAAATAATTAATTTTTTTTTTTGTCCGAAATACTCACTTTTGGCGTGCGTTTCCCCAGCAATGCTGTGCCCAGCATCTAAAAAATAAAGCGATAAAAGAAGGAAATTTAATTAATAAAACTGTTAAAAAAAATAAATAAACTGTAATAAATTTTTCATTTATTTTTTTTTTTTTTTTGTTGATTTTCTCTTAAGATACGAAAAATAAAAAATAAACAAACTTTAATTTTATTGAAATAAAAACAAATTGATTTAATTAAAAAAAGAAACACAGTATATTTTACAATGTGTGTGAAGATAAATACGAATTCTTAAATCCAAAACACAATCCATTTCAGCAGCGCCACATTTAGCGTTAACAGAGCAAAATTTGCCCTTAACAGAACAAAATTTGCACTTAAGAGAGCAAAGCGATAAAGCGAGATTAAGAGATAAAACGAGATAAAGCGATAAAACGAGATAAAGCGATAAAACGAGATAATGCGATAAAACGAGATTAAGCGATAAAGCGAGATTAAGCGATAAAGCGAGATTAAGCGATACATTTTTTTCAAATTGAATATCTCGACTCACAAAATTATTTCAGCTATCCCACTACCACCGTTGGAAAGAGGAACACTCTGGACTATCATGTACATATATCTGTATGGTGTACTATTTCTTATATCTTCCAAAATGGCCACTGATCTTCTAGAGAATTTCCAATCAAAAAATTGATAGTTTCAAAGCCAATTTTCACAATACCACATCACTTCATATGGAACTATTTTGCTGATTACATTAAAAGGCCTTAGAACGTTCCTTTGAGTATGATATGGTGCTCATAGGCCTAGTATTCGTCTAAAATTACCTTCTAAACAAGTGGGATTTTTCAAATGGATAATAATCAATGGATGTTAAACAGCTAACAGTGCTCTATTAAGGGCAAATTTTGCTCTGTTAAGAGAAAATTTTGCTCTGTGGCGCTGCTAAAATTTGTGGGTTGCGTCTTGGATTTTCAAATTCGAATTTATCTTCACACACATCAAATCGTCTCATTTATTCTCTCAGTTTTATTCATAAAGTCTTCCAAGCTAAACAGGTAATTAATTTACTGTAGTAGGCCGTAGCATAGAGGGCTGCCATCTATCGTTCTATAAATCACGACTACTATAGAAACATATTGCATTATTGTTTTTCGCCGAGATCTTTGGTATTCATTTTAGAGGTTACCATTTGTTATTCTTTCTGCGACCAGGAATCAGGGTTCTTTGAGGCCTCTTGGTATTATAAATTCGTCCTCTATGGAGTTTGAAATTGGGTTACTAGATTGCGTAGCAAAGGGTTTTTTAACTATTAGACCACACCATTGCACACATTCCTTTGCACGCATAAAACAGAAAATTGGTTTTGAAGCAAATAAATTAAATCTAAGATAAGATACGGATTTTAGAAACGAACCATTTATATCCCATTGCCGCATAGTAGTAAAACTAAACATCAGAAAATTTGTGTGCGACATTAGAGGTTTCAACTACCACGAAGGATTCATAGCATCGATTGGTTCTATATGAAGACGGTACAATATGGAGACATTAAAGTCAGACAGTGATTGCGCATTATCCCTAATCACTCTCAAACTATTTTAAGTTCTATTCAATCAAAAAAGTTTTTGCGGATGCTAAACTATCCAGAAATTGCGCATACAGACAACCCTGCAAAATGACGGACGAAGTGGATGATAGTCTCAGCCCTTACAAAAGTGAACAATAGGGAAGTTTCCAATTCCTTATATTCTATGATAACTTTGGTTGCGTAGAATTTAACAGAGGAACAGTATTCATGATTTTAATATGGAAATTGGCAAATTAGTTTTTGATGTAGCTAGCCCAAATGCCTTAGTTAGTCTATCAGCGAATACTTTCATTGTCCAAATAACCATTCATCCAGTCAAGAGTTGCACCAAAATGTTTCCTCATTTCAAAGAGAGATATTTAGTGTTCTCCAATCAGGGCGAATATTGAATTTAGGCTTGAAAGCTTGTCCCATTTGAAGCTCGTCCTTTACGCTAATAATAGAAAAGCCTATTTCCAACTGCCACCAGCTACACTATACGTTTATCTGAATATTAAAGAATAAAAAAGTTGTCACAGAATAATACAGAGGATATACGTCATTAAAATCAACTGAAATAGAACTTTACTTTGAAAGACTGCCATTCATTATTGTGTGCTGTTTACCTTAATAAAAATAATTGCTACCCTCGGCTCACAAAATTTAAATTGCATTTTTCTGAGAATTTTTTTGTAGTTTTAAAAATCTCTAGTAAATAATGTTTTAAAAATATTCTATCAACAGTATTTAAGCATGTTTATGTTTGGACACATATTTTTATAAATTTTTTTTTAGTGCCACAGTTTATTTATTCAATTTTTTTTTTTTTTGTTTTCTTTGTTTTCTTTTGTCTTGCCTTGCATTTTGCTTTTGTCAAATTCATCAAAATTTTTAATGGTTTTCTAATAAAATTTTCAACAGAATAGTAAATACACATGCAAACACTTGTGTTTTGAAAATTAAACAAAAAAAAAATTATTTTTCATATGACATACATATACTATGTGTACATATATACATATGCACATACATAGGTACAACGTGCACATGTTTACAAAAATGCAGTCACAATGAGTGAATAACTACAGTGAAACCTCTGTTATGTTTACAGTATAGTATATGGAATGCTAATACGTTTTATGTTTTATTTCAAAAAAAAAAATTAAAAGATTTTATTGTGATATTTATAGAACCAGTAATCACACTAAAAACAAAATCATTTTAATGCCTCGGTTTTAGACTGGGTCTGTCTGGGTCTCTATTTAGTTTCTATTTTTATTGTTTTGTTTATAATTAAATTTCAAGTAAAAATAAATAGTGAGAGAGAGAGAGAGAGAGAGAGAGAGAAAGAAGAAAAAAGTGAAAATTAATCGCTAAATATGTGCTAAAAGTTATTTTTATAATTAAATTAAATTAATATCGAATATATGTGGTATATACAACAACATATAAAACAACAAACAAACTTTGTTTGCCAAAAGCATACAGCGCACACAAAAACCACAAACAAAAAAATTTGAAAAAAGCCAAAAACTAAACACGTTTTAACCCTCTCAACATATTGTTTATTTTGCTTTCTCGACCAAAGTTAATATCACTAGATTCTGTAGATTAATAATAACACGTTATGCCCAAGCGGAATCATTAATGGCGGATTTGTTTCGCTCGTGTTAAGAGGGAAGATAGAGGAGACAGATAGAGGAATTGATAAAATCTAAACTTTTGCTAGTTAATGGGACAAGATTTGAGTCCTGCATTATATAATCTAATAACATCTAATAATATAATAGTAACTAGCCTTCAGATCGGGCATTGTAGACTCAAGGAACATAGCTTGCGCACAATGCACAGTGCCATATGTAGATTTCGCGAAGAGGAAAATGAATCATCAGAACATTTACTTCGGACCTAACTGGTGTGAATGCATTTGAAAGGTATCCTTACTTACAACACCAACACAATTTTCTCAAAGCAACAAGGTTGGTAGTGACATTACAGTAGAACCCTACAACAGGAAGTTTAATCGCAGTACTTTACTAAACCCTTAAAAGTGATACTGCATCTCGGATATCTTGCGGATTTATTTGTATCGTCCGAAAAGTTTGTTTGTTTACGCAGCCTGTTATCCAGAAAATGGGCCTATTCGCTAGAGATGATTTTAAAGTGAAAATTAAGGTGGGCTGCCAACTTGTCCAGAGCCCATTCAGCGAACACGTGCCATTGTCTATGGTCGCCCATTTGGCAAAACAGAGTGTAAGAATGAAGTCTATTTTGACAGATAAGGCCTGAACTATATGGCCGTAATAAACTTTCGAAGTCCCTGTTTCTGGAGTCCCTGTTGGAAGTTTTACAGAAGCGTAGCAGAAAAACCGGATAAATTTTTATCCGGTTCGTAATACTCCATCGTGAAATGATATGATGTTCTGCTTACAAGTATTACCGAAGTTAATACCTAAAACCTTTGCCTTGTTACTTGGGATATTTAAACGAATTTGGAGGGTATTTCGAAAGAGTTATAAGCGAGGGGACATAGTTCCTTTCTGATGTGTGTTATTTGCTTCTCAACAACGATAGATATTAACCATACGATATTATAACCCCCTATTCAAGAAGGTTAATTTTAGAGTTTCTAGGGATTTTAGAGGAGATTTTAGTCCGATCTCTTAACAGAACACATTTTGCATTTCAGCATTAATCCATCCCAAAAGGAAGCACCCGGATACATATCAGGCACTGGACAGGACAAAGATCTTGGAGAAGATATTATAGATATCCATTATACGGATTGAGGACAGTACAAGAAATCATGTGCTGACAGTTTTACCTCTTCACGACTACAACAGTGGTAATTATAACGTAGAGTTTTATATAGCGGGCTTGTTCGGTAGCTTTTCTTATTATCATTGCACATTCAATTTTTCTTTTATTTTTCTTTTACGTTTTTAGTTTAGTGCCAAATGATTTTTATTGGTCCTTACTTCTGCCTATAAGAATAACATTAAGAGGTGTTGAGGATTCAAATAGATTAAGTCTGATTTAGTAGAAAACCTAACCGATTGTTTAAAAATGAATAAACTAGTTCCGGTTTCAAGCACTTTTTATTCATCAAGGGTGAGGTTAAACTATTGTTTCCTGGAAAATTCTTTTAAGTATGATCGCCGTAGTCTAGTACGTAGCGTGATTGCTTACTAAACCAGAACTGGTCAATTCTAATATCAAAAAATATGAAAAACATCTTTCAGAGACCGTCTCTGCCGACAGCAGTCTGGCGGCATAAGCTCTTTTCCATGAATAATCATCCAACTCTGTCGTACGAAGTCAACTTTAAACCTGGGCTTAGCTAAAATTTTTTGGTGAGAAATTTTTAGTGAGTAAGATAGAGAAAATAAATTGAGAGAATTTATTTATTTACTGTCAAAGAAAAGTGTTAGTAATATATGCTATTTTGATTTTCATTTCATCATCATGAATTAAATTATATATCTTTGACTCAAAAATTAGGGAATGTTTTTCAGATATTTGGTGGGAGCTACTTTTGGTTCATAAATTTCCTCATCTAATAATAACGAACCTTTTAATTTTTAAAAGTCTACAAAAAGGATGTTCCCTTTCCTTGTTATTAATGTGTTAAAATGTCATTTAAGAACATATAAGACATTGGATTTTAATAAAAGCATTTTTAAAATATTTAATATTTAAAATATTTTTTGAGTGTAATCCTGAAAAAAAAAAATGTCATGGCATCCGTTTACATGTGCACTCGCCGCAGTCTGATCGACGACTAAATAAGAATTCTCTCTGCACAATTGTGCCGTGAAATAGTAAAGCTGGATTCACCCATGGTTTCGGAACAAAATTTTTGTTCTGAAACAATTTTAGTTTTTTGAGAGATTGTTCTGAAACGATTCACCCACTTCGAACAACTGTTACGGAAAAACAAGGCTACCATATGAAATATGTTTGTAAACGACGTGTTAGTTTTACTATTAGGCAGCACAAGTACATTCTATATCTTTTAATATTATTTAATATTTTTAATTATTTTTTAATAATAATGAAAACAAAATTAACCACCGAGTAACCATTAACCACCGAGTAAAACATTAATAAACAAAATGAAACAAATGCTCTATTTTTTATTATACATACGATATGTATAATATATATATAATATAATGTGGCAGCTCAGTTCAATTTTGCGTATAAAATTGAAGTATCTGGCAGCACTCTCCAATTGTTTCGGAACAAAAATTAAAATTAAAAAAAGCTGAAAATGTTCCGAACAAAATTTACTCTCTTCCCTCTCTCTCCTCAAAAAGAGAACGTCAAACTCCATATAAAAAAAATTGTTTCAGAACAAAAATTTTGTTCCGAAACCATGGGTGAATCCAGCTTAAACCCTGCTTTAAACACACACACAACAAGCGTGATGTAATAAGCAAGATCACAATCCTGTCTAAAGGGTTGTATGTAATTCCGAATAAAGTAAGTGAGTTTTAACATCACCTTCATTGCCTTTTAAGTTGACTAAAGCAATTATGCCTTAAAACAGTACATTTTTCAATTTATAATTCAATTTATTTTTTTTTTCTGTGTTTATTTAAAATATTATATTGTATATATAGACAAAGAAAACGAAATGAATATTATTTTGTTTATAAAAATTCAAGTTTATTGAATATAAACAAAAATTAAAAAAGAAAGAATAAGAATAGAAGAAATGAACTTTTAATGAGGCAAATGAAATGTTTGCCACGGTCTAATAATTGTAAAAATTTTTTATTGCTTTAATATTTCAATGGAAACGATAATAAAAGAAAATAATGAAAAGTACTTAAAGAAAGAGGGTGAATAAAAAGTATCTTCATTTTTTTGATCAAAATAAATACTGTAGTCTTCGATCAATACCCACTAAATATAATAAAGGTGGAATTAGGGCCCATGCCAGCATTGTAATCAACGTTGATCTAGTAGAAATCCTATAGTCAATTATATCACGTAACCAGATCAGCTCCTTCAATAGGAGTGTCTTCAAAATATGTTCTGCCTCCATGAATGTCTATAGCGGGTGTTACCAAACATATTTTGGTTGTGTATTAGTAGATTTAGTATTTAAAATATTTTCGAGTATAAACCTGGAAAAAAAATGTTATAGCATCCGCTAACATCTGCACTCGCCGCTGTCTGATCAACGACTACATAAAAGAGCATAAGCAGTGTGTGTGTGTGAATTCTCTCTGCACAATTGTGCTATAAAATGGTAATACCTGGTGTATAGTATAAGTGCTATACAGTTGGTAAACAAATACTACATGGACCTGCTGTCTGCCTCACAGTTCAATCTGCAGCTTCTAACTTCGGATATGTTCATCCTTCTACGGCTAATAACGCATTTCATTTCCAAAAAAGATTTCTACACCATTTTCGGACCGCCGTTACGTTGTTTTCATTCCCTCGAAAACAATACGCCTAATGCCAAATGGAAAGTGTAGTATGAAGATGAAAAAAGATATTCCTTTGAGGTCAACACAAATGCTTCCTGTTTGAACATGAATACGTTCCTCTATGACAACGCCGTTTAGATAGTATAGAACATAAGCGTCAGTGCTTTTCATTAAATGTAAATAAAATGTGGCTAAAAAATGTAAGGCAAACGAAATTAATAGATTTGAGAACTTATTCTTATATATTAGAAATACAATTTAAGAAGACAAAGGCTCCCTAGCCTCTAATAGCAAAATTATCCTTTAAGTCTAGATTGCATTTCATTCCCTGCACAGCACCAATAGCCCTTGGGGGCGGAACATCTTTAGGTTTTTACACACGTAGGACACGAACATTAACAATGTTCATTAAAAAGAGCGTAAAATTGCATTCATTCTTGTCAGCTTATAAAGAAGAAGGTTTTTTTAGGCTTCAATTATGCACCCAAAGAAATATTACAGTAGGATTCACTATTTTCCAATGGGATTCACTAATAACAATGAAAAATAATTTCCATTTTTGGGAGAATTTGGCGCTGTACATTTTTCCTACATTTTCCACTACAACTACATATTATTAGGTTACACTTGAAAATATTAGTTACACTTGAAAATATTACTAATAATTTTCCCCTGGGTTGTACACATGCCTCTCACAAACACACTCACATTTTTATCATGTTCTCTTTGTACCGACGTCTGCTGTACAATATTTGAAGACCGGAGAGCATAAATATCAGGGCAATGCTAAAAAATCTTGAAATACTGTGTCAAATCGTCTGTGGAATCTGTTCAACGAACATGCAGAAAACTACAAGCCTCCTGCAATAAGTGCCCCATTTCAATCAAATTTTAAAATTCTAAAACTAGTTTCATCTAGTTGACTAATTGCAGATATGCATTCAGAACGGCCCCTGAAAACTCGACAAGCCTTGAAATACGTGAGTAAGAGTTATTAAAAACAAAGGTAAATCTGAAGTCGCCGTAGCAGGTAGTGTATTGGCTTACTAGAAGAAAAGCCAGGGTTCAAATTTCCGATCAAACATCAAAACGAACTATGAAAAAATATTTCTTCAGCAACTGCCTATCACCCGATTTCTGGCAACAACTCCGAAAGTAATTAAAATAGCCAGGAAAAATTTCTCAAAAATCTATCGTTTAAACTGTATAGGTCCCACCCACTCATACATAAAATTAAGACACACACAAAATGACTGATATGAGAAGCTAGGTTGTAATTTTGATGAAGGTTTGTATGAATGTGGATCCCGAAATATGACTTGAGACCTAATAAAGATCCTAACAAATGATCAAGGCCGAATACATTAAAAATAACTTACGTTTTTGGTTACAGCTGGACGTAAGGATCTAAACATGCCATGGATACAGACAGAGGTTTGAGTATATTATGAGGCATACTTAGAAAAGCTGTTCGCTGTTTCGAAATAACTTGAAATACCCCGCCTATATTCGTTTGAAAAACTCTCCCAAACAGAGAGATCAGTAAACGAAAGCTGAATATAGTACTATTGGCGATTGTGCATCAATAATTGATTTAAATTTTTAATATTTAAATTCCAATAAAATAAGAAAGAAAAAAACGCAGTGTCATGGAGTTCCATTAAATTTTTTTTATCAGATAACTTTTTTAATTTTAAATAGACCACCACCAAAAAAAAAAATTTTACTCAAGGGAAACCCCAAAAAAAGAGAAAAAAAGGCAAACAAACAAACAAAATTAATTAAACAATTTGTTTTCTTTTTTTTTATAATTAATTTATTTTTTTAATGAACAATTACCAAATTTGGTCACGTCTCTGGTTTTTTCGTTTTTAAATGTGGACAAAAAAAGACTTTAGGAAGCACAAAAAAAAAAAACAAAAAAGAATTGTGTGTACTTGGTTAAATGGAACAGATTAAAACACTCACGCACTAAATATTACAAACGAGTGAAAAAAATTAAGAAAAAAAAATTAAAAAAATTTTTAAAATACTACCACCACTGCCATAATTAGCAAGTTTTCAAACACTGTCAGTTAAGTCATCTTGCCATTTAAATCAAAAACTAAATGGTACCCATACGTCAACCAGTGCTTGTAATTAATAATACGAGTGTTATTAACATGTTCGCAACAAAATTACAAATTTGTGCACGATATGCTTAAACTGGGAAGTGATGTTGAATAAGCCTTGTAATACGAAACAAAGTGCCTTTTGTACTTTAAAGTTATCACACAAAAACTTTAAAGCAAATTCTTGGCGTCGCCTAAACGATTTTTTTTTTTTGGCTTCACTGCATTTAAATGATCTTTTCATGTTAATTTTATTGTTTCTTGTATCTTTACATATATATTTTTTTTATTCGTATTAATAAACTTCAACTGATTTACAAACTTAATTAATTATTCAAATAACATACTCGGGCCAAGCCATGTTGTTTAAGGTCAGAATTTTATTGTTAATGTTGATGCTTCTTATTTAACAAAAATTGTAATTTAATTTTAAATTTTACAAAGTGTTTTGATAATAAACAAATTTGCGATTAAGATGTTTAAATGTTTGTTTTCTTCAACAATATTTTCATTTGTTTTTAAGCCATTGGCTTACTCATTCGTATTTTGCCACTCGCCGATTTTCCTGACTTAAAAAAAAGCTTCCCTGAATTGAAGAGAATTGAAAGGTGATTGGATTTTTGTGAGTGTTCACAGAATCATCCAAAATCTAACTTTACAGCATAATTTAGATTACCAGATCCATCTATAATTTTTCAAGTGTAAGGGTAAGTTTTTGCAATTTTCTCTTCACAGAGAGCTGGTATCCAATGTGTAACTGTCAAGCATGCTTTAGATTACCAGAGGCCTACAGAATTTTTCAAATTATTGCAATTTTCTCTGACAGACAGGATGCTACTAATGCCCCGGTTTCGTCTATCAGCAACTCCATTTTAATTCCCCGACAGAAGAAAGAAGCTCTTAAGTCTTATTTTGATTACTTGATCTAATTGTGAGTTTACGAAGGCATTGTCGGTAAATAAAAACGCTGTAAATTTGCACGAGGAAAACCGCGATAAAAGTGGAATTTGTTGTTGTTGTCGTAACAGCTCTTCTGTCTTTTCCAGAAATTTTTCCCTGTTAAGCATAATAAATAATAATTTGTGTATAGTTGTATGCCTATGTTGATTATGGAGGAGATGGAAGGGATTTGGAGATGAAAGGAGAGTCGTGTGTGGTATATGTATATGTGGGTAGACGTGATTAAGTAGTTGGTAGTCCCAGGAAGTGCGCTGCTAGTGTTTTATTTCGCCACAAGTCGATAGGTCAAAGGACTGCCGGATTTGCAGGGCAGTTGAAGAGGTGACCAGTTGTCCACTACAGCAGATGGCCCTGTAGTTGTCAGGCCAATCTCAGAGCATATCTTTAGGTAGCACCAACTCCCACATCCAATACATCTCACCGATGTAGTGTTGTTATTGATTATCTTAATGCTAACTGAACAGATCCATATAGGACCTGGATTCTGTTCAATACCATCTCTTATCAATAGGGTACAGGGAGCAAAAGTGCTGGCATACTTTGCTCACCATGGGAAAAAAACTTCCGGTTGAAACAGATTTCACTAGGTTGACAATCCTTGGCCGATTTGTGGTCGGGTCGTTCCGGAGCATAGACCCGATTGTCGTGGGAACGAGTAGAATCTATGACCTTCTATTTTGACAACATTTGTTGCCCTATTATTGAAAATTTTTTGTGCAGCAAAGAATAGAATAGTCAACTACTATGCTAATTCAAATATCCTAATAAAGGCAAGGACGCCTGCCACAAGTCATAGAAAAGTCAGTACGCCAAGCGCGGAACAAATGAATTTATTTACCTTCTCTGCAGAAACTGTAAAAACACTGCTGAGAGTCAGACAATCATTAATTTCCTTTGTAAAAATAAAAAATATCTGTAATATCATTTATTAAGACATACATAGATACATACATACATAATTGGCCATTACAACCCTTCAGTCAGGATTACGGCCAAGCTTCTTACACCACTTATGTTGTGTGTGTTAATTTTATACCTGAGTGGCGGCACCTACAGTTTAAAGTCGACTCCGAACGACTGATTTTTTTGAGAAACTTTTCAGGACAATTTTATTTTACTCTCAGAGTTTTTGCCAGAAATCTGCTGAGAGGAAGCCGCCGAAGAAATATTTTTTTTTATATTTCGTTTTTAATGTCTGACCGAGGATTCGAACCCAGGCCTTTCGTCTAATAAGCCAACACACTACCTACTAGACTACGGCGACTACATTTATTAAGAGCTTGACGAAATTCGCCAGCCTGTGTTCCCTCGGTCATTTCGATTTATAAACTGCTTAGGCAGACTGCAATCAATTTTCCTTTTTTACTTGAGTAGATCAATGTTGCCGTATTCTAGTAGATAGTGTGTTGGCTTACTAGACAAAAGACCAGGGTTCAACGAGAAATCTGCTGAGATTTCTGAGGGCAAATAATATTGCCATGAAAAGTTTATCAAAAAGTGCAGAAGTGCGGAGTCGACTTTAAAGTACAGGTTCCGCCATTGATGTATAAAAAAAAATTAACCAACACAATGTAAGTAGTGTGAGAAACTAGGTCCATAATCCTAATGATCAAATATGTATGTTTTTGAGCAATTTAACTCATGTGTGTTTTAGATATGACTTCAAAACACTACTTTAGTGAAAATTGTAATAAAATAGTGTAGTAAGTTTGATTTCATCGAATTATATTTATTTCCAAGAGGAGGACCGACCTTCCGATGTGCATTGGAAATGTTTTTGCCTCAATGAAACCAGAGATAAGTAGAAAAGGCGCAAAACAAGCTAAGGAGGAAATATTTTAACTCATCTATTCATCTATATGGTACTAGGGCTTTTAAATTATATTCAACTTAAATTTAATTTCAAAGCTTATCAGTTTATCTTTTTATATCTTTTATTTTCAATGTTTAATTCGGAAAACTTAAGGAATAAAAGTTTTTTTTTTTTTTTTTTTTTTTTTTTTTTTTTTTTTTTTTTTTTTATGAAACATTTAGAAAAAAATTATTAACATTGATCGCATTTAAAAAGACGACTTTTTAATATTTTAATATCAATTATTTTTTAGTAATATATGTATGTGACACAAACGAGTTGAGCTAATTTTATTCATTTTTAATTATTGTGATATTTTTTAATCAATTAATATATTTTAAGAATATTAATTTGTTATACAAATAAGTCTGTAAAATTTTATAATTTTTTAATTTCAATAAAATTTTTTTAAATTTAAATATTGAAATAATCATAATTCTACGCTCAAAAAAGAGTGAAAATACGAAACCTTATTGGCGCATACGCAACGTGAATGTTGCTGCTGTACTAGCTATTCATCCCCATACAGTTGTCAGCCGTTTGAATAACTGGATAAACAAAGAAGGTCTTTGTTTTGAGTACCAATTTATATAACAGTAAAACAAATGAACCTCGAACGATCCGTTTGTAAAAATAATGATTGCGGGTAATAAAAGATCAATCATGTACAGCAACTATATGCAACGGAGTTCAAGAAGACAGGACGGTAAAGTTTTGAATGTTGCAAAATCATTAGTAATAACAAGAAAGGTAATGCTATGTGTAGAATTGGAAGGCAATTGTTTATCATAAACTGTTACAAACTGATCAAGCGACTGAATCTGATCTCAACTGTCACCAAGGAACGAGAGTAAAGCTAGTAATTCAATTAAAATGACCAGAATTAATCAAGAGGAACGCCTGATAAGTTTTAATGAATCCTTATAATTTGAATTTTAAACATTCCGATTGCCATTTGTTACAATATTTGCATGACTCTCCTAACAATGTGAATTGAAATTCCCTAGAGAGCAGTAAAACGCAATTGTATCAGTTTATCGTTCAAATAAACCCGAACAATGATTTCTAACCGAATATAAAAAATAGTAGGTGTGTGAAGTTGCCATAGTCTAGTAGATAGTGTATGGGCTTACTAGACGAAAAGCAAGGGTTCAAATCCCCGGTCAGACATCAAAAACGAAATATGAAAAAAAAAATTTTTCTTCAGCGACCTCCTGTCAGCAGATTTCTGGCAAAAATAAAATTGCCAAGAAAAGTTTCTCAAAAATTTGTCATTCAGAGTCGATTTTAAACTGTAGGTGCCCGAAACTCATGTATAAAATTGACACACACAACGTAAGCGGTTAGAAGCTAGGATTTAATCCTGACTCAAGGGTACGACCCTAATGATCAATTATGTATGTATGTATATGTGTGAAGATAAATAAGAATTTTAATTTAAAACCAAATATCTCATCCCACAATTTAAGCAGCGCCACTTTAAACGTTAACAGAGTAAAACATGGCTTTAACAGAGCAAAATTTGCTATTAAAAGACCACTGTTGGCTGTTTAATGGAACCAATCTGAAAGAGCCCATTTTTTAGGAGATAAGTATAGGATATATTCGAGGTCCAGGAGTGCCGTTCCACATGCAAACGTAAGCTTCAAGGTCTATTAAAATAAAAATGCTCTGTTAAAGTCAAAAAGTGACGTTGCTAAAAATATGGGTTTGCGTCTTTGGTTTTTAAATTTGAATTTATCTTCACACACACATAATAACATTGTCTATCTCTACAATGCCTTATATTCGGTTTAATAAAAAGTTCGTCTCAAATATAAGAAAAAGAAATTTCATTTGAAGTCAAATATGCAACCGAACTTTCTCGATCGTTAATATTAAAAAAAAAATAATTTTTTTTTGTATATTTTTTAAAAGCAATCTATCTTAATATATAGGACACTAAGCGACTTTGAAGAATTTTAAATTAATATTTATAGTTGTATTCCTAAAAATAAAATAAAAAAATTTGAAAAAAAAAAAAACAATTTTTTTCTCTTGCTACCTAAACTAAATTAACTAGGAATTTTTTTTAAAAAGCATAACAAATTAAAGCCTGTCAAAATAAATAAAAATAAAAAAAAATTTTGCAAAACAAACAAACAAACACCATTTTGCTTTCATTTATTAATTTAAAAACAAAAAAAAAAACATTTTCAAATGCATTAAAAAAATTCCAACAAAAGAATAAAAAAAAATTAAAATCAAAATGAAATTTAATAAAAATTAAGAAAAAAAACAATTTTATAACACTAAATCGTATTCAATTTATTAATTAAATGGAATTTATTCGATTTTTTTGTTCGTTTTTTTAGTTGACAATAGAATCATAAAAACCGCACAGCAAAATAAACATTTAACGTGTGAAACAACGTGTATCCACACTGGTTAAGATAATTCTGAACCAGACAAATAAATCGTAAAGAAATTTTAGAAATACTGTTCATAAAAATTATTTTATAATCATCATTATCATCAGCATCATCATCATTGGCTTTAACGTCATACGCAGTTGTTGGCCTGGGTGTTTATGAACAGTGAGTAGAAAAAAAAAATAACGAAAAAAAAACAATCATTCTAGGGAAATTCATGTTAAAAAAAAAAAGATTATTATTATAAACAAACAAATAATAAAAAAAAAAACAAAAAGAAAAACCTGAGCAACAACAATATTATAAAGAAAATTTTTGGAATATACATACGATTAAGATTTATGAATAAAAATATAAAAATTATTTATCGCGTTCAAATTGTCTAAAAATATACACACAAAGAAAAATTTTACCAGACACCCAAAATCACATATGCAAACATCGGTGAAGGGGAAGGGAGCAGAGAAATTTGTCATTTTCAATCCATTTCACAATACAACAAAATCAAAAATATGGTTAAAGTTAATTAAAGTTTGGCGCTGGCACTCGGAGACCCTATGGCCCATTTCTCTATTCCTGTTTCTCACCGTAGTCTAGTAGGTAGTGTGTTGGCTTATTAGACGAAAGGCCTGGATTCGAATCCTCGGTCAGACATTAAAAACGAAATTTAAAAAAAAAATATTTCTTCGGCGACTTCCTCTCAGCAGATTTCTGGCAAAAACTCTGAGAGTAAATAAAAATTGCCATGAAAAGTTTCTCAAAAAATCTGTCGTTCGAAATCGACTTAAAACTGTAGGTCCCGCCACTCATGTATAAAATTAACACACACAACATAAGTGGTGTGAGAAGCTAGGCCGTAATCCTGACTGATGGGTTGTAATGGCCAATTATGTATGTGTTCTCGCAATTTAAATTCGCTTTCAAATTTTGCAAGTTGTCACACAGTATATTCCGATGTTCGTCAGCTTCATTGGCGACACTGTCCTTGAGGATACTTCCTCTGTCAAAGAGATGTTGTAGTAATTTCATCAACTGGATGCCAGAGACTATGATCAATCTAGGTCTACTTTCAGTTAGGAACCTTTGGGCAACAATTTAACTGTTGCCACTGCGATTTCTTAGAGATTCAATTTGATGAATCCACTTTTACTTTCTATAACGAATCTTTTGGCAACAATTTAACTATTGCACAGCGGTTTATTAGAGATTCAATTTGTGAAATCTAGCAGCCATGACATCTATTGTAAAAGGCTTATCAAGAGATGTAATAGAACGAATGCGGATGTAGAACAATTTTTAAGTTTTTTAAAAATTTGTTGAAAAAAATTTTAAAGAATCGAAGAATAGAAACGTTTGTATCTGTTTCTTGATAATGAGCTTCTTTTTTTTTTAATTCCAAGTTATATAACCGTAAACCAGCTATGGTCTGACACTACAAGTAAATATCGTTCATATTGTCTTCCTTCTGATGTTGTTTGTACGCCATTTTTTGTACAGCTTGGAGAAAGCACTACGAACTTTTTGAATACGAAACATACCCTCTTTTATCTGTTGTTTATATCTTGGTTTTCCTGCTTCCAAAGGATGTTAAAAGATGCAACATTTTTATTAACCGTATTCCTTACAGTCTCTAGTCTAGTAAAGTGACTGGAATGCTAACCTAAAAGTACAGAGGTTATGAGTATGTTTCCCACGAGATTGTCGAATCTTTTACAACCAAAGCTGCTACATGTATGATGCGGCACTATATCTTAAAAAGCGGTTGTTGTTGTAGCAGGCATTGGCTCCAATGATATGGGGACAATGAAGGAAAACCCAAAGAAGAAAACACAACGAAGTTGGAAAAACAATCATAACTATGGGTTTGATTTGCAAGCTACTACCAGAAGTTAAAACCTTAATTAATACAGGTACCGGGGAAAGGAAATTTAATCTCATCCAGTTCTGTACAGTATATATTGATTACAGAAGTTCTCTATTTCCCTTCGGGCAAGACATTTCGTGAAGATATCCTTAACTGAAGGCAAAACTTATCAACGTAGTGAGTTTCAAAGGAGGGTATATGGCGAATGAAAACGGAATTTATATACGAACACATACAATACACCAATAAACACTACGCCAGGATAGAGAAATTAATTAACACAGTCAACGATGTACTGCGAATATCATAAGAAACCCGCCAGGCAAATACGCTAAAACAGTTTGTATGAGGAAATGTGTTTAATCGCTGAGCTTCCGTTAGATGGTACAACATTAGACGTTCATCATACCAAATAGTAATCTACGCAGCTTAACGGGAAGAAAATGAGATCTTTCTCCTGCATCTCAAAAACAAAAACAAATAAAATCGAAATCGAAAGAATAGCAAACTATTCACACAAGACAACCATGATAAAAACATCAAAATTGAAAACAAAAACACTTTTTAACGCACGTGGCGCTATAAAGTAAGCGTTATAAGTACTTTAGATATTATTCGTAATAAGTTTCTGTAATTAAAGCACAAACACTTTAAAATGGCATTTCGTTTTTATTTATAATATACTAGGTCGTTTAAATTCAAGTCTCGTTGACTGGTGTCATATGTATGGTAAAATCCACTGCGAATTAGAACAGATGGATCAGAGAGTGCCTTACTTTGCAAAATTATGAATGTTTTTGTTAATCGAAAGAAAGTTATTTGAGATTCAAAACAAAACGTAAAACAAGCTGTCCAAAGTAACAACAGTAGTCTGTCCGCGACAGTAGAGCAAAGCAATTATTATTGTTATTGTGTCCGGAATTTCCAATAAGAGAATATTTCGAACCACAACAAATTTCTGCCACTCACTCTATCGTTCGCAACTTGTTTTGCTCCACTCCAGCCTCAGATGTGTTCTCCACTGGCATAGCGGTTCAAACCAATTCCCATTCTTCTAATATAGTATCGGGAATTTGCAAACTGCGATTTCCATATGTACTCCTCACCAAATGAGAATTTAGAAAGGCAAAGCATTAAAGCAGACAAACATTTGGGTATTGGGAGCCATTCACAGCAATTGCGTCTATCAAATATTACCATCAAATGGTAAAAAATTTTTGTTCGTAAGTCTTACAATGGTCAGTTAATGTAATAATCAAAAAAGAAATCAGCAACGTAGACAATTAACTAATTTCGATAAAGAATTGACAACGGATAGTATTGCTGAAAAAATCTTCTTCTCAAACAAAGCTTTTTTCGATTTAAAACTGAACGCTACGGTAAACATCCCAAAATCCGGTTTTTTTTAATTAAAAACTCGACTCTATGTAAGAGTAACTTTTTTACAAAACTCTTGTATTATAAATTGCTGCGTATTTGGGTTGGGCGGTGGACCGTGTTTTCTTTAAAAATTTAGTTGAAAATTCACAGTATTTTATTCATTTTCGCTATTTTAAGGCACACATAGGGCTTGTCACAAAGCATCTCCCACCTCGTTTTACTATTTTGCTTTCTTAAAACATAAAAAAGAAGTAAGTAATTCGCAGTTCTGGGAATAGTATCGGTAAGCTAGTAAAGTAGAATGGAAATATGATCTAATCATCAATAGAACAGACTTTAGATATTTTCTGGTTTATTAAATTAATAGATTATTATTACTATGGTTACCTAAGGCCTGACTTAAGGTATATCTTTTGCCTTCTAATCGGTTTCCAATTGTTTCTGTTGCCTTGTTTTACAGATTGATCTACTATAGCAGATTCTAGGATGATAGGGTTGCCACCATTTGTCGTTGCCAAGAAACTATGTAAATGGATAAGGTGTAGTGATGAGGATCTTTATTTTTATTTTAGAGATTACGCTGCCTGTACTTAATAATGTTCGTTGCAGGGCAATAGAAGTCTCCATTCTGTTCCTTTTTGCTCCCGCATTTGAACCTAAAGCACCTTTACTCAACTACTATGGTCGTAGTATTATCTCAAATATGGCGTTTAACCTAAATATAAATAAATCAAATACAATCGATATCTGAAGGGACAAATTCTGACCTGTAACTTCTCAATTTCACAATATAAGTATAAACACCAGACACTCCGTAGTCCATAACCGACTTGGTAAAATTTGTATACAAAACATTGAAAAAAAAAACTGCTATTTGAGAGATCTTGTATGTGTTTCGTATTGTTTTTATAAACAGAATTGAACACAGTATGCAATAAAGCAATAATAAAATTTGTTCAGCTGTTTGAAAGCCAATGACAGATATTGAACTACTTTCTGTAGAACAATTGCGAAAATCCCAAGTATTTTAATGATGCCATTGGTAGTTATTATTGCCAAATATATTTTATATTTATTTCCTTAAGGTGTTTTAGTTTCATTTATTTTAACTTTTGGGCCATTTGTTTACATTTTAGTTTGAAAATATTTTTCATTTTTTTTTTTACTTTTTGGCAATTTGTCTGATTTTTCAATTTACAACATATTTAAACTAAAAAAATCACAAAACAAATTAAATAAAATTATAACAAATTAGGGATAAGACCTCTCTATGACAGATTTCTTTTATTTTTTATTTATTCCCCCGTTTTTTTTTTTTTACAAAAAAATATCGAAAAAAAAACATTAAATTTACCTTCAGTTGTTGACGAAAACCACTCATGGGGCTCATTCAATATTTACACACACTTTAGAAAACAAAAATATTTGTTTTCCAAAAATAAATTTTTAATTGATTTTCTATTTGTTTTTTTTCACTTTTTTCTTGTAATTTATTTTCAAAACGATTTTTTAAAGTAAATCGTTACAATTTATTTCTAAATATATCGAAACACTGAACTTTTCTTTATTTTTTTTATTATTTTTTGTTACTTTTGGGTGATATTTTTAAAAACGTATAAAATGAAGCAACAACACTAACAACAAATGAAAAAATTTAATTTTATATTGTATTGTATTGAATTTGAAAATATATTCAAAAACACGCTAGTAAATCTCATATAAATTCAACACAGTTTTGTTGTTTTAATTTATTCTTCTTAATTTTATTCTCAGTTGGTTCTCTGAATATTTTCTGTATAATTTTCTTTTTGTGTTTTTATTTTTAACTTAACCAAACGCTTGCTTTTGTGTGACCCGGTCCACGTAAAAATTGAAAATAAACGCTTTAATATTTTGAAAAATTCAAATATTGTGTTCAGATCAGCTCAGAAACCTCATAATAAATAAAAGATCATCAAAAATATAAAACAAAATAAAAGAGCGAAATCGATCAAACAATAATAAAAACAACAAGCACTACAGCATTAACACAATATTACGACAAAATTATTATTACGGCGAATTATGCCCAAAACAATACAAAACAAGGTAATACAAGAAATAACTAACGGGCACACTAAAGAGTAAAATATTTTCCTTACTCAATCACTGTTGCACTCAGTGTATGTTGTTTTAACAGATAAAAACGTTTTAAGAGAGCGAGAGAGAGAGAGCTTCAAGAAACAAACCCGGCAAATTTTAATTGATTTGTTTATGTATTGGTAATAAATGGTGTTTTTATTATTATAGCTGGCGTATTATTAACTCATCTTTTAATCATCAATAGTATTGCTAATTTAGCGTTTTTTTTTCCTCTTGAAATTAAATGAATTTATACGTGTAAACATAGGAAGTTAAACAGGTGATTGTTCAACTGTAGTAGAACCTAGGGGAATGGCCAATACATCTGTGCTTACTTATAAACAACACCTTATATATAGTTCGATGATTGTTGTATTAGGTGTAGTGCAATTTAATTTTTTGATTGAGTCCTTTTACTTTTTCTCAAGAGTAAGCCCTACTTTACGTTCATATCCATGTTAATTATTGCAGTTATTTTTTCTGGGGAGAGCAGAGATATGTAAAGATCTTCATAGATAGATTCAGAAACCATGACAATAATTTGTTTGCATTCTTCTAGGTTTAAGTCTGGATTACAATTATATTTTCATTATACGAGCCACGAAACTAAGACCACATGGTAGACGTAGTGTAACAGATCAGTGTCTCTGGTGGAAGGCATATCCTAACTTACAATTGAATACACTAAGACACAACTAGACTACCAGGACACTCAACACTTTAACCATTACCAGCATCATCTCTCAATGACTTATTAGTCTTGAAGAGAAGATTCAATAAATATGGTTAAATAGGCCACAAGCTAAGAAAACTAACATATGAAACCGGAATTGTTCCGAACGACTCTTTATGGATACAAGATAATTGCACAGCTTTTCAAGCGCAGGTATGGGATGTACAGGCTGCTGTATATCCCTGGAAAGATCGACAGCTCTGGCAAATATATTAGCATAGTTTGAAAAGCCAAGTGACTCCATAGACTACGGATTCTCACATATAACCGGCAGATTGATTTTATACAGGGCTGTCTGAACACGTTGGCTAAAAAATACAACATACACATCATATAGGCCCAGTCACCGAACTTACAAGTGAATTTTTCCAAAAGCTGACAATGTTTCCAAAGCAGCTACAGATACTGATAAGGTAATGCGACAAATCTCGTCTAGACGGGACAATGGACACCAAACAACAACATCGTTTCTAGACTTATTGCTATTGTATAATTAGCTTCTATCAGAGATGAACGAAACTCGATCATATGGCCAATAATTTCTACAGACGTAGCATAATTGAAGAAAAGAAGGTGACGTTATGGGATAGAAGCGATTTTACAAAGATCACAGTATAACCAACTTAAGTGAGATTCTATCCATATACGCACCTATCTATCTGACGCACCAGAATATCTGCTGGCAATCGAAAACTCACAGATTAGCACACTACCTACTAGACTGCCGGTGTTCGTACAAGGGATTATTTTATTTGACGGTAAACTAGACTTCCTCTCTACCAGCTTAAAGCATGGATTTCTTATAAAAAAATCAGACAAAAGAATGGCCATATACAACTGCTAAATGATAACATTTATACTAAAATTTATAGAATTAATCTTTAAAGAAAAAAATAAATAATAGAATATTTAATTTGCGTTAATTATTATTATTTTTTTTTTTATTATAAAAACGTAAATTCACGACTCAATTCATTAGTCTCGTTTGTTTTCTATTTTTTTCTTTTATTTGTTTACGATGTAAACAAAACAAAAATTATTACTGCGGCGAATTCACAAATATAAATCTCTATAAATATAGAATATCGACATACACATTTTGCTCTTTACCGATTTATTGAATTTATTTCTCTCGGACACCTTCATGACTTTTTTTATATTTTGTTATTATTGTAATAAACATATTTAATGTTGTTGCTGTTCTCTTTTATGGCTCATTGTTTTGTTTATCAGCAATGACCCGAAGAACCGGTGTTGTAAAGTGTACAACAAGAGAGAATAATACAAATTGTTTGTGTAATAAATCTCCGTGTGCACATGAAATTAAAGTGTCAAAATGTGTATCAACTGTAATAATAACAGCAGTTGAACTGTAATTATTTTCAACGTAAATCGGTTGCTTCCAATTTTATCACTTTTTAACATTTTAAAGTAAACTTAACAAAAAAAAAAAAAAAAAAAAAAAAACTTAAGGTTTTATTGTTTTCTAAAATTGAAAATATTAAGAAAATCCTTATCTACACACAGTATTTTACTATTAATTAACGGAAATTATTTACATCAGGCAAAAATATAAACACAAAGAAAGAGAGAGAACCCAGAACCCTTAACAAAATAACCAACGCTGTTAAGAAAATATTTTCTTGGCAAGATTTATTAATTTTTTAGCAAAAATTTTATTTTCAATTTTCATTAAAAATTAAAATTATTTTTTAAAACAATTGTAAAATAAAATAATACAACAAAAAAAAATAAACTGAAAAAAACTGAATTTTATTAATTTTTTAGCAAAATTTTATTTTCAATTTTCATTTAAAATTAAAATTATTTTTTAAAACAATTGTAAACAAAAATGATAGAACAAAAACAAAATAAATAAACTGAAAAAAAGTCGCACACAATGAAAAACAACGAAAAAATTACGTGCGATTCACATTAAATATTAAATGCACCAATTACTTCGTAAAACAACAACAAAAATTATTAATAATCTTTTTATTTTAATTATAAAAAAAAAACTTAATAAATCATCTGGTCTGGTTTACATACACACAAATTTGTATGTATGTACAGAAAATAATACAATTTGTATAGAAAAGAAAATGTAAAAACAATACGTATTTATAAAACAACAACAGTAATAAACCAGCAAAACCCAGCAAACAATATGATTGGGAATATAAAATAATAAATATGAATGAATTTTCATTTATACATAATGAGTTATTGCAATCTCTCAGTGAGGATTACGACCTAGCTCCTCACACCACTGTGTTAATTTTATACATGAGTGTCGGGACCTACAGTCAACTCGGAACTACAAATTTTTGTAAAACTTTGCACAGCAATTACATTTACTCTCAGAGTTTTCGCTAGAAATATTTTGAGAGGAAGTCACTGAAGAAACATTTTTCATATTTCGGTTTGTTAGAGATACCTGACATGGGGTTTGAAACGTGGCTTCACGTCTAAAAGCCATCATGCTACCTACTAGGCTACGACGGTTACGATACCTTTTTTTTGAGATTCTTGTATGCTTTTTTCTTTTTCAATGGAATAAATGCGTACTTAGTGATTATAGGGATATTTTAAGCGTCTTATTCCGATTTTTTGTGGCATTAGATTCCTTTAATTTTATTTTTAATTTCTTCTTCTAATTTATTTCAATTTAATTTCAGTTTCATTAATCAAGGTTTTCCAAGTTCTGGGATGGTAATAATGGTGAGAAACCTTGCTTATACAGACAGTAGTTAATATATTTGTTTCTCAGTGATCTTATATCGATTTTCTAAGCTCCCTCTTCTTCTCCATCGTCTCACACTAGATTTCATTCCACAGCGGTGTCTCTTACTTACTTACGTTGTCATAACAACGCTTTAGTCAGGATTACAACCTAGCTTCTGACACCACCCATATTCTGCACTAAAAAAGTATTCCAAATATATCGGAAAATTCTTAAGGACAATGCAGCCGTATTGTTATAGACTGTAAACCGCAAGGCAACTGAAGAAGAGATCGATCAATACATAATTAGAAGAAGGCAACTAAACATAAAAGCTTAGACGGCTGGTAATAACTGGAACGAAATTATGAAGCCGATATCAAGTATAAACGATTGAAGAAACTTTGTTATAAAGCTTCAAGGAATTGTTAGTACTTAATTGGAAACGATACCGAATTGATGCCCTCAGGTTTAGGACAATACTACCTATTTCCTTAATATCATAATAGCCTTTAAAACTTTTCACCTTTTCTCGTATTATTTTAATGACTACATTCACTGGGTTAGTTTTAATTTGATCGTTAATAAAATTTATAAATTTATAGAGAAATATTTGAATTAATAAATAAAAAAAGCGTAAAAATGTGTCATTTAAGGCAAAATAAGTTATTTTTGTAGAGACGATAAAATTTAAATAAAAAACAAAAAAAATAGAAGAGAATATTGAATAAATGACGCATGATTAATTGTGTTATTTGTTTATTTATTTATTCATTTATTGTTTATTATTATCGTATTTCGTATATTTATTCATATTTAGTTTTTATTTATAATTTTTGTTTAACAAATAAAAATATTAAATGATCTGCATTTAATTTTTTCCAATAAGTGGGAGTTTATCTTTATTTTCTGTACTTTTTTTGATTTTTTTTGTAAAACGGGCTCTACAATGGCAATAACAATGGATCAATATGAAAGCTTAATATAAATAGAAATTAGGGACTACCGACGCAAAAAGTAAAAAAAAGTTTTCATAAATCAACTACGTGCTTCACTCTATTAAATGATTTGAAAATGCATTGAATGAGAGTATTGCACACAACAAATCGTTGTATCACTTTCCATAGGGTATTTTTAAGTCGTTCTATACTTTTTTACAAAACAATTTCATTTTCTTTCAAGTAAGCGCTTCTGGTTATTGATACTGTTTGGTTTATTATCATTTTTTTGTTTACTGTTGCTGTTGTTGTTGTTGCTGGTTATCGAATTTGTTGACAATAAATGCGATGTTAAAAAGTCAATATTGATTAATGGCAACATGTGGTACAAAGTCAGAGCACTCTGCTTAACCAATACAAAAAAAAAAAAAAAAAAAAAAAAAAAAAAAAAAAAAAAAAAAAAAAAAAACTGGAGCAATTAAAGAAAGTCACAATGATAAGCTAAATTTAAAAAAGTTCAAGCTGGTTAAATATTAATATTGAAACATGCCTAGTTGAAGTTCGCACACTACACCCTTTTAAATCCAAGAGCAATTGGAAAACGTGGCCTATTTAAATTCATTCTCTGATGGCAAAGTTCCACCTGGTAACCGAATAAGTATTTGCAAGAAAAAAAAAGCGTCAAAAATTTATCTTATTCAATCTAAACTTCGATAAAAGAACTTTCCGAAGGCACTGTGGGCTCAAAATGCCTGTTGCAGGCTGATTTACAACCTTTTTGTTCTCAATGAGACATAATGCTACACCAAATGCTTTATATCCACCAACATTTGTTATTATGACGTTGTATCAGTCTCGTATGTAGTGTCTTGGTTTGTTAGATTAAAGCTCATGGTTCAAAACCCAGCTTTCACATTTCGTTTTATTCGAAATGTGAAAATTATTTCTTTCGTTGACCTCCTCTCAGCAGTCTTTTTGTAAAAACTCGTTTGTTATCATGAAGTCGCCGTAGTCTAGTATGTAGTGTCTTGGCTTATTGGATGAGTGAACATGGTTCAAAACCCATTTTCAATATATGGAACAAACGAAGCATGACAAAAATATTCCTTTCGTTAATTCTCTCTCTTCTCTTCTGGTAAAAAGTCTGAGGGTCAAATAAAATTGTTTTGAAAACTATTCAGATCCTTCGTTCTGAGTCAAGTTTAAACTGAAGGTTACGCTACTCATGGATTAAATTAACACTCACAAAATGGGTGGTGTGAGAAGATAGAGGTTTTAATCCTAACTAAAGGTTTGTAGTTAAAAAAAATTATATTTCAACTTTTGTCTTTCTACATATTTGAGAGTCTGCTGTCTTTTATGCTATTAAACGGAGTTTACTAAGATGGATCTGGCAGTAAACGAGGGCAAAACTAGTAGAGACATGCGGCTTATTGGATCTCAGATTACAGCCGATAACTATACTTTCTATATAGTCTATATACCACCAAAAATGATGTCAGTCTGGAGATCAAGCGCAGGATCACTCTTGCCAACAGGTGCTACTATGATCTCAATAGGCATTTGAGTAGCGGAGAGCTCTCTCGTACGACAAAACTAATACTCTATAAGACGCTCATCCTTCCCGTGATCCTTTAAAGCGCAGAGGCATGGACACTATTAAGCACTGATGCAGTAACCTTGTGAGTATTCAAGAAAGGAGTTCTACGTAAGATCTTCAATTTAGTACGAGTTGGTGATGATTTCCGGATCCGAACGACATGGACGTTGTGCAGTGTATTAACATCCAGCGGCTGCGATGGCTCGGCCATATCGTTCGAATGGAGAAGGGTGCACTGGCGAGATAGGTATTTGATGCGGAGATCTGCGGAAGTCGGCAAAAATGACGACCTTGTTTGAGTTAGAAGGAGTAGATCGAGATACCGAAATCCGTTAATCGTGGTGTTAAGGGTCAATTAAGTAAGTCAGTAAGTAAGGACCTTTACCCCATTAATTCAAATGTTCGGAACATGATTCGTTCTATTCTTTAACACTCCTATGTCGGGTCTTATCCGAATTTTCTAAAACTAGGGCATGCAATTTAGCCTCCGACTAGATATGTTTCGCGTTTCAAGGGCATATTAAAGTTCAAAATGAATATTTATGGCATTTCGTTGGAGGCATGCTCAGTCTCTACAGCTTTTCTTGTCTTGTTTACAAATCAGTATCTGTGCTGATATTTATTGACCCTTAGACCTGAAATTTAAAGGTAAGGAACTTTGCTTATTGCGTCCTGCTCTTTCCTAAGAGCTGAAGTAACATTTTTGTGATTTAAAGAGAGATGGAAATCTTTGAGTTTAAAAATTCTTAAACCATGATGGAAATCTTTTCACCTACAACGGAATTCGAATTTAGTAGAATGAATTATTTTAAGTGACTATTTGTAATTCGTAATCATTACCTTAATTTAACAATTTCGATTGCCAAAAACATAAAAAAAGAATACATTTTATTGATTATTCTGCAAATTTATAGCAATTATATTGACACGCTAAATGTATGTATATGATCACTAAATAAAAACTTTTTTTTCTGTGATTTGCCTGTTAGTAACACTAAAAAGTTGTTGAAAAGTAGAGGGAAAAAAATTCAATAAAAATCATCATAAATTTTATTTGTTTCACTACGTTTCAGAGGTATTCTGTTTGTCTCACTCTTTTTTTTTTTTTTTTTTTTTTTTGTTGTATTGAAGAATTTTTAGTGCCAAAAATTATTACGCTTGACTTGCTACACTCAATAGAGCAGATTTCACAGACAAAAGACCAACAAATATGTATTTCGTCTGTTTATTTAATTTTATTTTCTTATAATTTTTATACTTCTGTGGTGAAATAAAAATTCCACTAAAATAATTAAAAATATAATATTCAATTTGCAATTATATAGTGGAGAGCTAGTAAAGCTAGTCTAGGAATTCAAATAAAATTGTCCTTTTTATGATATTTTTTTTAATTGCAAATTGCAATGCAAAAACTGGTCATTAGACGTATGAGTAATAAAAAAATATATTTTGTTAAATAAAAAATTATTATTCATACGCTCTTTGAAACGATAATTCCACAATCCTTCAATGTAAATAATATCAAGTCAGTTTATACGTTTCAATACAATTTACATTGGTAGGTGGCAACTCTGTTGTCCTAGAATAAGCTATAGAAGATCTATAACCTGGTTTACAATCAATTCGATATCGCAAATATGTTATCTCTTAAGTTTATCTGTCTACGTTTCTTCTAAATTTTCACTTTCCGGAAGTGCATAACTCTAACGAGAGTTTCAGATGTAACGTTGTTCTGTTTCTTCACGCTTGAGCTCGAAAACTTTAGATATTCGTTTTCTTATTACTGAATCCACTTGTTGGCCCAATTCGAGATGTAGTTGTAATTATGTCATCTTTTCATTTGGATGTAGTTTCAGGATATTAGTCACGCATTTCGCAAATAAATATTTACGACCTTAGAATTCAAAAAACGGATGGCAATTGCAATATGCATATTAATTACCATAAAAATATAGAGGTTTTTACATTGGAGGGCCATTTTACTGCAGTTAAAAACATTATCAACTAAATACTCAGGCATATTTAATTGCTTTGGTGGACGCCGTAGTTTAATGCGTAGTGTATTGCCTAACTAAATCAGTATTCAAGAGTTCCAAATGCAGCTCTGAAATCTTAGGTGACCCGATAGTCTAGTTGATAGTGTGTTAAACTACGAACATCTCTTTACTTTACCCAGTACCTATTCTAACACAATGTATCACATAAATAGGGGACATCTACTGAGTGTTGGTCTTTAAAAGAAATTAATTCTGCAACATGCTCTCCGCAGGCCTAAGGCAAAAGTTCTGAGAGTAAACTGAATTGGCACAAAAAGGGTACTCAAATCTAACGTTCGGAGTCGAAGTTAAATCTGAGTGGCCAATAAAATTAACACACACAACATAGGTGGTGCAAGATGACAAGCAGTAATCCAAGCTAAAGGGTTGTAATGATTAAAATATTAAATTTTTTTGCAGTTCTTGTAAAGAATTCAGTTGAAAAAGAATTGTAAAAATGCTGAGATTTTTCCTTTTGATATATCTTTCATCGTAAACGATAATGTCATGCCTCGTTTGTTTGATGATTTTTATTAATTAATTTATAATATATTCATAATAACGTGCACATCTATTTATAAAATGACAATTATTTTGAAATTTCTTTAGAATTTAATAAGGAGAGAAGAGATCTTGCAGCTAGCCAAGCCAATTAAATGCATAATTGAAATATTTTTAGGACAAAAAAAACAAATCAGAGCATGAATACTATTAGGGGGAACGGTAATCTACAGATATTTCTTAGAAAACGAAAAAAGCATTGAAGTAACTAGATTTCTGAATACAATGCAAAAAATATTTCTCCAAATCCGTCGCATTAGATTGTCATTCGCTTACTATTGTGTGGATTAAATATGTATATTTTTAATGACAATAAGGCATTCAGCTCGAATAATTGATTAGGATACAGTTATAATGTGGTTTGTGTGTCACAAAGTGATCGCTTGGTCTGAGAAGAAAAGTCGTTCTTTAGGTACACTATCCGTAGGCGGAACGTTATTTTTTGTAGAAATATTTTCTGTCACTTACAATGTGAACTGATTCGTGGACATTGATCTTCCTGCAACAGCTGATATAATGACTTAATGTCAGGTATGCGAATTTCCCAACCAAGCAAGTTCTTGTACTTTTAGACAAGTCACTAGCAATATGTACGGCCAGACGTTGTGCTAAAAGTACACAATTGAATAAAGTTAGATAAATCTGACCGCATGGCCATTCGATAACAACCATTAGTCTTAGACGATATCATATAAGCGGTTCACCTTCTATCTTCAGAAATACAAAGATTTTCAGAGATTGGCAGTTAGAAATGTATTTATTTTTACTACACCCCCCATAATCAGAAAAGTTTCAATTGTATTGTCACATACTTTGGCACATAATACATATATAAATAAATTTAAATTTTATTAACCAAATTTGTTTTGTTGTTGTTGTTTTCTTATAAATATAAATATGTTGTGATGAAAAAAAATTTTAAAAATTAAAAATTATGATCACAAAAAAACTTACTTCGAATGAATATTTATGTTCCTGTTGTTGGGAAATTTTGAAAGAGTTACCAAAAGAAATTTTAATAAAAAAGAAACACTTTTATTAAGCGAAAAATTAACTTTCAGATAAAAAACAAATTTTGCACTAGAATCGCATAAAAATCACTGTAAATGTTTTCAACTACAATTTAAATACAATAAAACTCGTTATTATTATCGATTATATCGATTATTTTATTAAAAGCGCAAGGAAAAACGATAACGAACCAACGTTATTAAATGCACGAGACAACTAAAAAACAAAAGAGCCACAAAAAAAATTCTAAAACAAGCAAACATCTTAGGAAAACACACAGAAAAAAAAGAAAAACAAGATCCAATGAGAGCCAAGAATAAAACCAAAAACAAATAGCAACAAACAAACAAATACAACAAGAATATTAGAAAAAAATAAAATAGAGTACATATATCAACAATATCATCAGTGTGATAATGATCAAAGACATCATCATAATTAACTTTAATTATGAATAATAGCAAGAAGAAAAACACAATTCATTTAACCAAAGCAAACACAAACAATATTAATAATAATGATGAGATGAGTGGGGTTATAGTAAATGAAAAAATCTACAAAAACAATTAAAACAATAACAATATCAACAGTACAATACAACTGAGCACGAGATCAAAATAAATAAAAATAACAACTGCTACCAGAGCACAACAATATCATCAGGCATGACTGGGTACTCATACTATGCTTTGGTATATGTATGTATGTATATAGCTATTAGAAGAAAAATCAAACCATTAAAACATATACAACGAGAGCACACAAAACAAATAAAAACAAACAAAAAACAAAAAAAAAACAAATGAATATGAATTTATCGGCAATACACAACATTTTTTTTATATTCATACATATGTACATATGTAGATATGTACTCACTCAACGCCTTGCCAACGATTTGTCACTTTTAACGCAACGCAACATATGAACTAACCAACTGACTAATGATCTAAAACAGCCCGCTTAATAAATTCAAGAAAACAACATCAGAAAAGAAAGTCTGAAGAGATCTGAAGGTGACCCTAACAACACGAAGCACTTTAAACCCTTTACACTACTTATCTGCACCAAAAAAATAGCAAACATATAAAGCGAATATACTGGCAATTTTAAGCAAATCAACATTATTTATTTATTTAATAAATTGTTTATTAATTAATATGCAGTTCATGTTGTAGGGTATTGTACTAATATGTTATTAGTACAATACACATTTATCACTTTTTTTATCGTTTTTTTAATTTGTTTCGCTAAACAGTGTACTGAACATGCAATTTTATTACCACGGTTTCCAATTTGTCAAAAGAAAGTTGCCAGACTAATGCTTTCAAGAAATTGGAATTAAAGAGATCCCGTTTAAATGTAATCTCTCTCTACACCCTCATTTTACTAGTAATTTTAATTGTATAAGACAAAAGTCCGGCTTGTTAGAAAGCTATTATTTTAAACTAATTTTGTTAGAAGAAATGCATTATTTAGCGAAAAGGTGACAAGAAAATTCAAAGCATTACCGTCATATTGAAGGAACCCATGCTGTAACTAGAAAAACAGCAACGAAATGATTTAGGCATTTACGATGTGAGAATTTTTATGTTAAAAATGCCTGTACGAATCACAACAGTGCTTTGAATGGTCATACAATTTCAGAAAAGAAAACAATCAATACTCTTCTTATCAGCCTAGCAAAGCATAGCAACATGGAAAACGATTAGAAAACGCCCAGGTTTACTGAGATCATCGGGCCACTTACGCCCTGTAACATACCTGAGAGAATTTTCTACCCGACCTGGCTAGCTCCGCAATAATGGAATATCCGATAATATTCCCATGTCATGGAATCGATATAACAGCTATAATTCGAAATTTCTCTGAGAAATTTCTACATGCATGCATTTGAACAATTATCAAGTTTACTTTGTTGGGGATTTGATCACAATCCAGCTGTCCGATTAAATTAAAAAATTCTATCAACCGAAAAACATGGCACCGCTTTCAATTAATAGATAGCCTCCATCCGAAAAACACTGCAGCGGACGGACAACATACCCGAATGTTAAATGTGAGAACCTTTAATATTTATCCAAAAACCTACTCCGTATCGTCAGTGAAATCCTTACCTTATCCTGCACAACTCAAGAAATTTTGCGGCCTACCAACGTATCTGGCAGCACTTAAAAGGAAAATTATTTATTTTTTATATGTAGAAAATATGTTGTCTCGCACACATATCATGTTGTTTGTTTTTGTTTTTGTGTTTAAACGTTCTTTTTAATTTTTTCGTCTATTTTTTGCAACAGCCACAATTAAAGGCTTAAAATTGTGTGGGTGATGGTACTGAGTTGATTTGTTTTGTTTTTTAATCATTTATTCATTCACATTGTTGTTGTTGCTATTGTTGTTACGAATAGAAAATTTCTTCACCAATCATTTGTTCATTTTTAAAAAAGAAAAATAAAAAAACACGACAATTGTTTGTCATACACGATAGCGATCACAATAATAATGACGAAGTCAATAATGCAATGGTGGTGATGCGATGCGTTCTGTTTTTAAATTCTCTAGTTGTAGTTCGATTTGTTTTAATTAAAAATTCTTGTGAATTTGTAGGTTTTTCATTAATTAAATAGATTTTTATTTTTATTTTTATTTGCTGAAATAAAAATATGGACTGTTTGATTTTTTTTTTTTGCAAAAAAAATTGTAGATTTGCGAACATAAAAATAAAATTTGCGAAAATAACAATTTTTCTTTTTATTTTCTTTTAAAATTTCTCATGATTTATTTTATTTTCATTTGAAATGACTACTAACAATGAAGGTGTAAATTTATTTTTTCAGTCCTACTGAAAAATTTCAACTTTAACGACAAGTCATTATTAAAAGAGAGAAGGTGGTTTCTGATTCAACTACTGATCGGTTGCCTCTTATTCAACCTGAAACTAGAGTCTGTAAATTTAAATTAAATATCAAGTTGTAACGAATTTGGAAACTGCTTGCACCACTATGAAATTGAATTCCCAGGTCTACCACTTGCATAAAGAACTATGTCTTATATGTTCCAAATGGGCACTGATCTTCCAGACAATTTTCAAGCAAAAAACAGATATTTTTAAGACAATTTTCTACCATATCACTTTAGATGTGACTATTTTGCTGAAGTTATATCAAAAAGACTTAAAACCTTCCTTTGATAGTGGTAAGGTAATAATAGACCTAGTATACATATACCTAAAATTGGATCTTAAACAAGTGGGCTTGTTCAAATGGATACTGTTAAATAGTAAATTTCTTTCTGTTAAGAGAAAACATGTCTGTTAAAGCCAACATGTCTGCTAAATTGTTTGGTTTGCGTCTTAGATTTTCAAATTTCAATTTTATTTGCACACACATTACGTTTTAACGGTTGACACCCTAATTTAAGTCCATTGCTAAAGAGTAGTTCCCGCCTTAATGGTTAGGTTATGTGGCGTTATCAAACAGAGTGGGAGCTACTCCGCAGTAGGAAATGGAAAGATTTTGTATTTACTTCTCAATGGTACTAAAATGACCTTAGATGGGTTAGCCTTTAATCCACCTTCGTTGCGCCATTTAGGAAGTAATCTCAGAATGTTCTCTGTTACTACAACAGCTTCTTCAGATAGGAGGAGAATTACATGCAGTATTTTGCCAATTCGAGCATTTGGATTATGCAAATCAGAATTTGGTGTGAATATGTACTGCTTGGTGTATGAAACTAGGTTGTAATACTGACTAAAAGATTGTAATGACCAATTGTGTATGTAAGTATATACTGCTTTGTACTGCACAGCACTGATCTAACTCCGATTAAAATCTTATCATTAAATTAAATAGAGTAGAGTACCGTACAATGATTACAGGCTCTATTTTGCACAAAATGGTGAAATTTGATTGACATGTAGGGCCACACGCGATATCCGGAGTCTAACAAGAGGCACTATTAATTATTATTTGATACACTATATAATCATGGTTTGGAACATAGTTCATTAGACGTCAAGATCATGTAACTCAATGCCAAAGGACTATTTTTGTTGGGGATACGTAAAGTTTCTCGTGTATAGAAGGATAGGGCAGACTCAATTTAAGCATCAGAAAAATAGCGGCCAATAAGCTGCAAAAAATATACTAAAATTGGAATTATCGAATAAACTACCTCGGGTAACGCTTACATTAAACACTCGTAAAAAAGTAAATGGTACACATTCACTCATTTTGCCCCAAATAGAAAATTCAATCGCTTTTTTAAAGATTTAAAACCGAAACGTTAAAAAAATCACCTGTTATAACAAAATTATTTTTAAAAAATATAGAAATCTTAAAATAAACATTTAACGTTTAAAAGATAAGTATTTTCCACATTTTTTTTTAATTTTTATTTATAATATATTTTTAAAAAAATTATTAAAAATATTTTTTATTTTTATGCCATACTGATTAATAAAACAACTACTAAATACTATACAGATACAACACTGCACAATTAACAACCACCAGACGGTGTTATCGCTAAAACAGTTGTCAATTTGGTGGTTACTATTGCCATCGCTAATACTATAAGAAAATCTCTTTCTACCATCACTATTAAAACGAATTGCTCTCAGCAGTGTTGTTTCGCGTACGAACGATCGAAAGAAGACAAATTTCCAACGTTTGTCAGAAAGAAAGAAGAGATTTATTTTTGCATAATTATTTTGCATTTTTGACGTTAAGTAATAATTTTATTTAATTAAAGTTTATTGCAAAACAAACGATGGCCGCCAGCTCGAGAGTTTTGCTTAAAGTACGCGGTAAGTAAGAGAAAAAGGCCAACCACCCAGCACATTAAAGGAAATTCAATACAATTTATGGGATGGAATAAAAAAAATTATATAACGAATGTAAAAATTAAAAATTATTTTTGGATAAATTCACCGGTGCTATGTGGTTATAAAAGAAAAAGAAATTTAAACAACACAAATTAATTAACAGTATTTCATTAAAGAAATAAATTCAGCAACAAATTGTGTGTGAGAAAAAAAATTACTGGCGAAAAACCTTCATAAAGAGAGGACCATGATGAATGTGAAAAAAGAAAAGTGAACTGTCAGTGACCGTGATTTTTTTACTCTTACAACTGTCTGTCTAGAATAAATTAAAAATTTAAATAAATGTTTGCATGAATGTTAGTGCGTATATGTTTGTTTATTTTTAAATACCATACGACCACCAATGCAAAACAGATTTAATTATTTTTAATTGAGGAATTGTTGGTTTTCATTTTTTGCTTTCCAGATGGTTTGGTATCCGCCGTACGCCACAGCTCCCAATACAACCAGACACGTGCCAATTTAATGTTGACCGAAAACTCACGTGTCATTTGCCAAGGTTTCACCGGCAAACAGGGCACTTTCCACAGCCAACAGGCTTTGGAATATGGCACCAAATTGGTTGGTGGCATCTCACCCAAGAAGGGTGGCACTACCCATTTGGGTTTGCCCGTTTTTGCCAGTGTAAGTCGCTACAGTTTGTTTGAAAATATAGAATAGCATAAGAATATCACATTATTTTGTTATTTTTAGGTGGCTGAAGCCAAGAAGGCTACAGATCCCCATGCTACCGTTATTTATGTACCACCACCAGGTGCTGCTGCTGCCATTGAGGAAGCCTTGGATGCTGAAATCCCTTTGATTGTCTGCATCACTGAAGGTGTACCCCAACACGATATGGTGCGCGTTAAGAACGCCTTATTGAGCCAAAACAAATCCCGTTTGGTCGGCCCCAACTGCCCCGGTATTATTGCACCCGAAAGAGTAAGTTATAATAAAATTAAATTATTCTAGATTTTATCAATTAGGGCATCGAATGAAGACAATTATGATTCAATTATGTTTTGGTTCTGAAACCGAAGAAACTTAAGCCATATTGTCTAAACGGTAGGAAGGGAAATATGGACAGGAATGAGTTCAGTTTGGTTAATTATCTGAATACAGTCTTTGTTATCCTTAAGTAAGTTTCTGAACATGAAGTCCATGTTTATAAGTACTGAGTATCTCAAATCGCGGTATTAATTGTGTCTTATGAACTGTTTAACTTCATATTAAAGAAACTGAAAACTTAATTCTAAATTTTGTTTAAAAATTATTCCCACTGTAGCTTGATTAACTGTATGCAATCCCCTATGACCTTGAATTGCTTTAGTTTTGAGCTTAAATTCTAAAAATACCCGCTTACGGGAAAATACCTTAGCATTGTCGTAAAGGGAATGTCGTTGATGCTGATAATCATGGCAATTTGAACAGTATCGTGAAATAGAATACATTTTTCAACATTTTCTGTTCGAATAATAAGCTTTTATGGAGAATTGATTAAAATTTGGTTAAGCCGTGTTGTGCTTCTCGTAAAGAATAATGAACCTGCGCTCACATTGTTATGTTGTAAGGATTTTTTAAGTAAACGTACCAATAAGTTCCTAGAAGTGATGTGTTGCTTATTCATTATTACTTTTATAAAGACGAGCACCAAGTTAGACAATTTTAAGTGGAAAATGCTTGTTTTTCCTTAAAAAATGGCCGTGGTTTCAAGATTTATTTAAACTGTTTTTAAGAAATATTTCTTGCTCGAAAAGACGTCTACAACACAATTGTTTCAATTATTTATTAAATATTTCATTAGAAGGATTTTGAAAAGAATAGAAAAACATTTTTAAAATGCCTTATGATTCAGATAAATACTCTCAACACCTTAAAGATAATAAATTTCTATTAAAAGTTTAAAAATTATTTTAACTTGTTTGTTTAAATTATTTATTATGAAATCAATTAGAACCTTTTAGAATTATTATTTAAGAAATAATAAAATTTAGATAAAGAATTTATATAATAACATCTGCTATTGTTCGTGAAATTTAATACAACTTATACATTTGCCATAAACCCAATGTTTATTTATGACAACAAAAAAAAACCTGCTTTTTAAACAAATGACTCATTTAGTCAGCTGAGGAGAAGTAAAAAAAATGTTGACGTCATTAAAAAATAGTTTGTTTACGCAGCCAGCCAACCGGCATTTAGAAACCAACAATATGGGTCGTTTTAGCCTTATTAGTTAAATACTTTGCATAGCTAAAGAAATTATAATAAATTATATAAATACAACATAATTTAAAACATTTCGTAAATATAAATCGTATGTTTAAAAGAAATTTTCTTCATTGCTGGCAAATTAGTAAATAACAAACAAACAAAAAAACAAGAAAGAAAGAAGCCAATAAAATAAAATAAAATGATACAGAAAACAAAGTACGTTTCATTATCAGTTATGAACTTTGATCCATTAGAAACGACAACAATCACTGGGCGTCTTATACGGCATTAATGAAAATAAACAAATCCAAACGCATATGCATGTATTTATAATTACAAAAACAAAAATTTTGATTTGTTTTTATTTTTTTTTTTTTCATTATCAGCAACTGAAAAGTAAATACAAAAACTGAGAATGCGGTTGTGACTCTCACAATGTCAGTGATAGATAAATGAAAAACTATGGAAATTAACCTTATTTTAATAGGGAATTTAAAGTACAAATTTCATTTATAATTTCTTTTTCTTTTAACATGGCAAATAATCACATAAAAGAATTATTTTCTTTTGGATTTCTTGTATATTAAAGTGCTCCTGAATATAAAGAAAATATTTTGAAATTTAATAGAAATTTAAAAATTAAACACTTTTTAATTAAAGCCATGAGCTTTTAAATAGTATGTTAATGTAGGCTTAATTTTCTTTTCACAAACAGCTATTAAGAGCCAGCAAACTTAAGTGTTTTGAAAGTTATATCAAATTTATTTGATTTTTTATCTACCTTAATATTAGAAAACTTAGCTTTGGCTAAGCCACGATGACCATCAAGGAAACTTAGGTCAAGAATGTTAACTCTTCACCTCTGTAATAAGAGAAGGGCTCACTAGTACTATATCTGCAGAAAGAAGGTGTGCTCCTATTTTACATAATGGTCCTTGCTCTCAAGACACAATGCCTCGTTAGAAAACCTCTCAAGGTCTCTAATATATTCCCGCCCCAGTTTCTAAATCCATTCAGATCTAGATTGGCCGAACCTGAGCCGTAAAGTCTAGATATTAAACTAACTTTAGTTTAGGTTACATTCAAAGGAAGTATGGAAGTGTTATGTATTTAAACTGATAAGACCTTAAAATTTAAATAATGTATGTATAAAAATAATACAAATAAGTGGATGTATCTGATGACAAGTTAAGGGAGAAGAAGTGCCAAAGCCCTAAGGGCAAATATTTGACGAAAACAAACTTCTACGGAGGTTCTATGCTTAACAGATGAAGTAGTATGAAGAAAACTCTAGACGCCACTCGGTACCAATGCCGTACTCCTACATTAGTTATAATTTCCGTTGCACCATTATGAATGAAAGTGGTATGCTACTATTTGCTGTCCAATCCAATAGGAATATGCAATATCCGTGACATTTACTCATTAAGCTGCAGCAAACATTTTTATTTCGCTAGCTGTTTAAAGTCCATTTTTTAACACATTTTCATTTCATCAAAATGTTTTAATTTCATTACCTTTATGGCATAAAATAAAGTCAAAAATAAAAACTGAAGACCTTGAACTATAAACATAGCACTGTAAAAATCGAAACACATGATGAAAAGTATTGCTATCATAGCAACAACAACAACACTCTTATTATATTAAACGAAACAAAATTCTGTTTATGGTTGTTTATTTTTGCATTCATTTTGTTTGGCATAAAGAGCTAAAACATGAACAAATTTTCACGCCACACTACTTTTTCTTTTGTCTTCTTCTATAGGTTGTTATGTTTGTTTATAATACCCTAATTCGAATTGTTTTTTATTCAATTAATTTACCAAATATACAATAACAAACTAAGATGTCGCAAATTTAATTGATCTCTTTGTTTTGTTTTTTTTTAGTGCAAAATTGGCATTATGCCCGGACACATTCACAAGCGTGGCAAGATTGGTGTAGTCTCAAGATCAGGTACCTTGACCTACGAAGCTGTCAATCAAACCACCGAAGTTGGTTTGGGACAAACCTTGTGCGTTGGCATTGGTGGTGATCCCTTCAACGGTACCGATTTCATTGACTGTCTCGAAATCTTCCTTAAGGATCCCGATACTAAGGGCATTATATTGATTGGTGAAATTGGTGGTGTAGCCGAAGAACAAGCTGCTGAATATTTGACACAACATAACACTGTAAGTGAAATGAAGGCTATAATATGTGATTGTAGTTTTATGATTAATTTCCTTTCTATTTTTTAGGGCATGAAAGCCAAACCTGTAGTTTCCTTTATTGCTGGTATCTCTGCTCCACCCGGCAGAAGAATGGGTCATGCTGGCGCTATTATCTCGGGAGGTAAAGGTGGTGCCGGCGACAAGATCAAGGCTTTGGAAAAGGCCAATGTCATTGTCACCAGGAGTCCAGCACAAATGGGCAAGGAATTGTTTAAAGAAATGAAACGTTTAGAATTAGCTTAGGATTTAGAAGAACTACGCCAAGCGAAAAGTTATAAAACAACATGAATACAAACCAAAATAAAACAAAATTTAACTCATCAGAAACTCAAAAACTAATAAATTATTTCAACCAAGGAAAGTCAAAAATAAAAACAACTACACACCATTAAAAGTTTAATTTAATTTATAAAGTTTTAATAATTAATTATTAAAGTGAAACTGTTAAAGCTTAAGAAGAACAACTACCACAAGATTATAAGAAATAAAACAAACAAACAAACAATAAATAAAGAAAAAAGATTTAAAATAAAACTCAACACTCCCAAAAACATAATCTTAATAAGTGAACTCCAGTTCACTTATACTTAACAATCAAGAGATTTCCATACAGAAGTAAAGAAGCAAAACTGCCAATCTAAAGCAAGACAACAGCAAAATAAAAGAGGAAGAAAAAACTAGAGTAACCAATCAACCAGCGATACCAAAAAAAAAAAAAAAAAAAGAAAAAGTTAATAATATTACTAAACAAATACAAGCAAGATATTATATTATCAGGTTAAACATTTATTATTTCAATAATAATAAAGATTTTTTTGCTCTTTGCCAATACATGTCCAATATTTACTGCAGCTTCAGCACTTTTTGCATTACATTTAATGTTAACTAAAAAAATCTAAAAGTAATTGCACTTTATAGTTGCGAATTTGGTCTATCTATATCTCATCTCTCTTAACTATTATCTACAATAATGTAAACAAAAAATAATTTACTTACTAAACTATGAATGTGGCAAAGTTTTATTTTAATTTTATTGAAAAATATTAAAAAAAATACATATTTTTTGTGTGTATTTCTTTAAAAGTAATACTATATTAGAAAAGAAAAAAAGATTAAAAAAAAACAATTAAATTATAAATAAATGGAAATTATCTTTAAAAACTGACAAATAAACAGAAACTTTAATTGTTAGGTTAGGTTAGGTTAGTATTTTAAACAACTAGTGGAGCGTGCTCAGATTTAAATTTTAAATTTTAGATTTTTCAACTAATGCTGGCTTTTTTAGTCCTCGAAATTAGCTTAACTCAAGCTTTTTGAGTTTGTCTAACAACAAATGTGTTCCTATCTTCGAACTTAACTAACTCACAACTAATTGAATGAATTTGTTTTGTTTACAAACTGAAAAATAAATTATTTTACAGTACAATCACAATTTTTGTGATTCGATAAGGAAAAATTATTTCAGCAAATTATTAGTGAATTATACATTAGCAAAAATAAATATTTTTTTACTTTTAAATCATAAAATAATTTTAATATTTAGTTTATATTTTTAATTTAATTATTGAAATTCGCCATATACAAGTTGCCTCTCTTCATGAAAGCCTGTGGCCTATCCCTACATAAAATAGTCTTATGAAGACAAATTGATTGATATTGACGGTCAATGAATTGATCCAAAAGATCCTCCTATAGTAGGTTAATGGCATATGGCACATTATTGTGCAAGTAAAATGTTAACCAAATTCCTTGACATTTTCGAAGAGCCTGTCTGTCTGAAAGATCTTTAATCTGTCAGTTTAGAGGTGTGACATTATAATCTACAGGTCCACATACCATTAGTGTTCAACCATAAGGATGAGATTTTAGCAAAACTCTTCGTCATTAAGTCAATACCACAAAATATCACCAGAACTGACTAAGTAGTAGTAAGTAGTTCTTAACAAATCTGCTATAGAAAAGCAGATGCAAATGTTACATGGTAGTTGCTTATTTATATGCGTTCTTTATTGTTTGTTCAAACGTTGAATACAGAACTGAAATGTTGTTTTGATGCCCTTTCGTAAACTGATTGTTGTGTTTTAATTACAGCGAATCAAAGGGTTTCTTAAAATTTTACTTAACTTGGTATATAGGACCTTGATTAAGAAATTGTATTCGAATAAAATTGTGTACATTATTTGCCACGTTTTTTATATACACTGTTGGTTGTCTTCAAACAAATAAATTTCAATTACAAATAAAAATATACAAAAAATTTTTTAACAAAACTAAAGACGAGTATCAAATAGAGAGATACATGGTGTAGCGTTCAAAGAACATGACTGTGAACCTTAAGCATTTCAGGTATGAATTTTAAAAAACTGAGACTTCATTCCCTTTTCACAGAATAGTAATAAATGTAGCCACGCCCTAACCCAGGAAGAAATAATATTACATCTAAGCATGCCCTAGACCCCGGAGAAGGACCAAGGGATGCCTTACCTACCACATGGTGTAGCACCACTTACTATTATTCTCAAAATTAACAAATGCTTAGAATACTGGAAAGTTCTAATAGTTACATACATGCATACATAATTGATCATTACAAACCTTTAGCGAGAATTACAACCTAGCCTTTCACATCACCTGTGTTATGTGTATTAATTTTATTCATGATTGGAGAACCTACTGTTTAAAGTCGACTCTGAACGATAGGTTTTTGAAAAACTTTTTATGACAATTTTAATTACTCTCAGAGTTTTTACCAGAAAACTGCTGAGAGGAAGTCGTCGAAGAAATATTTCTTCATATTTCGTGTTGTTAGAGATGTCTGACCTGAGGTTTGAACCGTGGCCTCACGTCTAATAAGCTAACACAACAGCTACTAGACTACCGCGACCTGAAGAGAGAGTTTAAGCAAGCAAAAAGGCGGTAGACATCAACAATGAAAAACACAGAAAGTTTACAAAAGCCATCTCCAGGGAAAGAGTGGAACTCAATGAGCGTAACCACTACGCCTAGCCCTATCATTATATAGCTGCTTAGCTGAAAAGTGAAATTAAAATATGGCAACGAAAAGAAAACAGAAACCTTAAATTTCTTAAAGCGATTGAAGCAGCAGTAACAAATTCTATAGCAAATCCCACAAATATATTTTAAATACTCAACATTTGGAAACCCTATTAAGCTTTTAAACTCTCTTCTGTTGGCTTAAACTCTCACTTGTAAATTATTAACGCTCTACTAGCATGGCTCAAATCGAATTAACTTAATTAAGCTGAGTTTAGACAACTCCAATATGAATTCAGTCATAAAATGTACGTGTAAACGTTAAGTTGTGGTAATAACGCTTTAAAACTGAAAACCATTGCAACTAAAATACGCGTTTGTCAAGTTTTTTGTTGGTGGATTTTAGTTGTTTGTTAATTTTCTGTATTTTTTTTTTACTTATAAAAAAGTGAGTGTGTGTTTCGCAGAAATATATGCCATATTAAATTAAAAAAAATATTATAAAATTAAATTCAATTCTTTAAAACATAACACAATAGTTAGAAAACAAAAGAAGAAAACGAAATTGAATTTTAAATGTTTCATTTGATAGAAGATAGAAGAGAAACAAGAAAGAAACAAAATTTATATAAAGAAGAGGGAACAAAGAAGGAACTCCCCCGCATATTTTAATGTTCAAAAAAGCGGAATAATTTAAAAATGAATTTACAAGAGAGTGCGTGGAATTAAATTTGAAATTTTCAATGTTTTAAAATAATTTTTAATGCATTTTTATAAGGCCAACAAAGTATATACGATGATTGTGATTATGATGATCATCATAATAATGTTTTAAATGTTAATAATGATATACAATATATGTATATACGGATATGTATACAGATATATAGTTATTGTTGTCGGGAAGTTAAGGTACTTAAAATGCAACGAAGCATTTGGCAAAACGTATGTTACATGGTACAACGCTTATAATTCGTGTGTATTTTTAAAAATGTTTTCAAACACCCAGACTATAAAACATTTATGGTATCCCCCCCCCCTTTTTCACTATCTTCAGCTGCTACATCAATCACGATCACCAGGCTCTACAACTACCACCACTATTGCAACTATGACAACAAGTTTCGTATGCGAGAGTAAGCAAAAACAAAATCGTAGGAAAGACCCTGTATAACCAGTTGAATGTGAATTACGTGAGCCAAAATTATATTTCAAAGCGCAAAGAAAACGTACAAAAAAAAAAACGTCATTTATTGTTGCTGGTTTGTGTAGCCAATATGGATGTGGCTGAAACACAACAAATATTGTAATGCCAATAACAACAGCCAAATTAAAGAAAAAATACGGACAAAAATTAAAAAAACAAATAAATATTACGTCGTCAGTGAAGTGTGTAATACATTTGGCATAAACAACTTCCTAAACAATAAAAATAATAAAAAAAAAATTAAAATTAAAATACACACGAAATAAACCCAAGATTCAGGAAAAAAACAAAAACTCAAATAGAGCCCTAAGAAAAATTATTTGAATAAATATTTGCTGAAAGTAATATTTTTGATAGCTTGACTGCTTTGTCCAGCACACAAGCAGTGCCTTTTGGTTCAGAGAACCTGGACTTCAAACTGAAAATCGATCTTTTTGTTTACTGACTTGAACATATAATTCGTTTACTTTACTTTCAAGGACAAATGATTTGCGGGAAGATTTGAAAACCAAAGTTGGAAACCCTCATTGTTAACGGAATCAAAATTAAATTAATCGATTTTTTTTCAAACTAAGCAGGGCATGTGTCTACTGTAACTGGTCTTAAAATGCTATTTGGTTAGAGAAATCAGTCCTAATGGTTAAAAAAACATACATACATGGCGGTTCCAGTTCCTGACAGGGCATACGTGGTCGATTTAGAAGTAATATTATATACCATTACCGTTAATGTTGTATTAAATAGCCTGAGATGGGCAAACATCGAACGAAAATTGATTTTGAGAAGAATTGGAATGCGATGGAATTTATAAAGCAGACAATGAAGTACTGCGAATAGCAGAGATAATCAGCAAGACCCTTACAATAACACAGCCTATGTCGAAAGTGCTGAACATGTTGGGTGTTAACTTTCAGAATTATTATCCCCGCACTTTGTAGAAATTGACATTAAAACGACAATCTTTGCATGAAACGCAGCAAAACTTAGCTAATAAAGCGTAAATCTGTGATCCTAGACCAAAATTTTCTGCAGACTTTAAATAAATTTTTAAAAAATTGTTTTGAAGCAAAACAAAATCTTTTAAGAACATTCACACCATTGGAGATTACTGAACAAATGTGAGAATAATTTATTTTATAAACAAACAGAAATGAAAACAATAATTAACTTCAAGAGAACCTTATTTTATTGTGGCTTAAATGAACTCAGTTTCCTCTCGCACTCTCTTGAACCAATAATGACTGCCTTTTAGCCAACTATTATTTGTGTAATTTGTTATTACAAACAATAAAGAGAAAAAATTGTCTATGAAATCGTATGTGAATGAAATTCATTGAAACCATAATTATTGTTTGGGTTGCAAATTGAATACAAAAAAAAATTATGTCATCATAATAACAGTGATTAATACATGATGGAATTGATTAAAATCTTTAAACAAATTGTTTCATAATTAATAAATATGGCAAGAGTACGTTTACAAAGATGGTTAGGCACAATTAAACAACAAGTAAGAAATTTTCAGTTGTTCAAAACTGACTGTCTGATACTCTATACCAGAAATTTATGGAAAATCGTATATCATAGTAAATCTTTACTCACAACTAATGCCGAGCTTTGGTTTCGGTACCTTTCTCACATGCCATGGACAAGGACACAACCCTACCCGATTATAGGTAAAGAGTCAGAAACAACTAATATTTTACTAGAAACAGGAAGGAGCAGAAATTGTTACATATCCAAAAACCTGGCAAGCCTCCATGTGAACCATCGTCTTACCTTCCTATCTGCCTACTTGACACAATGGGAAAAATTTTGGAGAGGATTTTATACGATCGACTGCTGACATGTGCCAAGACAAGAAAAGCAGATTTCGAAAAGGGCTTCACACTGTGATCATGGTAAACAAGAGGTGCAAGAGTAGGTGAAATTAGTTTGGCTCTATGGAATTCTGTGCAGTGAGCACATTTTATGTTAACAACGTCTCTAACGTCACAGTTGACAGAAATTAGGCACGATTATTTTCGAGGTCGACAGTCCTTGCAGAGAGGAAATATGTAATGCTGGCAGCCATCTGCAGGGCTTGAGTCACAACTATGGAATATTTTGTACAATGTAGGACTTCAACTGCAATCACCGAACGGAACTACAACCTCAGGTTTTTCGGACGACATTGCCACTACCTCAATGGCTAAGATTGTTGGATCATAACTGCATAAGACTGGATTGACACTTGCACTTATGCACAAGTAGTTGGAAAATCGAGTAAAATTGTTATTTTTCTTTGGATAAGTTACGTATTTTGGTTGGTAGTAGCATGTTACTCATCAATTATAACACGTACAGACTAGAAACAAAAATGTCTTCTTTGCTTTTTCTTGCCAGAATACTGTCCAGGACGATATTAAATAGCAATAAAAGCAATAGCACGCAAATCTGTCTGCAACGGTATTCTTACACAGCAGTTGATAGCGAATTGAAGTCTCTTTAAAGATGCATTATTTTTTCGGAAAGATCTACATAAAGACCTTATGCCAGATGCTGTGTGCGAGATAGACCATTAAACGCTATTCAACAGATTGTCCTACTATTACTTATAGATCTGGTCTTGTTGTAGTTAATAGCATACCGTAAGTCTAAGCGTTTGACGTTTGGGATTTGGCCGTTTGTTATATTTTTATTGATAACTTTAATCTCTTTCGAAATTGTGGATTCATTTGTCTGCTAAATAGATTAGACACACAAAATTAACGAAAATAATATCCTTATTTCAATATCTAATTCAGTAGAATCAAGCGCATAATAATATAATTATAAACTAATGAATAATGCCACAATTAACAAAGCTCGTGCAAAGATTTAATAAATTTACAAAACGAAAGCAATAATAAAATGCAGAGAATAAAAAAAGAAAACGCTCAATTACCAGAAATAGTAAGACCAGTTATTAACCCATAATGTCAATCGGTTTGGTAAACGTCGAACAAGCGAAGAGAATAGGCGAACGTGTATAATAATAAGCATGGGAAAATAAATTTCTGAATGCTTACGTTATGTGAGATTCATTCCATTTTAAATAATTTAAAACAAACTCCAGGCAATATTTTAAAAATAAAATCATAAGAAACAAAAATACAAAAGAAAAAACGTAAACAAATTGAACGTTATAAACGTTTAATTAAACAAACAGCATTTTATTTAACCCATTAGGGAGCAATGAATTATAAATTATTTGTTTAGAAACTTTTTGATTAATGCGTCTATGGCAGGAATAAAGGTAAAATAGGGCCACCACACGTATACAAACTGCCACCAAGTGAAAAATGGTAAAAAATGCATTTCAATTGAAAATGTATTGTTATTTTATGCCGATAGAGACAAGGTCCAATAGGGACGGAGAGGCATAATGTAAGGATAACAACATATTAAGCAATAGGTGGCATATTTGACCTGAGTGATATAATTCTAAGTAGGCTCAGTAAAGACTTCAAATTCCCGCTGAAATAAAGAAAGCTGTACTGAGAAGTCCTATAATATCCAGAAAGAATGCGAATGGCACGTGGAAAATGGCTATAACCTAGAAAAACGAAAATAAATTATAGTAAATAACCAATGTGGCCTCTGAGCTAGTACCTATACGTTTAATATTATTCAAAATCAAATCAAAATAATAGTCTCTGATGATTTGTAGATTTCTAAATTTCTAAAATTTCTAAAATTTAAATCTTAACAGCATTAAGCGTAAATGAATTATTGTTGATGATAAAACAATTGAAATCACCGTAGAGTAGTAGTTAGTGACATGAGGCCAAGGTTGAAACTCCAGGTCAGAAAACTCCGGCGACTTCCTCTCAGCAGATTTCTGACAAAAACTCTTTGAATAAACAAAAATTGCTATGAAAAATCTGTTATTTGTAGTATACTTTAAACTCTAGGTTCCACCAATGATGTATAAAATTAAAGCACACAACAAAAGTGGTGTGACAAGGGTTGTAAGGACCCATTATCTATGTATGTATATATCTCCCTATCGACTACACAATACCTATACCCGCCTTCGATTTGAGTTTAATAACAAATGAGCATCATCCAAATATCCGTTGATACATAAAGATAAAACATAGTCTCAATCAATCGAACTTTAGATAATAGCTTCAAACTAGAGGATAATAATGGCTATACGGGCAGCCATAAAACAAATTCAGTGCCAAGGTACATATGTCTACACATTTACTGATAGAAAACATATAACGGTGTTGGTATTACAATGGGATTAATGGGATTATTCCATGTTTAGTCATTAGCGATACATTTGCTGAAGACCAGATTCATTTTACCTGTGCGAATATGTTTCTTTCTGTATTGTTTTGATATTTCACTCATAGATTCATTTGGTTTTTAAAAGATAGTGGTACTTTCTTTACTTACTGGTATTGGATAAATCCTTACCATCAAAAAATAGACAGAATAAATGGAAAAAGCCAGCTAAGCATATGGTAAAATAGGCACTAGGATAGAACACAACTGAAGAATACTTAAAGAGACCGTCAATTAAATCGAAAATAACCTTGAATAATAAAAAAACTGTGCTCGTAAACACATTACAGATATTGAAAATACTTCTTCTTTTATTAAACATTGACCCATGTTTGATGCAACGTGCAAATTAGAAAAAAATTATTTAATGGTTATTAAAATAATTCAATTTCATATGGCTAAGCAAATAGCAACATTTAAGCAAGTTTGGGAAAATTTTCAAGGCTTAAATATTTCCTTTGTTTGGCGAATATTATAATCTTCGCCAATTAAATTGAAATTAACCATAAAAAGCTTTCAATGCAAACAATTATAAGCCACTTCCTTATAATAAACTTTGAAATGCATTCCAGATTCATATAAGTCCATAGAAAATTGGCCAAGACCTGCATAGAACTATTGTAGTGGCTGGCTTGCAATTATTTTTTGTTTAACATTGCAAACGCTAAAATGCCCTAAACCGTAAGCAAAAAATTAAAAAAAAACCAGAAACAAAAAGTTTTGTTACCTCCATGGTTAGGAAAAAAGTGTAAGATAAACTGATCTTTACATAGCCACACGATGACTGAATTACTCGTCTAAATGCAAAGAAACAAAAAAAAATTAAAATTAAAAGAAAAAAAAAACTCCAGAGGTAAATAACATTAAAGCCGGGCTTTTGCTACAATATATACACACATGCACACACACACAAAAAGTGCCTGCCTGGTGGTGTGTTGAAACGTAAGTTGTTTTAATGATGCTGAGATGCTGATGGTGATGATGATGTGAGTTTTTGACCTTGATTTTTAAGCCCACATCCATGCACGACCATTTTTTTTTTATTATTTGTGTATCATATATGTGTGTCTTTTGTACAATGTTTTATCATTTCTTTTCTTATTGTATTACGAACAGAAAGAGTAACAAAAATAGAAAAAAACAGCATTTAAGTTACTTAACAAAGTTTAAAAGACATACAGACATCTATATGTACATGCAACAACCACAGTAACATTAAATTAAAAATGTTGTTGGCTTTTAAAATTCCAAATAAAATCGACTGACTCTGAACAAGTTTCCTATGCTAAACGCTCTTAGAGTGGCACACAAATAAAATGTTTAGATGGAAATGAGGAGTTGTAGAGGCGTTCTTAAATGTGCACAAATAAATTAGAAAAATAAACACAAAGAAATGGGAAAAAATATGGTAATTATTGGCCAAATAATACCCTGCATGAGGTATATGAGACTAGACATCTAACACAAATTTAATTGTAAAACCTTGGCTAGGCATAAATCTGATATTTGCGATAGACTACATGAAGCCTGAAATTACTTTCACTCCTGGTTTTATAAAAAAAAATTACTGGAAAGATTTAATTCTAAGAATGGCTTACACCCATCAGAATCCTTACAGTCGAAGTTTTCTCAGATTGTCCCTTAAACTACCTGAAATAATAGTTAAAATATAACCGCGAAACAAATTCAATATATAAAATGGGGATAAGGGTACAATTATATTTACTATTAGCAAAGCGGCCATTAAGGAAGGTGTCCCTGTAGTAGATGACGAGAAATAGAGTAGTAGATAATGAAAAAACAGTCACGTTCCAAAAGTGAAGGTAACAATAGAGCTGATGCAACTATTTGAACAAATACGAACGTATTTTGAGAGGCGTAAATGTGATCTCATTTGGAAAGAAAGATGGGAAAATGTACACACGTATATAGTAACCAGACAAATCGAGTCCTTTATCGGTATACAGTATCATTTGTGGTATATAACCATAACATATATTTATAACAGTACCTACAATCTATCTTGAGGACCTCATAGTAGTCATAAAGGAATACTGGCCTCAAGACACACACCCCCTAAGGCTAAAAATACTCTACAATGACTTCAAGATAAGCTGTAATAACGAGATAGAAGGAAAACAAGAGATAACTAAATGGCATTTCGCAGCACTTAATGACTTAAAACGAAGAACAAATCAAAATCTATGTTTTCATAAAAAATTCGGCTTGAAAGCAGATTACGCGGTAAAATAGGCGCAAAGGTATTATAATAGAACATTTGATAACATTCAAATGAGATATGCTTAAAACGACTGTTAATTTAAGATTGCAATGTACTGTCAGCTGCTTGGAAAATAGAAATTGCTTTCAGTCGAAAGCAACAGTTGCCAATGCAGGAATATCAAACAAGTTCTTCTGTGTGTTTGATGAGTTTTAGCTGGCAATTAACCGCCACTTCTTAGCGGCTATACTCTTAATCCGAAGATATTATTATTATCACCGCTTTAGTTCTTTTAGGGACCATATGGCCGTCCGTATTTATTTTTTTTTTTTATCGCATTCAATTTAATTTTTACATCATTTTCGATTCAATCCAGAAACAGAATTCAAAATTCAATCACGTCCTCAGTGTATTGCCTGTTCAAGGTGTTAAATGCTTTCACCAAAATACGATATTCATCCACCAGCAGCTTTGGTGTTGTAACGGAAAATAAAATATCCTCAAAATTCAGATTTTTATTGACCTGTATATACCCACTTAATTATAAAATATTCAATTAAACTTGTTTAACATGTAGAGAGAAAATGTACCAAACGATTTTAAACAATCATTTTGCAAATCAATATTAATTAAGCGGAAAAATTCAGGTCAACTTTAATAATATTTCAATTATACTCGCTTTCACTATTTACAGATCAATGTATCGCATGAGTGGAAACATGAACTTAAACTGAATACGTTTAGAGCATACATTACACATGAGACACAGACAGCCATAGTTTGGAAAGAGAAAAATGCCCCGTAAATTATTAAAATTTTTAATTATCTTCGATAATACGTCACTGCTGTATTTTCCGGGACAATTTTTGTCGGGACGTGTTTTATTGGAGCTGCAAGATGATACACCCGCCTTGGGTTTGCATTTTCATGTGGTAGGTGAAGGTGTTGTAAGAGCGGGTACAGGTCGCCAAGAACGTGGTACTTATGATAAAGAAAATTATATAGATTTTCGTATGCGTCTATTGGGTGATGTGGATCAGGGACCAACTGTATTATCACCCGGCATACATAGTTTCCCATTTAAATTGGGTTTGCCACAGGGTTTGCCTTCAACATTTTTAGGACGCTATGGCTGGATACAATATTATTGTAAGGCAGCCTTAAGGGAACCAAATGGGCTGATACATAAAAATCATCAAGTATTTATTGTCATGAATCCCATCGATTTGAATATGGAAAAACCCATATTGGCGGTGAGTTTAAACTGTGGAAATAAACATAAGAAATGTTATTTTATTTGCAAAGTTTTGTATTGAATTTCAGCAACCCTTTACCTGTGAAGTGGAACACAAAATGGGTGTGGCCTGTGTTGGAGGCGGCATGGTTAAGTGTCGTGTGGCCTTAGATCGTGGTGGCTATGTACCCGGTGAAAGTGTATTAGTAACAGCTTTTATATCGAATCACAGTAATGCCACAATTAAACGTACCAAAGCATCACTAACCGAGGTAAGTGCAGTGAATTTGTGGAGTAAGTTTTTGCAAATATAAACCATAATGTTGGCAATTATTTTCAGACCATTGAATATCTGGCTCGCGGCAAAGTGGTGCAAACAGAAAAACGTGCCCTGGCTGTTTTAGTACGGGGTAAAATACGGCCTGGCGGCAAAGATGAATGGCAAAATGATAGTCTCTATGTACCGCCATTGCCACCAACAAATCTCCATGGCTGTCATTTAATAAAAATCTCTTATGATGTGTTTTTTGTTATTGAGCCTAAATCATTGGAAAAGGAAATTAAACTACAACTGCCTATTGTTTTAGCCACCTATCCTTTACGGTCGACAGCTAATGATATAACAAACACTTGGCCAGAATCGGTGCTTAAACCCGATACACATTATCCCTCAACATTACCAATCTTTCGACCATGGCTGCATGAAAAACCCGAATCAAACTGAACCGTTTTTTATTGTTTAATTTAAAAAAAATAAGGATTTATTCCAAGTTTTTTTTTTAAGAATTCAAATGAAACAAAAGATTTTAAGTGGAGATACTATGAGTAGTTTCAATTGAAATATTTTTAAAAGTCATTTGTAACGCCTACTTATAAAGCATTTTTGGTTTAAGCCAAAAAGGTAAAGTTGTTTTAAAATGAAAAGAAACAAAAAAAATAAGAATTAAATTAAGCTTAACATACTACGCACACACGTACACACACACACACACAACCAGCATAATTTGTTGTGAAAATAATAATTTAATTATGTGTAGGTACTTATTATTTTTATATTAAAAATTTATTTTAATTTTTTTTTAATTTTTAATTCTTTTAATAAATTTATGATATAAACATTAAGCTGTGTATAAATAAAAACATGTTTGTTGTGTTCATTTTTTATTGAACGAGAACAATAATGGTTCCACGTATGTAGAAAGAGCAATAGAACTAATGAAAACTACTCAGACATTCATAAAAGAAAAAATCTCAAATAATCAATGAATGCTGCTCATTAAAAAAAATCAAATCGTCATTCCGTAATGTATTCAAGAACCAGCACGGGACCAACCAATACTTTTGAAATAACCAGTAAGGCATCCATACATTCGAGATCATAAAAGATGTGATGTTCGAATCACTTTTGCCTACGTTACCTTAACACTGGACAGTCGTTAAGACAATGCTATCTAAACTAATAAGATGCATATGCTGCACTTCCACTTCTATACACATAACAAACATGCTTGAAATATCTAACAGAGATGTCTTCTATTAACGGGTCATTTCATTAGCATACAAATATGATTTGTTTAGCATTCAAACTACAATACTGCGAACGAATGCACAAATAAAACATAACATACCCTATTGTTCTGTACGGGGCGCTATGCAATGCATTGTATTGAAACTAGGAAAATATGAGAGGTTGTGAGAGATAGTAGGGTTTATGACTTTAACTTTTGGCTGTGTAACCAAGGGATTCTTCACTAATCGTGAAAAAACGCTTAACTCTATCTCGCAATATTTTATAATAAAAACTAGTTTATCTTCGCCTACTCCAAAGGATTGTAGTCAGAAACATTACGTTGTTCGCAACGCCATCATCAAAAGTTTCTTAAACATCCACCGTTCAGAGTCAACGATAAACTATAGATCCCGCAACTGACAGATAAAACTAACACAAGCAATGAGAGTGATGTAAGGAACTATATCGTAATCCTGACTTAAGAATTGTAATGGCCAAATAAGCAAGTTAATATTCGAAAGATGATATTCCAGTTTTTAAGCAAATATTCTACATACATACATACATACATATATATATATGTATGTAATTCATATATCGTGTAAATATCGATATATTATATCGTTTTATTAATTTATAGACAAGTATTTATACAAAGTTTAATATTTACCTGGTACCATCCGGACTACTTCATATTCGATGTATTATTATATTATTCAGTTTTGAAATCTGCAAAATTAAAAAGAAAATTAGTAGCTGTGACTTAATAACAATAAAAAATAAATAAAAAATGTCAAAGATTTGGTCCAAATAAAACATTAAACACGTCTTAAGGTCAATCATCGTTAACATTTATAACAACAATAAAAATTTAATTACAAAATAATAATCGCTGACATTGTCTTTTATTGTTTATCAATATTTGTATTGTTGTCATAAAATTAATTCCTCTCGGAGCAAAAAACTTGTGTGGGAACGCTATTTTCAATTGTTTGTCACCTTTTCGCATTACCAAAATTGATCATAAGAGTTGTACCTGCTGAGCATGGTACACTACTAGCCAAGTTTTAACTACCAGTTAGGTTTAGCAGACAATCAATTCTTAACTTGAATCTATTATGATTATTTTCTATAAATTCTATGGTAAGGGTCATAGGTCATAGTAAAAATTCTTTCTATTAAGATCTATGCAAAGTTTATGTCTTGAATCACCGCCAGCTCTTGTTGTCTGTTGTAGTCTCTTTCTCTATCTATCGACGACAGATGTGAACAGTCTTTTACTTTTCTCCTGGTTCCATTCCATGGTCGTTTCCTCTGAGTTTGGTTTGTTCTTAGCCAGAGGCTGGAGTTAAAGAACGTGCACAGTCAAAATACTCTCAAAATTCGTCAACAAGCATCGATCGGAATCGTTCCTATTCCTTATATCCATTACCGTATCCTATATCCGCACCATATTGCCGATTACATCATACTGGAATTGGATATGATCAATTTGATGCAGACAGATATGTTAGAGGGATAAAGAGCTCCAAATTTTTCATAGATGAAAAGTTCTAGTCTTCTGTTCAGGTCCCAGATTGTCCCTCTTAACGTGGTTTGTGGATTTCTGAGTAGCCATTACGTTTTAAATCGATTCAATTCCCTTTCTTATATCCGCACAATAATGCCGACTTCATGTTGAAATTAGATTTTATCAACTTGATGCAGACACAGAAGTCTGAGGGAAAAAGAGGGCCAAATGATTCATTGACGAGATGTTCTATTCTTCCACTCAGTGCCAAAATTGCTACAATTTTTGTTTAAATAAAGCGCTCTCTTTATACCGATAATTTCCCTAAGTGTCCTTTGAAAAACTAGACATTCCCAATTGCAGAATGTCCAAACATGTTTAAAGGCTTTTTGAAATTTGAGCGTCATTAAAAGCACTTGGACAGAGTGAAAGAAGTATTCGCCCTCAATTGGTGAACTTAATAAGCACCGTTTTATAAATAAATTTTAATAACTTTATAGTTTCGAATATAACTTTTTCGAAACCGTCAAAATAAATTAATTAAACATATCTTCCAGATTTATTACGGGGCACTGTTGGATTAGATCGCTGACAAGAATCTGGAACAGATCCCAGGCGGACTATTGCAGGTTATGTTGCGACGAGGAGTTGGAAACTATCGAACACCTTTTCTGCAATTGCTGTTTTTCAAGTTCCCGGCCAGGGGCTCCTTTGAAGGTTTGGACTCTTTGTCGGAGCTGAAATTAAGACTCTGCAAAGATTCATAAATAAGCTGAGCTGTTTGAATTTGTCTTGTGTTTGTGATCCATCTTTTTTCTTCGTCTCTTACATCTTCTTCTCCTTTTCCTCTCGCTATCCTCTAGGATGTATTTACCATAAACCTTTAAGACATAGTACAATGGGTCAACTTGACCTAGTTGTACTGTACTTGTCTCAATGGCAAGTACACGTCTTCTAACCTAAATCTAACATATCTTCCAAGGCAACACAATCATAAAAAGTTCCGTTACAACAACAACAACATATAAACATACAAATTTTAGGTTATTTAAAGTAAACATTGAATAAAAAGACGTAATATTTTTACATATCGCGTATTATTGTTTTATAAATCTTTTATTATTATTTCAAACTGTATCTTCTTACGTGAAGAAGCGTATAAATGCTTTAAGATTGCACTCGTAATCATTCTTAAGCTTAAAGACTTAAGAAGACTTAATGCATGATTGTTAAAGGTATAAATTTTATTATAAAATTTTAAATTTTATTTCTATTTTGACTACCAAAATGTTCATTATTTTTCACATTTAACACATGAATACTTTTCGTTTCGTTTCGTTTCGTATTTTAGTTTACCACTGATTGCTACGGTTTTTGTTTAAATTCTTAATAATACTTTTCTAAAGTTGGTTCTGTAAGTGGGCCAAAACAAGACTTTTTACATTAAAATCATAATACAGGAAATAATAACAATTAATACTGCTTCCTATGTAAAATGTTTGAGTAGATTTGAAAATTTCCAATGTAAATCATGTAGAAATTCATCGAATTGTAAACGAAAAGCCCTATGCTAAGTAGCACGACGATTTGTATTGCCGGTGCGTTGAATGACACAACCCTTAAAGGAATTAAGGCGCACATCTATTTCACCCTCTTCAAGCTGAAAAATTAATTCCATTACATTAATAAGAAATAATTTGTAATAAATTAACAAATATATATGCATGTACACACTTCATCGAATGCATAGATATCCTGGTAACAAGAATACGATATGCAACGTCGAACACAGGCTTTACGTTTGACACCCTCTAGATTTTCACAGGCTACATGATGCTCGCAGGTAACCTCAAAATCGTGGTATGTTAGCTCCTTAAATTTAATTACAAGTAATATTTAAATTTTTTGATTCGATTAATCATAACAATGCAAAAAAAATCAATATGTTATATTCCTTTTTCTTGTGAATTGACCTACATTTTTACTGGTCTCCTTGTAGGCATATTCGGGAAAATGAAATGTTGCTGCTTTTGCCAATGGCTTGCCATCTGTACCCTTTTCGTGTAGTCCTTTTGTACCCGCAATCAATTGTAATACAATTAAAAATAAATTTATGAAAATTTTTAAATTTATTTGTATATTTTGCCACATTATTCGAGTTGTTTTTGTTGTTGTTAACGCAATAAGTTAATAAAAGCAACTGGATTATCAGGATAACATTTTCACATGTGTTTTGCAAATAGGGGTTGTTAATAGTCAACTGTCAAATTGTCATATAAACTGTGACATTTTATTTCCTTTTATTCCAGTTAACTTTAAAAGGCAAGCAACAAGTGTTAGCAGAAAATAAATCAAACAAATTAACTTTTCCCCTAAAGCGGCGGTTTTCAAAGAAATATTGTAATAATTCAGAACCTTCTAAATGTGCACAAAAAAAAGAAGTCTGCAATAATTCTATTCATTAATAAAACATTTTCCAATAAGACACGGCAAAGAAATGCAATCCTTATTGGAAATCAATTTTCACAAAATACAGACTCTTTTCTATTTTAGGTTCACAAAGTAACTCCACTATTATGCCCGTATGGGAAAAAACTAATCGTTAGTGGAGAGTTTTTCCTATTGTCCTTCAACAATAGAAGTCAATTATGTACTTCAATGGCAGCCAAATCGAGCAGTTCATCAAAGGTCTTAACCACAAATCTGTCATTAATTCTAGAAATAACACGGCGATAGCAGATGCTATATTTTCCTCCTCCTCTACATCAACACTGCTACTAAAATAATCACAAACAGTCGTTCGTCCTATTAGACTAACATTAGCAATCTTTCTGACACACTGCAACGATGGTTAGAAAAGATTATTCTGAAAGAGAATAATAACTCTGGTACTCATCATTAAACAGATTGAATTCAATGGCCAAGTAACCCGTCATTTAGGTTGGAAAATGCATGGAATTACTTCACCAGCAAAATGGGTTTTAAAGTTGCCTGCCTATCATTAAAATGCTGAAATGCCACAAAACTAAAAGAGCAACCATAGGCACATATGACACATATTCTCTATCTGGGTTAAATTTAACATCAGGGCACTTCTTCTGTACTTCGGTTTTCAATATAGAAATGCGGAATGGAAGGTTAAGATTTCCGGACTCAATTCTCTTCCCGATTGCATACAGTGTAAACTTCATTGTCCCTCCATGTCCGACAAGAAGCACAATTTTAATATGTGCTACGGCGTCCTGAAATCTATTTTGAGAATTCTGGTTTATTGACATTGCCACGCAAAGCACATAATTTCAAAGTTGATTGGCCATTGGATCACACATTGCTTTACAGAGAATATTCGTTCTTTAGTCGCATTGTTCGTAAACGGAAATGTCTTTCCTAACACAATATCAACTTCTTTCTCTTCTTTCCAATAGTCGGTGTGTCAATATAAAGACGTCTTTTTTTATATTCCAATTTTTGCTTAATTCTTAACCAACAAGACAATAAATAGCCAATCTATTGCCACCAACTCCAGCACTAGACTTAGATCCATTTTCCGGCTTGTCATTAACCAAATGAAATCATAACAGATTCTTACAGTAACAAGATAAAACCAATTTAGAATTATAAGCACAGTCGTTAATTTAAAATATGAATTTATTTTTTTAATAAATTCTTAAATCCGTTACAGTATTAAAATCATGATGTATTTATGTATGTATGTCTTAAGATTTGTATTTCAAATAGTTTCTGGCATCCTCTGGCTAAAAAAGATTACATAAAACGTAGTATTATATTATATGCTGCATCATTACTACAAAATACGCAACTTACAGTCTTAAACCAATTCGTTGAAGTATCGTATTTATAACTCCATCCTGCGTATATGGTAGAAATTGGCCCAACACCATGCATATGTAAATGATCAACACTTATTAATGGTGGTACATGGAAACCAAAAACTGATTTTTCTATGTCAACATTTTTCGATTTAAAGAATTCCACTAAGCCTTCCTCCATGCTGTTGACTAAGTAAACAAATATGATTTACGATTTATTTACGTAGTTTATGCTTACTGTTTACTAAAGTTGGACTTACTTAACGGTATATCATTTTTGTTCATATCCAGTAAACTGTCTATATGTCGTTTGGGTATACACAAGTAATGGTAAGCTGCGGCTGGATTAATATCTTTAAATATCACATATTCATCCGTCTCTACTTCGATTTTTGGAGAATTTCGTTGTACAATATTACAGAATATGCAATTTTGCATTGGGTTGGCTTATTCTCATTAATTTCACTGCCAAAATCAGGTTTCTTTTTTATATATTTATTTAGTTTTAATAGATTCATTGTATATTATAATATGAATCAGTTGTTTTTACGTATAATATTAGAATTTGATAACAACTGAGTTTGTCATGTATGATTAGTATTTTCAGGTAACGTTTAGATATGTGGTTACTTAAATGCTAATATATGGTTATTCAAATTGTTTGAAAAATTCAAATAAAACTGCTAGTAAGTTTTGAAAATTTTTTATTTATAAATAATCCTTCTGTCAGGGTAATAACCATTTTAAAAAGCTTGTTAGGAAGTTGCATTTTATAATTCTTATGGTAAAATGTCTTATGGTAAAATGATCGAATTAATAATGATCCCATTCTGCTCCTATACATACATATCTACCGTTTTATTTGGCATTTCCATTTTGAAGGTAATTCTTCTTTACTACTGCCGCAGAACAAACCTAAAACTAAGTTTCCGGAGTTCTAGAACATTAATCAGAAAAGAACTTCCCTTATCGTAGATTGGTCTTGCTGCTACAAGAAGTAGGAGCATGAATATCGGTTCTCACAGCGCACAGATCAATATTTTTGAGGAAAGACACCGCAATCTTCCATGCGAAACTCTAAGCAATATTGAAAATGATGGTCATACCATCTGAAAGGCTCACTTACATATTTACAACACTAGATTGTCGCTACGCGGACAATCACCCGAAATTAATTGCTTTGACTTGAGGGACACATAGGAAATAAAATGAAAAACATCTATTTTAAAGAAGAGCTAAGAGGATGTTCACTCTACTAAACTCAGTAGCCTCCTGAATAGTGAAATCGTTCGGTTTCTCAGCCTGACCATATATTCCTCAAAATACATTACAAGGATTCCAAAATACCAGGTGTCGTGAGTATTCACGTGAGTTTAAACAAGGATTTAATTAATCAGAATCCCTTATATTTAGGTTGTTTTTAAAAATACTCTGCTCTTTCCCAATCCTGGTGGTCAATTTAGAAAACCGTTGTGAGAACAGCCTGAACATTAGTGCTAGCAATGGCGTATAAAAACTGATCATGGCATTATTGAAAAATATCTGGACAGTTTCTCTAATAAAAGGTAGCTCTTATTGTGGCGATAATTGAAAAATGCGTCCCTGATGTGAATCCCAATGAGGCAACGGCTTAATTTTTCAATTATGTTTCATTAGACGATAATATTAAAATTCGATCCTGCTTATGACTGGCAAATAATGTATCTAGTGGCCTCTAATAGCTATCTCTATTAGGATCCCCTGTTGTTTCTTTCAGTCTTTGGTTTGTGTAAAGTCATATATCAAGATGGCCGTCGTTACTACATCAAAGACGCCCTAAAAGTTCAGAAAATTCTTCAGGCTAAAGTACGAGAAAGAAAAGTGCTATGAATTGGTAAGTTTACAAGGATTTAATTGAACCCTTTACCTTACATGGAATACTTTATACTGCCCCCATGGAATACTTTATATATTTAAAAAAAGATTTTAACTATTGCTTTTTTAGCGGCTTTACTTATTAGCCTAAAATACTTACCACTTGACTAGAACTGTCGCCACTCATTGCTTTTGATCGAAATACTAGAATTTACACAAAACACTACATTTTTTATTTAAACAAATGATTTTTTTTTGGATTTTCACAAAAAGAACACACAAACAACTAAACAAACTAATTTTTCGTAGTTTTCACAAACGCACAAAATGAAATCTTTTTCAAACTGAAAAAGTACTAAAAAAAAAGAAACATAACCTGAAAAGAGCGCAAAAAACAAACTACAAAAGAGTTGCCATATTGATTTTTTAACATTTTTCAGCAGCTGTTTAAGATAGCGGTATTTTTTATTTACTTTATTTTGTGTCTTCATTCTAAACAAGTGACATATGTTATTTAACGATATGTGACGTCATTTGCTTACAACCAATTTATTGGGAATTTTGGGATTTGTTTAAATTAATTTTTATGTAAATTGCTTTTATTCTTTAATTATTGTAAAGGCCAATATATAATATACGTTAGTATGGAAAACATATTGCTGTGATTTAAATAAACTATAAATTTGTACCTAATATCAATAAATTTAGTTTCTTTTTTCTTAAATAAGAAAATTGTTTTTAAATTTGAACACCAATTGGAAGGAAGTAAGAAATTTATGATTTATTTTCTAAATAACTTCGGGCATCGTCCACCTATAAAAGTTTCGAAATATTAATTAGTATTGTATAAACGATAACAATATATCTCATAACTTACCGTCTTAAACCAAAGCGAAAAAGGTTTGTACATTAATGAATGGAACCAAGACATAGCAGATCTAGGCGCAATGCCATGCATATGCAAATGTTTGACACTAATGAAAGGTGGCACATGAAAACCAAATGTAGCATCATCTGTATCAATACCTTGGGTTTTAAAGAAACCCTTCAATCCTTTTTCCATGCGATCAACTAGAAAAGGGGGTTTATTTACACATATTATAACAATTACAATATTTTAATGCTCAAAGTGTTACCTAAGGGTATATCTTTTTTGGTCAAAACCTTTAGACTCTCTATATGTCGTTTAGTTACACACAAGTAGTGGTATGTTGATGCTGGTCTTATATCCTTAAATATCACATATTCATCAGTTTCTACTTCAATTTTCGTGTTGGGCGATTTACCATCAATAATATCACAAAACACGCAGCGTGCCATGGTAGTGTTTGGTATTGTGGTATAGGCTACCAGCAGGAGGATTGTTACCAAACCAATTAAGCCGAAAAGCAGAAATTTTTTGGTTTGCCTTTTTGCCACTTTTGATTCTTTTGATTCTATTAATTGTTCTTTAATTTTCATTTCCATTTTTGTTATATTCTAATCTATTGGAATTGATAACAAAATTTGGCAGATAAAAGTAGTGCTGAAAGAATATTTATATGGTTATGCGAGTACTTTTTTCTAAAAGTGATTATTGTATGTTTGTGTAATCGAAAAGGAAGGTAAGTGAAATCAAGTGAAATGTAAGCGTATTTTTTATCTTTGAGTTTATCTTAAATATATATAATGCACCTTTGCTCGATTACAATATAACTCCTATTTATCTTTGAGTATATCTTAAATATATATAATGCACCTTTGCTCGATTACAATATAACTCCTATTTTCGCAGTTCGAATTAAATGATATTCATTTGCGTAAAATTAAAATTCAATTAATGTAATTTGCTTATCCCTGAAAAGTGATTCCAGCTAGCTACTTTCACAATTTTGAAAAGATATCAAACAAACCTAGGCCTAGATGTCCCTAGACCTCCTATATATGCAGGAAAATGTATGACCCATACCACTGTGCGCCATAATGATCGGTTCGAGTCAAAACATTTTAGGTTTTTCCTTCGTATATTTTTTTTTGTTAAATTTAATGATCCTTCAGTAAGAAATTGATTTCTTTAGATCTGCGTTACATCCATTTTGTTTTATTCGACAACAATACTACAGTAATTTAAATATTGAAAAACATGTGAAAAGTACTTGTGCATCTGAGGGTTAACCGTCTAGTTTATTTATATACACTTTTCTTTATTTTTTAATAAAAGTTGCTTTAACAAGTCTTACGATTTATATTTTTGGTATCTTACATATAAATGCATATAACTCGAACTAGGTCAAAGATTTTAAGTTTCGAGTTTAGAAATATTTCAGATTTTTTTCTTTTCTTAAATACTTCACTTACTTAACTAATGAACGTATACGCGTCAAGGGTTTAATGACTGATTAATAAAAATAATTGTTTAACAGCTTTTCAATGTTTACAGTTATTCGTTTACAACAAGTTTATTATTTATTTATAAACTAAAGAAAAAGAGAAAAAAACTTGTAGATATCGACTAACGAATACTCACTAAAATTGACGTCATGTATATTTTTTGTTATTAATTTACAGTGAATGTATTTTAACGACACATAAAAAGGAGTGTTATCAATTTGGAAAAATGTACGTTAAATTCAAATTACATTCAAAATACAAGATATAAAAACGGATTATGAAATGGGTGGCTAGGACGTCCTGCCCAGTGTTTCTTCTCCGCATTTTATCAATATCGCGTTTGTCTTAAACTTTCGCCATAGTTTACATCACGTTTGTTTACATATTTTACTCCACGAAACATATTTTAACGTCTCTACGTCTACTATAATTTTACAATTTCAAAAATTTGTCAGTCTGGCATCCTATTTTTTGTCAGTGTTTGACATCTCTGCGCTTTTTCTTATTTGATTAATTTGTTGTGCAAAAAAAAATAAATAAAAGATTTTCCTCCGATAAAAAGTGCAATTTTGTTTAATTTGAAGAAGAATTTATAAAAAATTTAGTAATTTTAGTTTTAAGTATATTATAATTATGTGAAATTTATGAAAAGCAGAGAGCAATTTATTAAAATAAACTATTAAATAAGAAAAATTTGCCACAAAAAAGTATTTTCGAAAGGGGCGGATTAAAGCGGCATTTAATTATTAATTTCTTAATTAATCCATTTCTCTTGATAAGTTAACGTGTGCTCTTTTGTAAGAAATTTAGAGAAATATGAATGAATTAAAGGCACCCTCATTGAATTCTCTACTGGGTTCTGATCGTGGCTCCACAGATAGTCTGTTGGCTGAATCACTGCTCGATATGGAGGAAGTGAGTGTTTGTGATGCATTTGTAGTCTTTGTTGTTGTTGTTGGTGTTAAACGATGAGTTTTTATGTTAATTTTAGCTAGATGATGTGGAGTACTCTATACCTCCCACTGGGGCATTACCTTCTTTAGAAACTGTTTTGAGTGAATTTGAAGCAGATTCAGATATTGCATCGGAACTAGGCATACCGCCACCAACGCCTACACCCTCCATAGCGGATGAGAGTAGTGTGCGTATGTCCGGCTCCGGTGGTGGTGGCAGTATTATGCGTTATTCTATGCTACAAGGCATTTCCACACAACTTTCTTCCGCAGCAGATCGTATTAATGCCGGCCTGGCTTCATCCTGCAGTGTGTGTAGTCATTATTTTGCCGTGGGCACTTCTCATGGCCATATACTCAATTTTGATGTAACACAGACTTTAAGATGGGCCCATCAAGACAAAAATGGTCAAGGAGCGGTGTCTTCAATGTCATATAATCCAGAGTGCAATCGTTTATTGGCTGGTTTTGCTCGAGGTTTAGTTATAATGCTGGATACCCAGTCAGGCGATGTTATGCGTCAATTGTTTGATGTTGTAACACCAAATACGGGGGTGTTGCATATTAAGTGGACTTCGAGAGCAGCCATGGCCTTAGCGGCCGATTCGGGTGGTTCGGTGTGGTCTCTGAGCTTTACACGCAAACTCGGTGTCAGAGGCTGCTCAACAAGATGTTTATTTTCGGGTGCCCGTGGTGAAGTGTGTGCAGTGGAGCCTTTATTAAGTCAAACTAGAGAGCATCATGATTTGGATCAATATTGTATAGTGGCTTTGGCTACTTTATCGAAATATTTCATTGTGACCATAAGACCACGTTTGAAAGTTATTAAATATCATTTGCTTCAAGGACCACTTGATTGTTTGCCGGTTTTAGCCTGGCAAATGGTGCTGATTCAAGCAGCCGATACCACTAGATCAGTAGATCCTGTTTTAGTAGTGGGCAGAGGCAGTCAATTATTTTTCCATCAATTGTTTATATCGCATGGACGTATTACTTTGCTGCTGCTGCGCCATATTACAATGCAAACAAATTTATTGTCAGCTCATTGGTTGGGTCCCAAGTGTGTGGGTTGTTTGGATACTTCCGAAATCTTACATCTATTGGATGTGCGCAGCAGCAAAGAATTGGAATGCATAGATTTGGCTAATGCCGGCATGGTGTATGGTTCAGCACAGTTTAAAGGCTTGGCTACAGGAGGAAATGTCTCTCCTGCTTTGGCTTTGGCAGGCACCCATGCTTGTTATAATTCTTTAGCCTGCAGAGGTGTGCAATTGTATATTTTGGGCTCAAGGACTATGCATTCTATTGGTGTGCGAACTTGGATGGAGAGAATAACATATTTGGTAAGTCTTTAAGTTATAATCGAAATATTTTTTAAAACGTTTTTGTTTTTTGTTGGTTTTAAAGGTTAAAAACCAAAGATGGCAAGAGGCTTGTGATTTAGCTTTAGATGGTTATAAAGCGGCCGGCGAACGACCCAAACGCAAACAGCAAGCCAAAGAGCGCATAATAATGCTTTTTAAGGAATATATTGCAGCCTCGGCTAGAGCTCCAGATTATTGTTTAGGTGCCATAATTAAATGTCTTATAACTGTAGGCGAACTTGAGTTGCTATGGACTCAATTATGGGAACGTTTACAGAATAAGGAACTCTTTTTACATCATATAACAAACCATATAGAAAACGATGATATACACCGTGTTAATCCCATAATATCGCAGGCTTTGGTTGAATATTGGCTTAAAATATCGCCTGCCCAATTGGAGGAAATTATATTAAAAATGGACTGGACTTGTTTGGATTTAAATCAAGTGCTTAAAGCTGCCAAAAAATATAAACTTTACAAAGCACAAATATTTCTAAATGCCAATGCTTTGCATGACTTTACAATTTCCCTTACGGAACTCATACCCCTATTAGACTATGAGCATCCAGATTTAGGCAATTGTTTATTGGTTTATATATCCAGCTGTTTGGCAGGACGAGGCTATCCTCAAGGTGAAATACCTGAAGAATTAAAACAAAATGTTAAACATGATGTACTCAGATGTTTGACATCCTTACATTCCACTACTAATGAGGCAGACGAGCTGCCCTATCCTTATTTAAGGGCTTTATTGAAATTCGACTGTCGTGAAACCTTAAATGTGATATCGTTGGCTTTCCAAGAAAAAGAATTCAACTGTGAATTGGGTTTCCAGCATCGTAAGAGAATCATTAATATTTTATTGGAAATAATGACGCCAGAAAATAATACCGTAAGTAAATTATTTTAAGGATTTAAAGAAAATTAATTGAAATTTTATTCTTGTTCTTAAAAAAAAGTGGTCCGAAATCGGCTGTTTACTAAATTTTATAGCCCAGCAAATTTCTCAAGCTTGCTTGCCAGCTGATAACCAGCTTTTAGAGAAAGTACTCAATTATTTATCCAAGGAAACCATAGAAAATGAATCTACACGCTTACATACCGAACGTGAAAATGCCTGGCATGAATTATTGGTCAATAACTGTCTCGACCCTATAACCAACGATGAAGAACAATTACTATTGGCCAAAAGGGCCAAGTGTTACTATGTAGAGGAATATTTATTAGAGAAATTACAACGTTATGATACGATTTTGGAGTGTTATTTAAATAATCCTCTAAGACACGAAACCATGTTTGTCTATATGGAACGCCATAACAAAGATGAAAAACGTAAGATCTATAAACAGTTAAGTCAACATATCAAACGTTTACTGACCATAGATGCCAAAGAAACAACACGCATTGTGAACTTATATTATCACTCTAAAATCGAAGACTTAATCGCTTTGGTCCAGGATGATGAACAAGTTTTATTTGTGTTCCTTAAACAATTACAACAAAGAAATGAAAATTTATCTTTGAATTTGAAAGAACAACTTCTAGAGCTGTTGTGTAAATTTGAACCACAAGAAGTGGAAGAATTTTTAAATACTAATGAAACTTACCATAACGAAGCCTCTTTGAAGCTGGTGCAAAAATATAAACTCCATAAGGCTGCCATATTCTTAGCCGAAAAATTAGGCGACTATCAGTTAGCCTTTAACATAAGCATGGATATCTTGAAAAGTGCCAAAAGTGAAGAAATGGCCGAATGTTCTAAATCGGTAACGGCTTTATGTACACGCTCTTCTACCTCGTCCAACTCACGTCTCACAACCAAAGAACGTGAGTCTTTATGGTTGGATTTATTGAAATTTATTTTACCCTTAGAAGAACTCAAGTCAATAACAAAATCCATGCTACATGAGGCTTCCCAACATGTGGATCTAACCAATTTGGTGCAGCTCATCATGAACACACACAATGTCTCTGGCAGTTTTGGTGACATTAAGGAATTGCTGTTGAGCATGCTTAACCAATCGAAACATGAAACACAAACCATAGAATTGACACAAAAAATTTTGGAAAAAGAATTGGCGGACGAATTCCATAAATACCATAGGCAAGCCACTAGAGGTCTATGGGTTACCATGATGCGCTGTGTGGTGTGCAATCAACGTTTATACAATCAATCAGCCATTTTAGTTATTGGTTCCTGTGGCCATGCTATGCATGAGCAGTGTTCAACGGAGTATTTAACCAAACGTAATAAAGAAAATCCCTCCACTTTACTTGTTGATGACGACGATGACAGCGACGACTCGGAAGATGAGAATTATTTAGAATGTCCTTACTGCCTTAACGAAATCGATATACGATTATTTGATAAACCTTTGCAATTAGCTAAACCTAGTCATAATGTTAATAACTACACGGATAAGTCGTCCTCTGCCTCAAGTCACAGATCAAATAGGGAATTGGGTGTCTTGCATTTAAAATCACCCCCTAGAAAATTTTAAATTACACAAACTCTCTCTAATATAGACTAATATAGGATAACAGAGCTTATAAATCTGGCAATTGTGTAACGTAATTGAGCAGTTTCTATACAATTTTTTTTTAGAGAGAAAAGCACTTGTTATATGTATGTATTGTATGAACGAATGAATATCCTCTCTCTATCAGTTGCTCATTGTCTTATTGGAAAATGTTTAATTAATTGTTTAACGACTTAACGACTTTTTGTTTTGTGAGTTTGTTTATATCGTTTAACCAGTATTGTTTATTAAGACTATAAATTTTGTAATTAACTATGCTTTGCTACACTGACTTCAGGTATAAATTTAAAAGAATTAAAAAGAAAAGAAATCAATTTATTTATTTTTATATGTATTTTGTTTAAGTTATTAGGCATTCTGTTGAAATTAATCTATTATATTATATTAGTTTAGTTAACGTCATTATAAATAAACATAACATAATGCATAGACACCAAGTTTTATTTGATTAAACAAACTGCTGCACTATATTTTCATCACCTCAAAAGGCCTTCAAATTCATTGTAAATTCGGAGCAGTTGGGTGTCATTGAGTCATTTAAGAACATTGGACTATAGATCCTCAACCCCATCAGGTATATTTCTGTACTTCTGGACAACGCGTAACAATAGAAGAGGATTTTGGCAGCAGTATCCTGCATTACGCAGAAGCCTTACTCATCCATCTACTATGCGTAGGTGATTCTCGTAAAACTATTTAAAAGAAGGAAGCAAACCTCTGGACCTCACTAGCGCCCATCTTAGTAGTACAATAAATACAGATATGAGAGAAAGGATAATGGATAATAGACAAGAAGGTGGGTAACTACATTTCCAATTGTCCCAAATGTAAGTACAGATATAAATCGTGTTACCAGTGAATTACCAAAAAAGAAAAAGAAGGGGAAAAGATTATATCAACCCTGAGCTGATCATAATATGGATAATATGCTAAGGCATTAGCGAAAGGTACCTTAAAGAATCTTCTCGTAGTCAGGCCGAATTCCAGTAGATAATCTTTTGACCATAAAATTGATTGGTAACCCGTCATTCCTCACCAGAAGTGTCCAAATAAACATGCGTGACTAGAAGCTTCATTCTCAAGATACCTAATCACCAAGGTTGTGTTGAAACTAACAAATGTTCGTGATCCAAAAGTGAGCCCGCCATAAGATGTTCTTGTGAGAAGGACTTGCTCAACAATGTAATAAAATGTGGGCTAATTTTTGAAACTCTTTCCAGAATGTTTAACTTTTTTTCTTCCTCTAAATTGGCAATATATTTATTTGGACTTACCCGATGTTCCCGTGGTCATACTATGGTTTAAGGATTCTTATTCGAGACTAGGCCATATATAACAGTGGAGCACTTGCAGTGATAGGCTCGATCCATAGAAGTCTTTCGACCTTATTGCGGTCTTGTAATATATTAGGTTTTCATTTCAATAATGAAATAATTATTTAACGTAACGGTCTAATCTGCCATCGGATTTTTTTGTGGCTAAGAATTTAGGGTGACGGTAAAGGAAATTCTTGTTGGATCAGAAAAGAAAGCCTGAGTCAATACAGCGTGAAGGAAGGAGTTGGGAACAATAGCGCTTCACCTTAATGGTTGCCCAAGTTATCTGGAATCAATATTTTGGTTCTGCTCAGTTTTAATGTTGAATTGTGATGGCTGACTGATGTACATGCAGTTGATCCTTGCGGTTTTTCAGTTTATTTTCACTCTCACATTGGCCTTTAAATAAATTCCTGTCTTCTTTATAAAAAATTTTGTTGGTTACTGCTGTAATTCGAAACAAGAGACCTTCACTTTCAAATGTTTTATGTTGTCTTTCAACAAAAACTTCGGGTGTCAGATTTTAGACGATAATTACTTGTATTTTAAATTTCTAAAGAATACTGCAATTTATTATTTTATTATTTAAAAAAAGCACCTGGAAAGCTAACAATACAACTGTTAAATTTCCTATTTTTAAAAATATTAAAATTTCTTTGATTGCCTTACAGCTACAATATGGTTTTATAAACCTCTTCGCGCTACTACTCTGCCTTAAATAGATTATTATAATATTGTACAAATTCTGAACATTGTTCAGCTGAAAAGAAACAAAGAGAAAAGTAAAAAAAAATTAATAATAATTGCACATATTCTTTTTATATAATTTACATACTTTTCAGAAAGTCCATGGAGCCATGCTGTTTTAAATTGCACATTTGAAAGTATTTATAGACACTGTGAAATGTCATATTATTTTGGGTTTTTTGAGCAGCTTCTAAAAATTTTCTAGCCGATATGCGACCCGGTTCAGTGGTATTAATGGCTAAACGTAAAGCATCCACTACTTTACCCTGACCCAATAGAACTTCAATGATAATTTCATGAGCTTTAATTTTTGTTAACATATCTAAGGCAACTTGTGAGACGGCAGGATCTTCATTGGAATGTGAGAGTAAATAGCAAGCAATAGCTTTCGACTCCAACAGCAATGAATATTCGGCCAAACGTCGTAGAGTATCAAAGCTTTTGTTGAGTATCAATTCATTGATAATCATTTTACTAAGGTCTTCTTGAGCTGCTATATTGTGTTTGGATAACGATTGCAAGTATAGCAAAAGAACTGTTTGGCATTGTGGTTTTTCCACAATCGCTTGGAACACTTGGCTATGCATATCGATCTGTTCAATTAAGACCTTTGGCGGTGCTGGCAATTTCGGTGTGGTCTTAACATTTGAGGGTTGAGCGGTTTGATGTTGTAGTTCCAGTTGGACCCAGGATCTACTCAGAATATTAGTTTAGTTTTCAATTCTTTCAAAGTAACTAAGAAAATAAACTTACGCATAAATTTTATTAATTTTATTGAAAATATTCTCCAGCACGGGTAGAAATGCTCCATTATATTGATCATCCACTAATTGCCTGAGGACTTTCAGTAAAGCCTGTTTACCATTGTTACGCTGCAGCAGAAATTCGGTTAATCTTATGCGATCTGATATTAAGGTACATAAAGATTCAATATCCAAATGTAAATACCACATGCAACCCAGTTTAGCATCAATAACAATATTTGGCTGGAACAGCACCCAGTTAGTGGAGTCTAAAATGATTACATTTTTATTTTCTTCACTACAAGAATAAATATATTTCTCACTTACACAATTCACACTGCAGTATTTGACCATCTGGTAACAAACTGGGCAATTTTAAGGCAAACGGTCTTATAGATCTACCCGCTGTGATTGGAGAATGATAGGTAATATCGTTTACAACTTCTCCACTTAGGGAAATATCAAATAGCAATGAAGTGGCAGATGCTTGGTGATGCACTACAATTAAATTATCCACAGCATTAATGGCAAAACGTCCCACTAAGCCTAAACGTAGTATGTGGCATTTTCGAGGCGCCAAACCAGGACCATTTAATAAATAAACTTCTACTTCAATCATGCCACTAGCACTGGCTTGCAATATTAACACTGCCATTACGCCATAAATTTGACCCAAAGTCACTTTACTCTCTTGGATTTCACGATTCGCACTGCCCACTAAAAACAATTAAAACACTCAGTTTGAAAATGCCTTATTTCATATGGGATTCTACTTACATTCCAATTTCGGCAATTTGGTTATGGTTTTCTGTTTTATTAATACTGGTATTAGAGAACTATTACTATCGGCTGTACACAGCACAGCTATATTGGACTCTGAACACCAAGCAAACCATTTAATGCTCATACTCATGGCCTTAACCGATTTCACTTGATTCTTTTCCGTTACTACGGTAAATATTTCAACACTTGAATTCGAGATCAAGGCTAATTCTCGGTTGTGTACCCAAACAAAGCCATAAATTAAAGCTTTAACCTGATGTACTATAATATCCTGCAATGCGGGTTGATCACCTTGAAAGCATATGAATTCGACAGAATTTTCACGTCGTTGAACGGCTAAAATTTGATTATCTGGAGAAAATTTTATTGAACGTATAGCACCACGATCGCTCATACAAAATGAGATAACTTTATCCTCAGTGGGTCCTTTGACAACCACGCCAGTAGCGCCACCTGAACGGACAGCAAAGATCTGAAAGAGCGAGAAAGAAAAAAAAACTTACAAATGTGTTATCAAAGCTCTTTAGATTTAAAATTTCGAACAGTTGTCAGTACTTTCAAGCTGTTCTTAATTGGCAATTAATAATTGAAGTACTTAATATTGTTGCACTGTTTTTTTAGTGTCAAGTGATATCATGGGTGTTTATTCCTAATATTCAAGTAATCATTCAATATATTCCATTGACTACCCATGAAAACAAAGAGTATATTTAATTCACTCAGCTTGCTAGTTATTGGCCAAGCTGGATAGTTAGGCCATAGGGGTCATGTGTTAAGTTAGGTTAGGTTCCAAAGGTAGGCGAGACATTTACATTCGGTCACCAGAGACGGTCTATTGTAGTTACCTTTATGAAATTGGCGTAACAAAAAGTTACTATAAAAAATAGAACACATTTACGGAAGACGTAAGAGACAGAAACTAAGACCAGTTATTCTTAGCAATAAAGTAAAGAAAGAAAATAATATAAGAAGGGGAAACACAGACGTCTCAGGTGCCAGCTGACACCGGAGATGGAATTGTCAATTTCATAAATCCTTGCAGAGACTAAAGTACAAAAGCGGTTAAAAAATTAGAGGCTAAGCATATTGTATCTTCATCTCAGTTCACCTGTAGAAAGAAAGTGTGCTCCTACTCCCGAAAATTTTCTATCTAGTTTCGAATCTATTTCGTTCCATGACCGTCCAACCTGATTCAAAAATGTCTACACTCATGGTCATCTGACGCCTTCCATTTTTACTAAACAGATTAAAATTGGTCTTGACAACATAAAAATCGTTTGAAAAAGGTTTTCCCACTACTATAACTGTACATTAATCAATTTCTGGACCTTGATAACAGTATTACTGGGCGTCACATATTTCAAGACTACTTACCTGCTTATTGGAATCGTCAAAGAACACATTCGTCAATTGGCTTACAGCATCAAAACGTATAGGATTCTTACAAAGCTCCACATAATGCACGGACTGATCCATTATTAAACTTAAATTTCTATTTAAAAAAAATATTTTAATTCGATATTATTTTCATAAACAATTAATTTGTATATAAACAAAAGCAAAAGCAAAACTGCAATCCAATAAACCACTAACAGCTGGTAGATAAATTGTTATCTGAAGACATCAAAGCACAGCGTTGCACTTAATAGTAGTAAAAACAAAAAATTATAAACAAACGGCATCAGCTGTTCAAATATAAACAAACCGCGAAAAAGAACGAAATAGTTTTAGAGAGAAAAACAATTAATTAGAATTAAAAACATTTATTTGTAATATTAAAAAAAGAAAAAAAAATGAATTTTAAAACTTTTTTATGTCGCTGCTGTTTGTTTGTGTTGAAAGAAAAGAAAGTATTTAATATCTTCGAAACAGAAGATCTGGCCAAAAAGTTAATGCTGTGTTCCACACTGCCGGTGGAAGTAATGGATGAATATCCCATAAATGTATGCATGGAATGCTACGAACAGGTGCAAAGGTTTTATGAATTCCAGCAAATGTGTTGTAAATCTTTGGAGAAATACAATGAATTGATAAATAGCGAAGAGGAAACTGGTAACAGTAGCAGTGATCATTTAAAAGAGGTCACCGCTGAAGAAGACAACAACATCACTGTTGAAGTTGTATCGGAAGATTTTACAAAGAAAAAGAAACGCGGCAGGCCACCTAAGAAAAAACTAGAAATCAGTATAAAGGAAGATCAACCACATATAGAGCAGTTGTTCCAGAACATAGTGCCTGTGACAGTTGGCGGAGCTGAAGATAACACTGAAGAAGAAATAGAATGTAATACGATTGAAGCATGCAACACACCGAATAATCTGTTAAGGAAAGCAAACGATTTAAGATCATTTGAAAATAATTCTGAGAGTAATATAAAAGAACATAATTTGACCAAGGAGGACTACTTGATAATACAAGAGAAGGTAAGACCTTAAGACCTCTTTCATATAGGAAATCTACTAAATTCCTTGAGCACGTATATACATTGTATATAGCATTATATTTTATAATTTAAATGGAAGCTTAGAACGCTGTATTTATATGTATTTATTGGTTAAAGTTTTCTAAAGGAACATCATCTGATTGCTTCTTTGTTTGTATCAGTTTCATTAGTGCGATAGTATGTATGATAGCAATGCTCTCTGAGAATATTTTTTGGGTAAAGAGTTGAGAACCACATATTTCTTGAGACATGGATTCGAGCGTAAGATTACTTACTGGGCTTCTTAGAGAACATTGTGAAATTAGATCACTGACAAGATTCTGGAATAGATCTCTGTTGGAGTGTTGTAGGATATGTTGCGATGAAGAGGAGTTATCCAGCCCTCTGTTAGGAGATTGTTTGATGGTTTGAATTGTGTCGGAAGACGATATACGAGTTCTCCTGAAGCTTATAATGGGCTAAGCGGTCCTTCTCTATTTTTCGTTGCTGATTCGTTCTTTCTTTGTGTCTTTGTTCCTTTCTCGATCTCTTACTACATCTTTCATTTTCGTCTGCTTCGTCTTTAGGATGATCATAATGGTTTAATTGACCTCCGGGTGAAATTTGTGTTTGTCTTCATAACAGTACATATCCTCAAATCTATCTGCATACCTTCACAAGTATTTTAAGTTATTAATACAACCGATTTGATTAATGCAACTGATTTGAAGTATTGAAATGCTAGAACTTAATATTTTTTATTTTGAATTGACCAAATTTATGTTTTCTAATCCCTACGTTGCTGTTTCTCTACAGACGCTCTCCGAACTGGATAACAGAGATTCGTCACAGGAAAGCCAGTCAGAGGAAAATAATCTCTATCAATGCGATCGTTGTGATGCAGGCTTTATTTCAACAGAACTGTTACTGGCACATAACAAGCGACATGATGGCTTGCCACCCTACATCTGCCCTCAAGAGGGCTGCAGGAGATCCTTCAATCGTTGGCATTTCTTTAACAAACACAAAAAGAAACATTGCACGATACAGGAGCATGCGCACAAATGCGAGGAGGACAATTGTGGGCGTGTATACAAAAACAAATGTGCTCTTAATATACACAAACGTAAATTCCATAATATAGGTCCTAAGCTTAAGACACACATGTGTGAAATCTGTGGTAAAGTTTTTAAATCTGCCACAGTACTAAGCGATCACCGCTATACACATATTGACAGAAACCAATTACCCTATGCATGTGAGGAGAAGGGTTGCTTTAAGCGTTATTCAACTAAAGGAAAACTAAGAGTGCATAAAATGCGTCATGCAGGCATTAAGAATTTTATTTGTCCTCACTGTGGCATGCGTAAGACCACACGTAATGAACTTAAGATTCATATTAATTATCATACACTAGAAAGGACTTGGCCTTGCCGTTTCTGCACGAAGGTTTTTAATAGTGCCGGTAACCTTAAAATACATGTCAAGAATATACATGAAAGAGCCAAAGATTTCAAGTGTCGTTTTTGTGAACGCAGCTTTGGCAAAGCCGATACTAGAAAATATCATGAGATGACACATACTGGTGAAAAGCCGCATGAATGCGAACTGTGTGGACGTAGGTTTGTTCAACCTGCCGCATTAAGAACGCATAGGAAAGTTCATATGCGACAAAAAACGATTTTAATAAAAAGAGGCAGACCAGTAGAGGTTAATCGACAAGAAGGTGATAAAAATGCTACAGAAGTTGAGGAAACAAATGTAATAACAGAAGCTATAATGCAACAGGTATTGAGCGATAATAATGTGAATTTAAAATGATTGCAAACGGGATTTATTTGAAAAAGCTTTAGTAAAGAATAAAGTTTATTAAATTAAAAATGCAATTTGATTTGTTTTTTTTTTTTTTTTGTAAATAAGTATTTATTTATTTCTTTTCTTTTTAATTCATTCTTCTTTTTGTTGAGGGGGGTTTATTATTACTTTTGTTTTTGTTTTTTTTTTGTTTATATTTCCTTAAACGTGTATAAATAATTTGTTTAATTTTAAATATTTCTTATTTTCTTATATGAAAACTGTTTTTATCGTTTTGCATTGCTTGAATATTCAAAACTTCATTAACAATATGTGGCTGAAAATGATTTCCTTTTTTATGTTTTTGTGTTTTTTTCTTTTATTGTAATTGCATTTTATTTTTATATTGTAAATATGAATGATTTTTTATATATTTTATCTTTTGTTTCATTTTCTAATATTTTAATAAGATCTTCAAATAAATAATGTTTTTCATGTTTAATTTCTTGAGAAATATGTATATTTTTTTATTTGTTTTCAACTACTTACAACACTAAAATATTTCAAAATGATATACAAAATGTTTCCGTTTAATTTTAAAAGTAATGATAACAATAATTAATTAATTTGTGGGCGATAAAAGTCTAAATACACTACAATTTATTTCGGTTTAATGTAAAGATTTGGTAATGCAGTTTTATGTGGAATCTGTATCACTAATCACTGAATTATTATAGCGTTTATGGGGATCATCCAATATAGCTGTGGGATCATCAGCGAATTTTCAATCTAACTTTCGGTCAAACTGTTTTTTTTAGCTCCTATGAGGTTGAGTCAAAATTAGAACGAAACTGTCTGAGTGAATTGCAATGCTATGTATGGTCATCCTCAGTTTGATAGCTTTTAGTGTAGGAATTCAGGGAAGCGAAAGGGTAGAAACACTTGCCGAGGGTATTTGATCAAACTTCTAACCCAGGAATTTCTATTTCAAAGAACTTGCTTACACAAAAGCAGTAGTTTTAAGTTTAATTTTGTGAGGATGAAACAGGGAATGCCTGGCCACCTAACAAGTACAAGGCAGCATCGTAATAGGGCATTGAAGTTTAGAGAGATATAATAAGGAAACCCTATACAAGTTGATTGTTTTACAATAGATTGTATGTCTGCAGTGTTTTATTACCTCCCCACGTCTATAAAAATAGATCATGCGCAGGGTATGACTTGTTGGGGTAACATTTTACTTCCAATTTTCAAAATATGTGTTGGAGTGTCTTGTTAGAGTCAGCATTTTCTACCAGATCGCTAATTTGCCTTAAGAGTTAAACGATCATTTAAAAAACTGTACTTATGGACTTCTTAGGGAAGTATTTGGTGTTTGTCAAGCGACACTAGAGGTGACATGGTGTGATGGTCCAAAAAGCTTGGCTATAAAAAGTGAGCCGTCCAAATACAAGCCACAAGTTTGTTCTTGACAAAATCCCACAAATTTTAAGCAATAGGGCACAGATACGGAAGAGCTTAATTGAAAACATTGTTCATTATATGAGAGCTGTAGGAGTAACGAATCGATGTAAGGTCTAAAAAACTCTACTAACCATCAAATGTTGCAGAACTTGGCGTGTTTCTATTACTTTTTCCAATACTGTGCACGCGTATGCAGCTGGGTGGGTATGGGTGGTATGTATCTTGGTTGAGACCTTAGGTTTTAAGGAATTTATATAGAATTTGAATGTTATACTGAATTTTTCCACAGTAGACTAGCTTTTAGGGAATTTATATAGAATTTGTATGTTATATTAAATTTTTCCAAAGTAGACTTCAGCGTTTAAATAAAACTGTATTACCAATTTTTTTTTTATCGTATATATACGAGATATATATAGACTTTTGTCGACCACTGTATGGACCAGTTAAATAAGTATGATTCAATACAATTTTTGGTTAAAGTATAATATTTTTTTTTTATAATTTTTCAATTGGATTTGCTTACAACAAATCATAGGTTATGGATTTGAAAAATTCTTTTTCTTGCTCTTATATTAACTGGCCACGAATTTAAATTCATTTTCGGTGTATTTAAAATTGCATTTTAATGTACTAAGTACTGTTTTTGTTTTTGTTTTTGTTTTTTTTTTGTTTGTTATTTCCAAACTAAATTATAAATATTTTTTATTTAAATATTATTTTTTTATTTTTATTTAAATTCTAAATTGTTGCCTTCTTACTTTGCTTTGCTTTATTTCACAACTACTTATTAAGTAAAATTGTTTAAATATATAATTTTTAAATCGTAAATGTTATGATATAAAGAATTTGTTTTTATATTTTAATATAATATTAATAATAATATAATATATTATATAATAATAATAATAAAAAATAATATAATAATAAATAATAGAATATAGAAGATTTTCCAATGCATACCTTTAAATTTACCATAATTTTTTTTTAATTTATTTTATTTTTTGTATATTTGTTTTTAATAAGATTTAAATCTAAATATCACTAACGATTTTTTAAAAAAATCGTTTTATTTTATTTTAAAACTTATATTTAATATATTTATTTTTATATTTAAAGTTTATTTCTTTTAAAAACATTTTCCATTTTATTTTAATTCGTTTTTATTTCTAATTTATTTTTTTAATATGTTGCACATATTTTTTCACAAAAAAATCGTGTTTCTTTCTAAAAGATTTTTCAAAACCTTTACAAATATTTTGTTTTTTTTTTCATTTTTTATTTTTTTAAATCAAACTTTTCTCATTTTAAAGTAAGCTCATGTTCTTGTTTTTGTTTTTGTTTTTAATTTTATTAATGATGAAATGAATTATGAAAATAGTTTAAATAGATTTTTAAGCAATTTAAACAATGTTTACATGATTTTTAAAAAATAATTCTGAAATAATTTTTATTATATTAATTAAATGAAAAATAAATTTAAAAAAGTTTTAAAAATTATTAAATATTTCTCTTATTTGTTTGAACCAATCTATCTCTGATGTTCATGACACAAATTTTAATTAAGCAATTAGGGTTGAAATAATTCTAATTTATCATACTAAAGCTTAAGTACTGAATAACGCAATTAGTATTGAATTAATTGCCCTACTAATTACAAAATAAAATCAAAAGCAACCTTGTGCTAAATATATTCAAGGAGAATTTGCAAAAAAGATGGAGAAAAAGTAAACAAATAAGTCAAGAAAATTGATATGTGAACACCAAATCAATGTCAATTTTAATTAACTCGATTATAATCTAAGTGTGAACAAGCTTAAACTTCAATGACAACATATCCTGTTTCACTGCCCCTTTAGGACCAAAACAAAGTCCATAAGTTAATGAATTTTTGTCAATTCAGTATAGGCCTCAACATTCTTAAGGCTCTTCAGTCATTCTATATTTTACTCCAGCAATGATTCAAATACAATATGTATGTATGTATGTATATGGCGTTGTGCTGCAACAGAACAGAGTGTCTATGGGGAATCGAATCCACAACAATTTTGTTTTAAACTAGCTTACTGGGTACACGATTTAAATTGTGGTTTATGTCTGGTGTAAAGGAATAGGTCTCAATTTCTAGTGGTGAATTATTTCTAGAGTTCATTTGTCAGTTTCCTTATTAGAAATACAAAAGAAAATTGTAATGGGTTCATGACTTTGCTAAACAGGTTGAAGAAAATGCTTAAATATTATTAAATTGCTTGCTGGGCAAATATGTATGTTTTGAAAGTATTTTATCTGTGGAGAAACTGTTTTTTCGACAACAATTGGTATTCGGAAGTGTAGCTGATTTCAGAGAAAATCTTTTTTTATTTGCCTAAAAACTCTACAAACATTTTCCATAATCCATTTCGACAATGGATTTGTTATCGTACAGACTAAATTTTTAAATATAAAATTTTGCGTAACGTTATTGAATTTTTAAAATTTATACTCTTTTCATACATAATCTGAGGGTACTGTTGTTGTACTGGTTTCATTAATGGCAGCTAAACGTGGTATTCTACGCTGTGAGGCCAGACCCTCAGCATTGGTCACTAAATGAGGCGCTGTGGCGGTAATACTACTACTACTGCTGCTGCCAACCACAATACCACCGCTATTAACAGCACCGCCAACGTTACCGCCACCATCCCAATTGGGTAATGGTTGATTCATAACGGTTAGGCCAACAATTTCATAGGCACGCTCATTATTGGCAGAACCGCTAGGCACAGCGGTTACCGATAGATCCGAATAATAAGCACTGCTGGGTGCAGAAGACACCACCATGGGTATATCTTGTTCCTGATGTTGAAAATTGTATTTCTAAACAATGGGAAAAGAAAATAATAAATTGGAGTATCATTTAAGTTTTTATATGCCGACTTACATCACCACACTGACTGTAACCGGTATTCTGATATGAGGGATTATTGGATCTCACCGATTCACGATCCAATTCCGCATATAAAGCCTCACTAACACCTACCGGACTGTAGGCATCATCCATATGGGTATAATGATTTTCAGCCGGCGACGATGAAGGCGGACCAATTTGATCGGGTCCCTCCGATGAACGTCTGCTGCCGCCTAACCAAGTCCAAACGCCTGAATTGCTGGTAGGCCTTCGTATGCTATCGGCTGAGTGTTTAGCTGACAACGAATTTCGACCATTTGTGCCAGCATTGCGATTGTTACGGCACCACCAGGGCTGTGGTCGACCTAAAATGGTAGAAATTAAATTTTCAAAAAAATTTTTCTTTTAAACAATAAAATTTAATTGTGTTTGTATGTGTATGTGTATGTGTATGTGTATGTGTATGTGTGTTGCTGTCAATGTGTTTGTAACTCATAAATCTTGTGTTATTTAATCACCTGGTTTCTGTTCAAATTCGTATTTCGTTTGCCTGTCCTGTTCAATTGTAAGAAAGCAAAAAAAAAACGTACGAGCGTAAATTAAATGTGTCTGTCAGTTGGTTAAATGCTAAAAAGTTTTATGGCCCAGTAAGAAAAAGGTGTAAAACCATAAATGTTGTCACCTTTCATGCCCACCACTCAGCGAGCGAGCCAGCTAGCCAGTTAGGCTTTCAGCGCACATATTACAGCCAGTCTTTAGCAATGGCGTGCATGAATGTTGTCTTGCCTTGATTATGTCCATGCGAATAATATACTCGAGCCGTGTTATTCTATGAGTAATTCCCATATGAATTTTACAAATACGGAATTTGTACCACTTTATTACAATTAAAATTGAGTTTTTTTTCCCTTTTTTTTGCGTTTCTTTTTCTTTTCTTGACCATATTTGTTAACAAGACACAAAAAAATAAAGAAAACGAAAAATTGTGTAACCCAAAATAATAAAAATATCTCGTTTAAATAACAAAAAAAAAAAAAAAAAAAAAAAAAAAAAAAAAAAAAAATTCTGCCATAAAAAAAAAAAAAAAAAAAAAAAAAAAAAAAAAAAAAAAAAAAATTCTGCCATTCATTAATAAAATATGGAAACTTTCAAAAGACTTTGAAAAAATTATCCTTTTTTGGTATAAACTTCCAAAAATTTTGTCTTAATCTATAGACAACTTGTAAAACAATAAAACCGTCACACCTGCCCTAGTTGCCTTATGAACTTGGTTTAATGACTACACATGACTACTATCTCTAATGTTCAATAAAATGTTTCCTGCACTTTTTAATCTTGCAACACGTGGAAAATAGTTTAATTTTTTTCCACGTGATATTTGCATTAAAGATAGTTTACCTTATTTTGTTCTAGTGAGTGGCTTCTTAAATACCTCTTCCTGCTCTTGCAGAGCTAAGGTACAGTGATAGGCATTCGTTTAATAACTCTCCCAGCGGATAAATACTCTTGTGATAATACAGTCTTTCATTTCTCTTAGTCTTGGTATCATCCAAAGAAACTATTTAAACTCTCAATATTTATCTCTGTCCGATCAGTAGCATCATTTGCATAGTAGAAGCAAGATTCTTGCTCCTTATACGACATTACCTCGGTCATGTATTCAATAGATCAGTTTCCTCCTTTTTCTCTTCACTGCAGTTCTTGAGAGAAATTGTTGGCCTTATGGCCACTGTGAATGCATCTCGGATGAGAGCCTAGAATATAATGCCCAATAATATTTCTGATAACTAGACCGGGCTTACTCCTTTGCAGTTTAAGCAGAGTTGAATCCTCTATCCAGCGTTGGCCAGATTTTCAGCACAATCTTGCTGAAATATATTATTGCATTATCAATCCTAAGCTTACATGCCCCAGGATGCCAGTTTATTTGCTCTGCTGTTCTAGGAATATCACTTTGTTCCGGTACTTTTATGCTGTTAATATTGTCCAGCGCTGCCATCTCGTTTAGAGAGTAGCCTACGCGTTATTGTGTTAGAAACTAATTCCGAAATTTTTGTCGTCGTTAATAATCATTTAAGCAACCTGTATGGTCGACGTTTTTGCATGGTTGACCTTACAGTGAATGAAGTTTACTCTCCAGCTTCGAAAAAATGCCATCGCCTCCGCCTCCATTCAGTTTAGAAGTATCCGTAAAGATATTTACGAAGGCACATCACATCATTTTATATGTAAGGGCGCCCTGAATTTCCTCGAGAAGTCATAATGTTGGTATCATGCAATCAATGCTCTTGAAGGCAATCCTATTCTCTCCATCATTTTAGGTTTAATTGGCAGCCGCCTCTAAACATAGCTTACTAGGGTCATACAACAGGACCTTATGTAATACCTGTCATATCCATTCTCTCATTCCAATGTATCTGTTGCCTGGTGTTTCCTAACAATGCCGATAGTTTTATGAAGACATGATTTGTGAAAAAATTTAGGGTGCTCCTACATTTCAGATTCCCCAGTACCGGATAATAACAGAATGGATATTCTGCAGTTTTCTATATTTTCTCATCGTTACAGCTTCTGCAGGAGTTATGTGGAAGTGTTTCCAGTTTTCGAGCAGGTATGCCTAGGTTCTATGAACTCTGGTCAGGTTTAATGAAAAGATCGTTGTGCAGATATACTATACAGTGTGCCTGATTTACTTGTTCTCTATATAATTGAGTTTATTATCTCATCTTTCCTCTGCAAATCAGATCATAAATCATTGTGAGATCATCAAGCTCATTCGTATTTCCTGTTCACATTAAACTTTTTCGTTTCGATCTCTAGGAAGCTTTGATTATGGATATCTCTTCGAAGTAAAATTTTCTATTATTGGAACTAAATTCTCCTATTTGTGTTCCAATATACGAGGGTAAGATATCCAGGTATTAGGAAATACCTGTTACTTTACAAATTATTAAAATATCTTGTATTTATGCCAGCAAACAAGATTAAAAAGTTGGAAAAACAAATGAATTGAATCCAATTAAGCGATAATATGACAGGAAAAACAATGTACCTGGTGGTTTTAAAAAATTCTCTTTATCTTCCATCACCATTGACATTAATTGACAATCCGCTCTAATGCCACGCTATAAAAAGTCACAACAAATTTTATTTTCTTTTTTTTTTTTTTACTTTTTTTTCTCCAACTTTGCTTTGAGTCAGTTGCTGTTGTTTTTGTGATTTTACATAATTCATTGATCACTTAATTTAAGAAACATAAAAGGAAATACAGAAAAAATCCTATTAATCTCTACTTGAAAATCATTCATTCATTCAAGAGAAATCGCTGAAAAAAATAAACGAAAAACGAAACGTTGCTACCGAATTTATTTCTAATGCTGCTTTACTGCTATAGAGTGGCTCCTTTTTAAGTTTCCTATTTAAGCCAGCACATTCGAATGAACCGTTTAATTTGATTAACGTCAAATTCCCAATTTACAACAACAACAACAACAACAACCACAACAGCAATAGCGAACAAAAATACTTGAGAAAAAAAAACCAGAAAAATTTCAAATTGGAAGACAACAAATCTGAAAATAATCCACCAGTCGTTTTCAAGCAAGCATTTCTTTGTTTCGTTGGCTGGAAATTTAAAAAGGGTTCCGAATATCAAATCCAGCATGCATTCAGGCCACTCGACAACTCGAGAGAAAGAGAGAGAGAGAGAGAGAGAGAGAGTGGGAGAGGGAGAAATAGTGGAGTAAACAAATTATGAACTGTTAAGTAATCCAAAAGCAGGCAGGCAGGCAAATGAATGCAACTACAATGACGAGTAGTTCGAATGTTTTCATTAAGCAATACCATCATCTCTCCAAAACTCTTACCAGCACTACCATCTTCCATTCCATATTAGTTTCATTACTTTTCCTGTTCAAACCTCAGCTTTAGCTGGAGATTTAAAATTGCTTTTCATTTGTTTTCCAATTGCTTATTTGTTTTGCAACACACTCACCTATAGAGGGAAACCATCAACTTCGTCGTCGTCGTCATCATCATCATCATCATCATCATCATCATCATCATCATCATAATCGTCATCCCATATGGAGGAGCTCCTTGGCAATGGAAAACAATTTTTATTAAAAACTAAAAAAGCCGGCTCTCTATGCAACAAAATGCAAAACCAACTAAATCAAGCGACACATCATCTACAACAAGCAAGCAAGGAAACAAACAAACAAACAATATTCATATACAGGATGAAATACTTGCAATCACTGTAAATAGAAGGCCGGGCGGACGGACGGACGTATAGCTATTAATAGGAGCGGTGCAGTGATGCAGCAGCAGCATTACATTTGAAGGAAGGAGTGTAGTAATAAACAAACGTGCAACTCAATCGTGGAAATTTTGTGTTGGCCTCATACTAATGGCTTAACGACGACGATACGGATGTGATAGTGTGATAGAGCCGCATGAAGCATAGAGTGTGGCTTAGTTTGTAGTCTGGTGTGGCCTGAATATGTGCAGGAAAATTCAAATTTAAATTCATATACACTGCAGTAATGGTGGTGGCATGGTTTTATGTGGCACTACACTTAAGTTGAAAGCAGTTACGGTTTTTGGCAAATGAAGGCATACGAGTTTCTACTAAATAATAACTGTTATCGATAATAAAATTTCATAAAGTGTTTAAAATTTTGAATAATATAATGATAATTATTCTAATCGATAACTGTATCAATAAACAACCGAAAAATCTTAAAGTAAAACGAAAAAATGGTAAACACAGTTAGCTAGACATTGTTATCGATATAGTTATCGATATCTGTTGAAACTAATTAAAACCATTAAATTTACAAAACACATTACTATCGCATTTTAAAGAAACTCAAACTATCAAAAATATTGTTAGCGATATGTGTCGATAATAAATTATGTGTTAAACCCATTCGAATGTATTTGAAAAACTTTGTTGAATGTTATCGATTTGTGCTGATAAATTATTTATAAATATGAATAAATTTAAATTCAAAATATTGACTTTAAACAATTTAATTGTCAAATAAATGATCAAACTTATAATATCGATTATAATAATGATCGATTTATAATGAATCGTAAAAAGAAAAAATTTTACAGAGCCATATTCAAGTATATTTAAAGTATAGTATCGATAACTTTACGATAAATTGCATGTGAAAATATCCTTCCAACTTGGACCCAGAGGAGGAGGAGAATTGTGCGTTTTCAGTTTCCAAAAAGTTTAAAAAGTATTTTCAAATTTAGTTTTCAAGTCAATTATATATGGAAACTGAATTTTAGTTGACTTGTAGTTGCCCTAAAAAGATATTACAGATAACAAGGCAACTAAAGTTTTGTGGCTTGTCACAATCGCCTCAAATGACGACTCAATTGTAATCAAATCACATTTTCTAAATATTTACTACAATTGGCAATGCAACTGTTGATATTTATAAAGTTTTATATTTTATTCCGGAAGATCCAATTGTCGACACGAAATAATCAATTGATAAAAGAGTATTTTCTGCAAAAGGTACTCTAACCGAAAACTAACAGAATAAAACAATTTTTAGATCCTTTTTTTTGGCATAATAACTTTTGTTCTATTGGTCTTATTAAATTTGTTGTCAGAAATAGTTGAAATATTTGCATTTTAATTTTCTTTTAATTATCTTCTTCAATAGCAAAACTCATAGTTTGCATTTTAGCAGTAAGTCCCACATCTGAATGACTATTAAAAAGGTCCGCATGGTCCGCAAGAACAACGTGTGTAATTGCCGCAACAACAGCTATCAAAGCATGAAGGATAACCGCAAGGACCACAGGGACCGCAAGGACCGCAAGGACTGCATGGACCACCACAGCAGCCGGGAGCGACAGGACAAGGATTACAACCGCATCCTCTAGTGGGCCCACAAGAATCGCAAGGGCCACAAGGACCGCAAGGACCACAACCTCCACAAGGACCGCAACAAGGACCGCAACCTCCACATGGGATACGGTAAGCTCTAGCGCAGGGATCAGACATATTGGACTTTTGCTTTTAAATTTTCTGCAAATAGGTTTTGAATTTTAGGTATTGTTTTGTTTAATTTTTATTTAAAGAAAATTTTTTAAAAGAAAACTATTTTTTTTCTTTTTTTTTATATTTTTTTAATGGAGAATTTTGATACTATGGTTCCGAAAAAAATTTTGAAACTGAAATAAATTTTTCTATTTTTTTTCGAATTTGTGAAATAATTTGAAAGTTAATGTCTAGGCATTGTAGATTTAAAAATAAAAAAATTTCTTTTTCAAGTAAATTTTTATAATGTAGGTTTCGCCACTCATGTATAAAATTAACACACGCAATATAAATGGTGTGAGATCAATTATGTATGTATGAGTATTAAACATGTATGTACGAGTGAAAAACATGAAAAAAACATAAACACAGAGTGGAAATAAAATTTTTTAAGTGTAATCCTTATTACCCATGTATACTTGTGTACTTGTGTGTTTTGGTGTTTACAAATAGTGAGAGAGTGTCAGATAATTACATATTATATCTCAAAGAGGAAATAAGAGACGCTTAAGTTGGTATATTTAATTAGTGATTGTCAAAGTTATCGATGTATAAAGGAAAGTGTGTGATAGTTTTCTTTATGTTGTTGTATTCAGCCGTTGTTATATTGCTTATATCTATAACAGTGTTCGAATGGTACTTTTGTGACTTATTTGTTGTTGTTTATTTGTTTTTTGATTATTGTTTTTATTTTGTTTTTAACATTATACCACTTTTAAATGAAAATATTATTAAAAACATGCAGATTGATTCCCTATCGCCGCAAGATTGATTCTCGCACAGCTAATAATGGGAATAAAAATCGATAAATATAACTAGTTTCCGTGATAAATTTTGAAATTGCAACTTCCATTACTTGATAATAACTGAACGGTATTTGTCATCGGTAATTATTTAATAAAAATAAGTGAATGCCACTCATGTTAATGTAAGTGTTATCGATATTTTCTTGAAAATTATTATATGGTAATTGTCATTGATAATTATTTTACGAAAATAATTAAATGACAAATGCAAATTGTTATCGATATTTTCTGAAAATAATTAAGCGGTAATTGTCATCGATAATTATTTTATGAAAATAATTGTTTGACAAAAACTACTATACTTTTTTAAAAATAGTTGAACGATAAATGCTAGCTATAATTAATTTTTAAAAATAATTCATCGATAATTATTATCGAAGTCGCCGTAATCTGAAAAGGTAGTGTGTTAGCTTACCAAACAAAAGCCTGTGATTCAAACTCGAACAGAACGCCTGCCTCTTAGCAGTCTTCTGGCATAATTTTGAAAGTAAATAAAATTATCATAAAAAGGTTTTCAAAACAGAGTCGTTAGGAGTCAATTATTAAACTCATGAATAAAATTAACACCCGGAAGATGGATTCTGCGAGCTGAGCTGTAATCGTGAGTAAAGCACTGTAATTACCAATTCAGTAAATGTTATCGATAATTATCTATTCTTAATTTTGAAGGATAGTGGAGGAAACACCCCAACATGTTAAAAAATTTGTAGTTTTTAAAAACTGGGTGAGGAACACCTTTTCTATCCGTGATCCAAGTTTAATTAATGTGTACACACTACGACAGAATCTATGCCTATGTAATACACTTTCAAACGAAAGCTTACTTTATTAACCTAATTTTTAAGGATATCTACATACAACAGAAAAAACTCTTCAAAATCATTATTGTTGCAGCACTTTTATTTTAATAGATTAAAATTAAATTATTATTTTTTTTTTCATCTGAACTTTAGTCCTCTTGCAAACAAAATATGTGTATTCCAGCTAATCTTTAAAATATTTGCATTTATTTTAATCGTTTAACAGCAGGGCTTAGGTGGTGTTTCGTAGCAGTGAGCCCTACAAACGCACGGCCACTTACAAGCTTGAAATGATGATGGTAAATATCTCTTCGGACACATGCTAGGGCAACCAGGGCTGGAACAGCAATTATCAGGGCAAGGACCGCAAGGGCCGCAGGGGCCACAAGGGCAGCAACCGCCACCAGGAATGCGATAAGCTCTGGCACAGGGATCAGACATTTTCTGTTGCAGTTTTTACAATTTTTTTTTGGTTTTTAAATTTTTTTATTGGATTGCGATTTATTTGTTGAAGAAAATATTTGATTTAAAAGTAAAAATTTTTTTTGAATTTATTACGAAGAATTTTTTAAAAGAAGTGTTTTTCGTCAAAGTTTAGAAATAAATTACGAAATTGGAAAGTTTTAGAACTGTGAGTAAAATTTCAATGCTTTTTAGATTTAAAAATTTTTTTTAACTTTTTTTTTTAATTTTTGTAAATAAATCTTAATTTATATAGAATAACTACAAAATAAGATCGCACTTGACTGTTTACAAGTTAATACTCACACATACATATGAACTTAGCTGCTCTCATATTAACGAACGCACTTTTTTTCTCTTTTTCTTTTTGTGGCCGCTTCACTTGCACCTTTATAGGAATAGCTTTTTTTGTTAAACTTTTACACACATTTTTTAATTATTTCCACTTATATTTTCTCAAATTTTTTTTCAAAATTAGATAATTGCCACTTTGAACTTTATTTATTTATAAATTTTAACACTGTACGCGTAAGATTTCTTTCAAAATTTTTAATTGAAAAAATTAAGACTGTTAGCAGACTGCACTTGCAAAATAACCGAAAAAATACTGATTGATTTAGACAAGGTAGAGATGATATTGCAAGATGAAAAGAGATGCCATATTAAATTCTCTAGAAAGGGGACATTTAAGGGAATTTTTAAAGAATTAAACAAAGATTTAAATAAATTATTATATATATAGCTTTGATAATGTTTTGATTTTGCTTAAGCCCCAAATTAAAAGCTAAAGAATTGTAAACGTTAACAGGACATTATTTAAAGAAGTAAAGTGTAAATTTTAAAATTAATTTTCAATATCAATTCCTTTTGCTTTTAATTTTTATATTAAAGGTTTTAAAAAATGATTAAAACATTACTAAAGCAATACATAATAATTTATTTAATTATTTGTTTAATTCTTTAAAAATTCCCTTAATTGTCCTCTTTCTCATAAACTAAAGAATTTAATATGGCATCTCTTTTCCTTTTGCAATGTCATCTTTAACCTGTCTAACTCAATCAGTATTTTTTCGGTTATTTTACAAGTGCGGTCTACTAATAGTGTTAAATTTTTCAATTAGAAATTTCGAATGAAATCATACGCGTACGGTGTTAAAATTTATAAATAAATAAAGTTCAAAGTGTAAATAATATAATTGTGAAAAAAAATTTGTGAAAATCTAAGTGGAAATAATTAAAAAAAGTGTGTAAAAGTTTAGCAAAAAAAAAAGCCTATAAAAGCGCAATAGAAGCGTCCACAAAAAAAAAAAGAAGAAAAAAAAAGAAGCGAAAAGAAAAGAAAAAAGTGCGTTCGTTAATATAAGAGCAGCCAAGTGTATATGTATGGGTGAGTACTAGCTTGCAATGAGTTAAACATATAGAAAAATGTAAAGAATATACACAAATTTTGTTAGCGTATTTCTGTAAAAGCTTGTACCATGTACAGGTTTGTGTGTTTATTATTGTTATTGGAGTTCAATTGAGATTGGTGTCAGAATGAGTATGAGAGCATACGTTATTCTATGTTGAAGAACACATAAGGGATGGTAAAATTATTCTATTTTACTTTATGAGACGTAACGTATAAATGCATGAGAGAATAAAACATTGTAAAGTTGTTGTAATTGAATAGTGATCGTCATGTTATGCAACTGATACGGCAGTAAAAGTGTGTTTTTGTTTAGAATTTAATGTCAATAATTATTGTGGATTGATAACTTATGTTTTGTACAGGTACATTTTTCTCTGTACAAAAATGTCGTAACGATTGTTTTTTTTTAATTTAAAGTATTTTTGGTTTAATTATAAAACTTTATTTTAAATGTCTAAATCATTATGAATAGGTTTCTAATGCAAAAAATGAGTGATTTTGTGTCATATTAATAATAAGTATGAATTTTTTACTGTGTACTAAAGCTATATACTACACAACATTTTCAGAAAACGATCATCTACAAGAGATTTTATCTTTCTTGCTGAAAAAAAAAACTAAAATTGGCATAAAACAATAAATATTATTTTTTTATTTTTTGAGTTCCTTTAGGAAACATGAAGCCATCACAAGACCTCTCCCGGAAATTTTTATTACTTATTTGGTGTGTTTCAATTTGATTAATCTTAAATAAGTACGTAAATGATCTACTGCAGTAGATTCTATGATGATAGACTTGCCTTTGTTGTCATTAACTAGAAACAAAGATGCCTGCGAAAATGCATACGTTAATATATTGGGCTTTCCCCGTCGGGTCATAGACTTTCTCCAGAGGTAACGGTACTAACATGCATATGATGTAGGTTGTTGATGTTATTTCTGTGAAGGTGGCTTAATTTTTTTTAAATCCTGAAACCATGACGAATACGATCCCTTTGTATGACAGAGCTCTTGGTTAATGGGCAGAGATTATCTAAATGTCTTTTTGAAATACTCCTTTTTGGTATCATTATTCTTATCTATAGTACAGTATTCTTTACAATAACCAGATATCCTAAGATTTTTAGAAATTTGAGGTTATTTTACGCGATATTGTCGGTGTCTGCTGAGTTCAAGACATTTATATTAACTGTGTTGCAAAAACACACCGTAGTTTCGTAGGCAGTGTGCTGGCTTTTTAGACCCAAGGCCACGGTTAAAACCCTAGCTTATACGTCAATAAAACGAAATATTAAAATGTTTTTTTCGCCGACTTCTCCTATTAAGCTCTTGGAAAAAATTCTGAGTGTAAATTAAATTGCCATGAAAAGTTTCTTATGTATCTGTTGTTCGGAGTTGATTTTAAACTGTAGGCCATTAATGGATCAAATTAACACACACAACATGAGTGGTGTGAGAAGATAGGTTGCTATTCTGACTAAAATGTTGTAATAGCCAATTATATTAAGTTAGAAAGTGCTACAAGTAGTCGCCGTAGTCCAGCTTGTGTAGTCTAGTGTATTGGCTTAATAAACGTAATTCCCAGATCTGATTTTTCAATAATAAGGCAGATTAACACTAAGTTTAAAATACGTTTGCTTTTAATTTTTATATTAGTTAGAGGCTTTAAAAAGTGGTCAAAACATTACACTATGCAACAAGATAGAAAAAATTAAATACACCCGAGTAACTACCTAGCCTATGTTGTTCAGTAAGTTAAGTAGAATTCAAAAATATTTTTTTTATATTTCTCGAACCCTCCAAACTTGTTTTATTTGACAAAAACTGTTTTTTTTTACTTTATGCAGAAATTTATTGATTGCACAAACATTACTGAGCCAATGTCGAAAATTTAAACCTTATTGGAAAGGAGAGGGATGGGCCTTTCAAACGATATACATACATATATTATTTGACTTAATATGCTTTGAGGTTTGATTAGGTAAACTTGACAATTGCGAATTTTTTTCATATTTTTTCTAGTTCGTCCGTTCATAGTAGCAAACTTTAATTGAAAATACGATATAAGTAATACATTCTGAAAGTGCATTATCTTGTGAAGAGATTGATATTTCGTTTGGTCAAACCGGATAAAAATTAGCGTACTTATTATTTAAAGAGTCTAACAGTTGAGTTATATTTTTAATATGTATATTTTTTCGAATGAACTTTTCTTTTAAAAATTTTCAAAATTTTTGTGGAATTGTGATTGTTTATCGGAAAATGTGTCAGTTTCACATTTGAGCGACTACCAGAAGTTGGCCTATGTTTGCACAAAGGGAAATAATAATATTTGCAAAAAACACAAATATTAGCCGACTTTTGGTAGTCGTGCAAACGTGAAATAGACGCATTTTGTGATAAACAATCAAGATACTCAAAAATTCTGAAAATTTTTTAACTGAAAGTTTATTTGATAAGATAACATATATAAAAAATATAACACAACAGTTTTACTATTTAAATAGTAACTACTGTAATTTTTGTCCGATATGATCAAACGAAATGTTAATATCTTCACAAGATAATGCACTTTCTGAATGTCATCATTTATCTTATATTTTTTAATTTAATTTTGCAATTATGAATAGCTAAACTTGAAAAAACATGAAAAAATCTTATTTTCCAAGTTTACCCGATCAAAACTCATAAGATAAAAGTTTGAACAAAATGTTTATGTATACCGTTCTAATGGTTAATCTCTCCACTTTCTAAAAAACTTCGGATTTTTAAAATAGGTTTAAACATATTTTGGTAATCAATGATTTTGTGTGAAAAGATAAAAAAAACAATTTTTGTCAAATAAAACAAGTTTGAAGGATTCGAGAAATATAAAAAAATAGTTTTGAGTTCCACTCAACCTAGTGAACAATTCAGACTATGAAATTACTCGGGTGTATTTTTACTGTCGCACTGTGTTATTAAAATAATATTTAATATTTTGAACAGATTTATCTTTTGTTAATCCTTTAAAAATTCCCATAAATGTCCCCTTTCTATAAGCTAAAGAATTTAATATGGCATCTCTTTTCATCTTGCAATATCATCTCTACCTTGTCTAAATCAATCAGTATTTTTTCGGTTATTTTACAAGTGCGGTCTACTAACAGTGTTAAATTTTTCAATTAAAAATTTCGAATGAAATTTTACGCGTACGGTGTTAAAATTTATAAATAAATAAAGTTCAAAGTGTAAATAATATAATTATGAAAAAAAATTTGTGAAAATCTAAGTGGAAATAATTAAAAAAAGTGTGTAAAAGTTTAGCAAAAAAAGCCTTTAAAGGCGCAAAAGAAGCGTCCACAAAAAAAGAAGAAAAAAAAAGAAGCGAAAAGAAAAGAAAAATGTGCGTTCGTTAATATGAGAGCAATTAAGTGTATATGTTAGGTGAGTATTAACTTCTAATAAGAACATATGAAAAAAAATGCAAATAAAGAGTGTACGCCTCTTTTGCTAGTGTATTCTGTAAAAGCTAGTAGTATTCTCACTTATGTATGTGTTGGTTATTGTTATTGGAGTTCGATTGTTGATTGGTGTCAGATAGAGTATGAGAGTATACGTTATTCTATGGCAAAGATTGTATAAGGGGCGGTGAAGTTGTTCTATTCCAATATAGAGGGCATAACGTATGAAATGCATGAGAAAATCGATTGTGAAGTTGTTGTAATTGAGTAGTGAAGTTGTTGTAATTGAGTAGTGATCGCCATACTATGCAGCTGATAGGGAAATAAAATTGTTTTTGGTTAGAATTTAGTGTTAACAATTACTGTTTGTTGACAAATTGTGTTTAGTAGAGATGAATGGCACTTTTCACTGTACAATAGAGTCCTAATCATTGTTTTTTTTGAACTTTAAATTTTTTTTTGAGTGTTTTAAAATTATTTGTATTTTCTTTTTAGTTTTATATCACTTATTAAATCTTATTTTAACTTTGTTAATTACTATAAATAGCCGTTTAATGCTAAAAATGAGTGAATTTATGTCATAATAATTAAAATGAATTTTTTACTGCGTACTAAAGCTATGTTCTACACATGATTTTATAAAAATAATCAATTTCAAGTGATTTTATCTTTCTTACTAAAAAAGTAAACTTATTGGTCTAAAACACTGTAATATTTTCCGTTCTTTTTTGTACATTATCCGTTACTTTAAGAAACATAGAGTGGTCACGAGACATCTTGCCAATATTCATATTATTTATTTGTTTTCGTTTCAATTTGATTAATTTCATCTAAGTAGGTAATTGATCTACTGCAGTAGATTCTATGGTGATAGTCCTGCCATATCTGTCGTTACCTAGCGACAAAGCTATGTGCTAAAATGTATACGTTAATATAATAACATTCATATGATATAGGCTGCTGATGTTATTCATAAATAGCCGTTTAATGCTAAAAATGAGTGAATTTATGTCATAATAATTAAAATGAATATTTTTACTGCGTACTAAAGCTATGTTCTACACATGATTTTATAAAAATAATCAATTTCAAGTGATTTTATCTTTCTTACTAAAAAGTAAACTTATTGGTCTAAAACACTGTAATATTTTCCGTTCTTTTTTGTACATTATCCGTTACTTTAAGAAACATAGAGTGGTCACGAGACATCTTGCAATATTCATATTATTTTTTGTTTTCGTTTCAATTTGATTAATTTCATCTAAGTAGGTAATTGATCTACTGCAGTAGATTCTTATGGTGATAGTCCTGCCATATCTGTCGTTACCTAGCGACAAAGCTATGTGCTAATTAAATGTATACGTTAATATAATAACATTCAATGATATAGGCTGCTGATGTTAATTTCTTTGAAGGGTCTTATTTTTTTTACTATTATACTGTTTTTTCCCTGATATTAGTGATAATAAATACACTCTTGCCACGAGTATCTGATCTATAACTTAGCCCTCCGTAATGAAAAGTTTATCTGTTGATCAGCGTATGGTACATTTCTTTGTTAAAGACAGACATTATTTGAATTCCTATCTCAAATGCTACGTTTCATTATTATCCTAGATTAGAAAACACTGCAACCAACAAGAATCTATTGAGCAATGTTCATTAAATACACAGATATACTAGGTCTTTTAAGAAATTTAAGAACTATGGTGCTTGGTGTTGCGCAATTCCACCAATGTCATTTTTCTCTGCTGTATGCAAGACATCTCATTATATATAAGATTCCATAGTTAATCGTGGATTACACTCGTCTTACTACAGCATGAGTTTCCGTGGCGGAAGCTATTGGATAGAGATCTTCTGCATCTAGACCCGACCCATTTAGTCCATCTTTGTTCTATAATTCTTAAGGTTATACTCTTTAATATACAATACTTCAGAGCACGGCTCGACGTTAATAATAATGACCTTCTAGCCCTTACAGTCATCGATAGTCCTTTGAAAGTTTCTTAAAATAACTATTAAAAGAGCTTTCTAATGTGGTAAATAGTAAATATTGTATTGATTTACTAGACTCTAAAAGTCCCAAAATGTTCTTTGACATTAAGCTCTACTCATGTATTAAATTGACAAATTGACCGCTATGATAAGCTGAGCCGTTATCGTGGCTAAAGGGTTGTAAGGCTTAAAACTGTAGGCAACAGACCAGTAGACTGCTTCCATAGTGGCAGTAAATTTATTTTACACTGCCTTTGTCCTACACTTTATAGTCATTAATCTCTCTTAATAGTCATTAATCTTTTTCAGATACTACCGATGTCCCATATCCATTGTATTTAAGTCCTATCATAGCCTCGTATGGTGCCGCATGAGTAATTCGATTATTACTCTTTACAAAAAATTTGCACAATCTGGAGCTGAAGCCAAGAGAGAAATTCTTTCACAAGAAATATTTGTTACTAGGAAAGCCAAGAACAAAACTTGGCCATTTTAGCAAAATTTTACGGATTTTTCTGAAATTAAGAGGCTTGAATTTTTACCAAATAATTTATCTGCGAAGCCTCCTAATCATTAACAAAAAATTTTGTAGGGAGGTAAATCAGCGATATTTTTAAGAAAGAATTAGACTCGAATCAACAAAAAGACTATAAACATTACTCAAAAAATCGTTGACAGCCATAGCTGGCAACCCTATTGTTCTAGAACCGTATTATCCTGCTACAGAAGAGCGATGTCAGAAACTGAAAAACAATTAGAGAATAAGCTTTGGAAGAACTGTGTACCAGAATTCCTCTAAATTTAAAAATAATTTCTATAAATCGTAGAGTATTTTCGTAGTCAACCATTGCCAAATATTACCTATCCAATCGGTTGTCTCCCTTTTATTGCCTTTCATTTGCCATTGTAAGTAAAACTATGTATATTTGATGATTATGCCTGTTCGTTTGTCTGTTTGTCCGTCCGCCCCTCTATTATGGGAGTGAGTAGTATATGAAATTACAAAAAAAAAAAAAAAAAAAACAAAACGAAATTGTTGTTGTGCAAAGTGCATGGAAAATGTTTACAACCGCATCCTCCATGGGCAATTTAATTAAATTGTTGCCGTTTGCTAATACGTTTTAAGGTTTTTTGTTTTTGTTTCCATTTTCCATTTTAATTTTTTCATTTCTTTTTCTATTTTTATTTCGATTTCATTTTTTTTTGTTGGTATTTTTTATTTATATTTTTCTTATTGTTGTTGTTGTTGTTGTTGTTGTTGTTGTTGTTGTTGTTGTTGTTGGTATTTAGTTGTTACTGCAATTGCTTTAACAATGGAAAACATCGTAAAAATTGTTAAGCCATCATTGTTATTGCCTTTACCATAGCTATTGTTGCTATTTTTGCCGTTGATGATGCCACAGTTTGTTCCTTTTCCCCGCATTACCCCTTCTTTTGTTTTGTTTTTCTCGATTGTCATTGCTGGCAGGTTTTATGTGTATTTCCTTCATAGAAATAAAAACAAACAAAAAAATGGAGAAAATTCCAAAATAATTTGTTGGTGGTTTAAACAATTCTTTCCGTATTGAATTTGGTTGTTAAAAAAAATAAGCGAAATATTGTTTACAAAAATCAAATGGAATTAGTTTTTTCACATGATATTGTTAATAAAGCCGTAATCCTCTATATGTGTTTGCCGGTATGTGTACATGTGTGTTTTAAAGGTGAATTAAAATATTTGTTAAAGCGTTGCGTTTAAAGGTATTTGAAAAAAGGGTTGTATTGCTCAGAATTAAATGAATTTATCGTAGAAATTCCAAAATTTGTAACGAATCGAATAAGAAATCAAAGACTTAGACGTAGTCATTACAGTGGGCGACTAAAACATGAGTTAATCGTTTTGAACTTAATTTAGATTTAATACCGAAGGAGGGTTTCGAGCTTCGAAATTGGAAACTAAAATTGATGTGAACAATGCCAGCTTGTTTTAGAACGCTATACAACAAAATATTCAAATGCAGAGTTAAATGGCCTACGTAACGCCGAGGGATTAATACCAATCGAGACAGCCGAATGACAACTTAAAAAACTTTTTTTCATCAAATGTTTTCTAAAGTCTAATGACAGACAAGTCTCTTGAAATGTCTTTACGACTTCATGTGAATCCAGTGCTTATATCCGTAACGGACTGAATTTGAACCGCCCCTTTTTGGTTGAGCAAATACTAGATGGCTATCCTCTTTTCTTCCTTCACACAATCAAAAGTAACATCTTCAACTCGAGTGTAAAGAGTACTTTTTTGAATGGGTATGGGCGGTGAAATGCTGTGGTCATAGTCGTCAATACCATTCAGGCATTTATCAAACACTATTTATCATACACTCTAAGACCTTTCCCTAGGGCAAAGATCCTCCAAGATTTCGGGTAAAAACTATGAAAGTTTCCCAAAAAATTTGTGGTTCAGAGTCGATTTTAAACTATAGGTTCCGCCACTCATGTATAAAATTAACACACAGAACATAAGTGGTGTGAGCAGATAGGTCGTAATCCCGACTGAAGAGTTGTAATGACCAATTGTATGTATATAAAGATCCCCCAGGTATGGAACCAAAAGGAAAGCCAATGATTTTGAAATCCTCTGGCTTTGGAGAAGGCAGGCAGAGAAGAAGGCTGCTTTCCACATAATGGCTTGTAGAATTATTCAAGCATTAGTTGTGGATAGGCACATGCTATGGCCCTTGATTTGCTGCAACGTACGTAGTACAAGAATAAAGCGTTGATCTTCACATTTCCAGTGTCAGTCCTTTTTTTTGATGAACTGGGCATAGGATATGAAAAGAAGTTCGTTTTACCAGATGAATTGAGTGTTGCCAGGAAAAAGTGTCTTAAGAATCTGTCGTTCGCAGTCAACTCTAAACTGTAGGTCTCGCCATTCATGTATAATATTAAAAGACACAACATAAGTGGTGTGAGAAGCTAGGTCGTAATTCTGACTGAAAGGCTCTAATAATTATCATTATTCTCTAAAGTGCTTTGTTCTGGACAGAAACCAGACCTCTTATTGGCTCCTTATAGGTGTAATTAGTGGTTACCAGATTAGGCGGAGGATAGTGGTTTTGAAAATTAAGAAATTAAAGATTGTAACCATGATTGCATCCTTAAGGCTTGGTTGAAGCTTTCATACAAGTTTTCCATAATGAAGCGGTATTTGATGAGCAATGAAAAATCACTACACTTTTCGAACAAACCTCGTATATGCATTAAAGCTAATTTAAGTCTCAACTTTTCTCGCTATTTTAGGCAACTAAAAATTAGGTGTGTGCGAATGTGTGTGTAATTAAGCACTGTTTGTCAAACAAAACACTTTAAGGAACAGAACAACAACAACAACAACCATCAGTACGTTAACATTTTGCATAAAATAACCGTTAAATTACGGATCTCTAAGTTGCGCCATACGAATGTGTCAAATCGCCGTCACACTTTGGCTAATTTTCACTTGAGATCAGTGTGCAGAGAGCATAAGCGAATTTTGGCTAAAAGACCTTTGAAACGCACCTTCAATGTTTGACCCCAAATCAAAATGTTGTAATTTGTTTTTAGACATGTTGTTGGCTGTGGTGGTATTTGTTGTTGTTATTGTTGTTGTTGTTGTTGTTGTTGTTTGCTTGCAGTTTCCTAACAATGTTTTACAAAGGAAAACGAAAAAACAAAAAAGAAACAGATTTTCTTGTGCCATTTGTCTAAAACAACTCCTTTTTGGTGGTGGCAACGTAGTAATGAATGGATTTGTTTGCTTTACGTTGGTATACAATTTTTAGTTTTCGCATTTAGCTGTTCGCTGGTAACTGAGTAAGTGAGTGGGGGGAATTTCATTAAACATATTGGAGGCGCCACTTTTTCGCCTACATCTTTTGACTTGTTAAAGCCAAACTTTGTTTGTTTGTTTTTCTTCTCTGTTTGTTCGTTTGTTTGTTTGTTTGTTTGTTTGTTTTTGGGATTACCTTTTGGAAACGTAAAATATCTCGGGAGTGTGTTTTGTTTGTTTTTGTTTTTTGGCGTTTTTTTTCTGGGTTTGTTTGTAACACTGCCTTGACAATTTAACGATTTGTAGCGGTAATAGTTGTTGGTAACATTGTTGTTGTTATTGCAACCTTAGCTTAAAAAAGATCTCTTATTTCGTGGTAAACGTTTGTACATAAGATTTTTTGTTGGTTTGTTTGTTTGTTTTTAAATCGCTGCCTCCAAAAATTACATCTCAAAAGTTTTTTGATCATTTACAATTTCAGATTTTTGTTTTTTTTGTTGCTGTATTTGTACTTGTTGTTGTTGTTGTTACTGTTGCTGTTGCATTTGTTTGTTGTATTTTTTCTTGCAAATTGTTTCTTTTTGGACATCATTAAGTGCTAATTGATCTTTGGTTAAAAGCTGAAGCAAAGAAGAAAAAAACCTCTGAAAACGAAAATCTCTAAACACTTTGGCAAGTCAAGCTAAAAAGGTTAAACATCGTCTGCACCCCAAAGAGATAATCAAGGAAGTTTAACAATTTTTGCGTGAGATGACATGACAAAATCTTTTTTTGTTTTTGTTTTTGTTTTTCTTTAAAAAAATTTTTCCCCGTTTATTTCATTTCATTTCATTTCATTTCAATTTTGTTGTTGTTGTGAATAGAAAGTTTAACTGATTTGGTTGAAGCTGTTTGTGTGTGTGTGTGTGTGTGTTGATTTGAGAAATGCGTTGGAATTTCTTTCTTTTTTATCTGACTCGACAACGACAACGACAAAAAAAGGGTAGAAAGCAAAAAAATTTGAAATTATTTTTGTTGTTGTTGTTTTTGTTGTTTATTTCAATATAAAAGAAGAAGAGATTTGATAAATGATCTTAAAAAGTTTCTCTTAAGATTCTTCCTATAAAAAATTGCGAAAGAAAAATTTCCGAAACAGTTTTTAGGTTAAAATTAATTCTTAAACTGTGTTACGGTTTAAGTAACATTTAATTTTTAAGTAACATTTAAATTTTCCAATCTAAACCAGTTTGACTAAAGGTTTTTCTAAACCCTGAACGCCTTACTGTAAGTAGTTTTTCGTGTGGCAAAGGTTGCTTTGAGTAGGAAGCTTATGTCTCCTTATGGGTTGAGAGTCATCATACCTTCAGAGTTGTTTTTACTTTAGAACAGAAGAATGTAGCAAAAAGTCCTAATCGATTTAATATAATCGATTTTAATTCATAAATATTTTAAAATACAATGAGAAATCATATGTTCATTTATGTTGTCTGCGTTAATTTTATCAATCTGTCGACTCCGAACGACAGATTTTCTCAGAAACTTTTTCATGGTAATTTTATTTACTCTCAGAGTTTTTGCCAGAAATCTGCTGAGATGAGGTCGGTCAAGAGATATTTTCTTCCCCTGGAGATGTCTGACCTGGGGGTTTGAATCGTGGTCTTACATCTAATAAGCCCATACACTACCTACTAAATTACGGCGACAACATATATGCCATAACTGACGCATAGAATAGGGCAGGTGGGAGTGGCAGCTTTGTTATATTAAATCACTTAAGCACACATAACGGTATGTTATTATACCACATCATGAATTGTTCCAAAGCTAACTAAAAAGTTCTAATTAAACGGTCTTGACCAACAGCATTAAGGCTTCTGGACTAAAGCATAACTCCCTTAGAAAAAAGATGAATATTTGCAGGAAAGTTTAATGAATTGCGAGATTTAGTAATGATAGTTCTATTAGAATAAATGGAGAGTCAAGGGAGAGAGGTCTACTTCAACTCGGAGATGCCCTTTGGTACACAAAGTGATCTCCTTAACCGGTCCCCAATCTTTGCTGAAGATATTTTCAGATAGTTTGGGTAAGATTAAGTAAGATGGCAGACTCTTATTGAAGGAAGAGATGCAACTTAGGCCATTATTTTGTCCCATTGTGATTCTCGAAAGCAAACCAAAGTGAATCTACTTTAAATCTTATTGTAGCAATCTTTTATTCTTGAGCTTGGTCAAGGGTATCAAGAAGTGAGAGCCCATTTTTTAGACGAGCGCAGGACACTTCTTCTATTTCACAGACTCACAGCTCTTGCAGAAGTCTTTTACCGGAATGCCGAGTCTTTCGGCATACCAGTCAAAACAATAAATTCTTGTGAGTACCGTTATTGTTTATAGGGCCATACATTTTAGGGATAAATATGAGACTGTCTTCTTCTTGTTCATATGTGTTCAACAGTGTTCAGCAATATTGTTCAGCTATAGACTGTGACACAAAACTGCAGCCAGAGTCGAAAGAAGTTCATATAAGAATCAGTTTAGAACTGAAGGTTGTACCCTAGAGAGATCTGATTGCTTTGCTATCGAAGAGGATTGAAAAGGTAGCAGTTGGAGAGTCCTTATTGTGAAAGAGTTCCTCCCCACTACACTCGATACAATAATTGACTGCATTTTTGCAGAGAGCATTTTTCCTAGAGCAATTGCCAATCTGGTTGGAGAAACTTAATTAAGGAAAATCTACAGTTGTGTTAAGCTTTTTATATTCCAAAATTATTCCAACAAAAAGTAAAATAGATGAAGATTTCCTCCAGGATGATTTGTAGCTAGCAGACACATATGCCATTGAATTATAAACACTTGCCTTCCATGGTAGACTCATTAATAGGGGCAATTATTTTATTGCTGTTGCAATTATATTAAATCGGGTTATCCATTTAGTGGTGGCAAGGCCACTGGTCTATCAATACTGTCAGTTATTGAAAGCCTCTCATATGAAGTGTTATTTATCTCGGGAAACGTTTGCCTTTTACGAATATTAATCGTTTAACAACGTTTAAAAGTATTTAAAATTAACTGCAGAAGTGTTGATGCAAACATGATTACGTTTCGAGTTCTGCCAATTAAATATTTACTTGGTGAATACAACCCTTTAGTCAGGATTACAACCTAATTTCTTACACCACCCATAAGTTGGAGGACCTACAATTTAAAGTCGACTCCGAAAGGCAGTTGTTTGAGAAACTTTTCATGGCAAATTTATTTTACTCTCAGAGATTTTTGCCAGAATTTGTCGTATTTCTTATTGTTCGAAATGTTTGAGTCATGGCGTGAACCACGAGCTATCGCCCAATTAGCCGGCACTACTACGTACTAGACTACAGCGACATCACGCATTTTGTTATAATTGACTATCTGTCAAGGCAAGATTTAAAGAAATTTCGAGGGATTAGAAGCGTTACAGAAGACATCCGGCCTGTAATTTAGGGAAAGTGTGGCAGATAATGAGATTTCTATTTGCACTTCCATTCATATAAAGCCCTACTCAACTGAACTATTGAAGATGGTTGACCATTCACAACGCCACAGTTGTGCTGAGGCAATGGGGCTGATTTTTCACTTTGTGGTTAACTCAAGAGCGAAATTATCATATATGGGGCTCTCCGAATCCAAAAATAATTGTGGAAATGTAATCGCAAGCATTTACGCGTTATGGTCTGGAATTGTCATTTGGCCATAATTTTTCGAAAATTTCTAGGAAAAACCGTTGCTGTCAAGTCAGTATATTTTTTGACCTAGAATTGAACTTAACGGAATTTAAACAACCCTACCGATTTTGGTTTTATTGCATGAAAAGTTTTCACTAATTTGCTAGACTTCTTTGTGAGTCTACGTCAAACACCGTGTCTACGCGGATAATCATCTATTGTTGTAGCATTTGAAAATGAATTTCGTGAAGTTGTTGCAAAATATGTAATATATTGTTCCGAAATATGGACGGAAGTGATCGTAAACTGTCTCCAACAGATCGACTGCTGTTAGCAATTCAAAGGCGCTTCTTTTAAAGACCAATGCAATAGTACATAATGGCATGGTTCAAGCATTTGAAAGAAATTAATGTTTTTTATGTATGAGAAGATCCATTTATTTTTAATAACCAAAGACGCAAACCTACACTGCTAGCAGCATCACTTTTGCCTTTAACAGGGCAAAATTTGCTATTAACAGAGCACTGTTAACTGTTTCACACTGTTTCACTGTTCCACTATTAAGAACCACTGGACTACTGTTTTCATATAGTCGGGGAGGTGTAATATTGATTCCAAAATGATCACTGATCTTATATGTAAAAATATTGTTGATTATATTAAGAGACCTTGAAACCTTCCTTTGCATATAGTATAACCTAAAATTGGCTCCTAATCAAGTGGCCTTGTTCAGATGGTTGCTGTTAAACAACGAACAGTGCTCTGTTAACGGTAAATTTTGTTGTATTAAGAGAAAATTTTACTCTGTTAACGCCAAATGTGGCGCTGCTAAAATATGTGGATTGCGTCTTGGATTTTCAAATTTGAATTTATCTTCAGACACATTGTTTTAGTTAAATTTACTTTTGAAACCTCAAAATGGATAACCCTTTTATAAAGCCATACAAATTTTATGACTTTCACTTAATTAGGCTTAAGGGATTCCGTTTTATTATTAATAATTCTTCTTCTATAGAGACAATCATTATATGCTGCAAGATTATGAGTGTAAATCATAAAACATTCTGCCAGTCATTTTGTTGTAAAGTTTTTGCAACATAATGAAGGTGAGCTTGTATGCTGCATAACTCGTGGTTTTTTTTTAATTATTTTAAGTTTTTAAGGGTTTTCTTATTAAAAATGTCTTTGTTGTTGTTGTTGTTGTTTAGAGAATTTTGTTTAGTGTGTGAATGTGCCATCATCAGCCAGCCAGTCAGCCCATCCAGTCAGTCAGCCACAACGAACGTCATGTGTAGTTAAAGTTTAAGCTTCATTTAACTTATGAATTGCAACATTTCTTTTTCTGTTGCTTTTTGTTGCTTTTTGTTGCTTTTTGTTGCATTTTTTTTTTGTTGATTTGTTTTGTAGATTTATGTTCTGCTTTATCCCCCTTAATTTTTTTTTAGATTTTTTTATTTGTGTTGCAAGTATCTAGTAGGTATTGCACTGTTAGTTTAGTTATTGCCACATACATATACCATACATACAGCATACAGCGTAACTTGGTTTAGTAAATGAGCATAAAAGGCACAAAAGCAAAAGCATGGAGGATGGAGTATAGAGGATGGATGGATGAATAAATGCATGGATCCATGGTTGGTTGGTTGGTTGGTTGGATGCTGTATAAGATGTAACACATAGTTGCATATACAGAGTGTAAAATGCCACATACTGCACTTGCCAACAAGTGTAAAATTAGTCAAAAAATTGTTTCTGGTGATGGTGATGCTGTTGCTGCTGCTGTTGCTGTTTCCAACTAAAAGTGACTGCATAAATGAAATAAAATCTACACAAAAAGAAAAAAAAAACTTTTAAAATAATTTCCTGTTAAAATTAAAATACAACTCTTTAGTTACATACAGATAGACAAACAGACAGACAATTCATACACTGTTTCAGCCATTTAGAGTCTCGTATGCTGCCATGTTTGTCTATAAGTGTGTGAACTAAAAAGCATATTGAAATGGTGCTGCTGCTGCTGCTGCTGGTACTAATTTTTTTTTTTTTTTGTTTTTGTTCCTTTGGACTCTGTTGTTGAAACAACCCACATGTGTTTGTCTATTTTTTTTTTCTGGTGGCTGTTGCCACTTTAACGTAAAATAAGCTTGTTAACTAACAATAAACCAAAAAATAAAAACAAAATTTAACAAAAACAAAAAAAAAATCAATTTTTTTTCCAACAGTTTTGTCTCTATTTTTAAAATGCAAATTGAATAGATTTTGAACAGCCAGCAAAAAAAAAAATGCCGTTTATCGCCTTTAAAGCATCAATTAATTTCAAATGCTTAAGCATTTAGACTCTTTACAAATAATAAAAAAAAATAAGGGGGGAAAAAACTGAAATGCATTTGAATAAAAAAGCAATAAAAATAAAAACATGATACATTTGGTATTTCAAGACCATACGAGGTACACTTTTTAAAATAAATTATAACTCACTCTTACAAAATAATAAAACAACAAAGTACAGTAACAAATGGCTACAGCATGCATAAGGTTTTGGTAGGATTACTATTAACTCTAACACTCTGAGTCCATTAGGTCTCACACAATTGCTTCAGATAGGCCACGACTTATCAGCGATATAACTACGATCTGAGTGAGAAGATCTCCCATATGTGGTGTTAATAGTTTTTTGCTACAAACTTAAAAATGCCATGTTTCAATACATAATGGGGTAAAGAAAAATTAGGAGTCTATAAAGCTCCTCAAAGTAATGCATTCAGGAAATTGTAAAATTAATATCAAAGGAAGATTAGATAACAGCTTTTCTCTATTTCATGGTAAATGCTACCCACGTTTGTTGGTTAGTACCTAGTATGTTGTGTGCTATTAGATAAGAGCCCGTGGTTTAATCGCTGGTTCAGGCATATCGCACAAAAACAGTATTTTCTTCGGCGACTTCTTCGGAGCAGCCTTTTAGCAAAAATTCTGAGTGTAAAATAGTTTCTCATATCTATCATTCGAAATCGATAAAATCGTGGATAAAATTAGCACACACAAAACGGGTGGGTTTGACCAGCAAGGTTGTAATCCAGATTAAATTTTTATAATGATCGATTAAGAAAGTAAGTACGTTACCCGCTGAAACAATAGCCACTGCAATCTTGTACAGTGAGTACATCTGTTGATATATGACACACGGGCGCAATGGACTACTCTTGTAAAATCATTTTTTGTAATGCTTATTGGATTCCATCTTGTTTATTTGTCAGACTAAAGCTCCACCTATCACGCTGGTACTATATTCTCTCTAAACACTCCTCTGAACTGTTCGAGAACACCTAGGGTCTCTGTGGTACTCATCTCACCTCAAGCTAATCTAGATAAGGAATTGTAGTGTAAAATTTCAAATAGAGATTGTCTCGCCTGAACCTAATCTTGATAAGGAGTTTCACATTAGAACAGCAAGCAGAGATTAAACATTGTCTTCTGACATGGTTGTCTTCGATGATTGGCTGGAAGAAGTCTGTATAGGCGTTTCTAAAGTGAGAATTAATCCTTTAAAATTAATCCTGAGTAAGATATCTTATTGAAGTCGCCATAGTCTAGTCTCGACTTTTGGAAACTTTTGGAGACTTCTTCTCATAAAAAACTCTGAGAGTAAAATAAAATAAAAAAATAATAAAATAAAGTTACACAAACCCGTGCGTTCGCAGTCGCTTTAAATTTTAAGTCACGCCATTCATGGACAAAATTAACTCACACAACATGAATGGCGTGAAAGGCTAGGTTGTAATCCTATCTAAAGGGTGGTGAAGATCAATTAAGTAAATTAGTGAGAGATCTTTTGTTGCTAGAGATTCCTACAGCCAAGCAGCATTTGAATCTTTTTCGGGAGCAACATTCAGATTTAAAGTAGTTGATATTGTGAATTATTTGATCAAATCTCGTATGAGTTTTGTATCAATTTCATAGTTATCGGTAAGGAACATCTAGGGTAATTGTTACACTTCCAGTAGTCTACGTATGAAAATATGAACATCCGGTCCAACTATTATGTCACACTATCAGTCTCTGATCTTAAACTGGACAGAAAGCATATCAGTTAAGCATTTACCATAATCTGGATCAGAGGAATATGTCTGTCAATGTATAACTTCTCAAGAGCCATTACATAAAGAGTAGACACGTCATTTTCACGCTGCTAATGGTTTCTGCAGAGGTTATAGATCGTTTGAATAATCGTTTAGGGAGCCGTTTCTGGCTTGATATAGTCTGAACCCCCTAACGAAGCTATCTTTATGTGATTTGAGATCGACTAGAATCATTAAATTTCAGGCTAGATTTTAGCTTGGCTGTAAGGGAATTATGCTCTCATTCGAAGCCATGGTATGGAGTGTGTATTGGTATCACAATGGACCGCTATGTATGAACCAGTGAGATTCGATTTCAATGAAGTCGGCTTTTCCTCCTATCTTAGCCGCAATTCTTATATAATAAACACCATTATCACGTACAAATAAAGTACTTAAGATCCGCTTTGAAGGCAGGTAATATCTTAGGGGACGAAACTGTAAAAAGAAGTTTAAGATTTCGTAGAGAGATTTCGAATACAGAGAGAGGAGGAGTGAAAACTGTTGCTGTGATGAATTGGAATTTACATCGATCAAATAGACATTCTTGCAAATAAGTTTGCCTGTAAATGTCCTTAAGGACTCGAATTTATTATTTAATCTCGCCTTTTAAATAACTCAGAATATGTACTCGGTTTCGGTAGGGTATTACAACAGAAATAAATCTTTAAATAATTTGACAATAAAAATTATTTATTCTTGTTTTATATACAAATACTGTGTATAGCGTAGCAAATCACAAGTTGAATATGTCACCTTTAGAGTTACTTGGTGGTTATATGCCACACATTAAATAATTGAATATTTCAAAAGCTACTGGTTGGTTGACTTGTTGCAGCTTTCCATGTAAGTCTGCTTACAAAATCAAAAATCAAAAAAAAAAAAAAACTGGCAAAACTTTATAGTATTTCAGCCACAGTGTACGACTATTACAGCAGAAACATTTTGATGCTTTACAATCGCTTGGCAACATTTTTTTTTTTAATTTTTGGCGGATTTCAAAATAAAACTTTGTCTGCAACTGATAAAATGTGTTCATATGGTGGTAGTTATTGAATAAATTATTGTATTTTGCCTTTAGGCTGGCTGTATTTAACATGTATTTGCATAATACAATATATTGTTTGCCAGGGAATAAAATAAAAAAAATTTTACGCATTAGTAATAGTGTCTCTAAGCCGTAGCCGGATCATGGTCGAGCGTTTTTTTTTTCCTACCCGTTTTGGTCATATTTAATAAGAATCTTAACAGACAGACTACAACAACACAACTTAAGATTGTGAATTGCCATAAGTTTTTTTTTTTTTTGCTTTTGCTCTCTCTTTCGCTTTCGCTTTTTTTGTCTCTTTCTATTGTTGCACTAATGTATGCATGCAACCCTGATCTGAAAATATTTACATGCAGCAGTTGAAACTTTAGCTAAGTCAGTGATCATGTTCAAATAGGTGACAACATTTATGATTGTGTATCAGTTGTGTGTATACTTATTTGTTTCATTTTTTTTCATTTGCGAAAGCAGTGGCGTGGTAGATAGATGGTACTACACTGTATTCTGTTGTATTAGAAATTGTTGATAACATTAGACAACAACAGCAGAGAAACAATTTTAAAATTAATTTTTAAGACACAAATACGAGAAAAATAGCTGGGCACGCTAGGTAATCCATGAAAGATGTTTCTTTAGTTTTCGAATCCACTACTATTCGATTTATTTGAACTATAATCTTCCCTCTATTGGGGTAAAATAATCCCATTTTTATTTCCTAGCTGAGCTTTTGCCAGAAATCTGCTCAGATTAAGTCGCTTAAGAAATATTTTTCTTTATATTTCGGTTTGTTGAAAATGTCTGATCTGGGATTTGAACCGAGGCCTCATGTATAATAAGTCACACACACACACTACCTACTCGATTACAGCGACTTCGATACTCTACTTACTAAGCTATGAATTCATGAATAATTGTTAGTTAATCGATTGGAAAAGGAAAGGTGCGCCTAAAAATTTCAACTTATTCCTGCCAATGCTGGAATCTTGCACAGTAAATGTGTCCGGATTCTTTCTCACTCTTTTTCCTTGAGATTTCTAAAGAAATTTGTGTGTTCTCTGACCTTTTCTAGAGTGGTTAGTAGTTAATGTCCATATGATGACATTTTTTTTTTTATCAATCGTTACGTCTCTGCTCAAGAATAAAATTCTGTAGGCAGAAAAATGTGTGTCAGTTGTCTTTTAAGTGCACTGGGCCATATATAAAAAAAAGAAGCATAGTTTGAGTACTGGTTAGCCTCCAGCTACGAAACTTCTTTTTTCTGAATATTCTCCATGTTTAATTTGTGTATTTCTTTCACAGATGGCATTCATCTTATACTCCTTGCCGTGCTGTCGTTTTTCCTATTCCAGTACGCACTATAAAGAGACACTAGCGTGTTTTGCCAAGTAAATTGTCAACTTGTTTGTTAATTTCTATTTCTTTGATTGAGAATCTAACCTTATTCTAACCAGCTAATACGAATATTACAACCAGTTTAATTTAGAATATGCTGGGAATATAATATTTCAAGAGACATTAAAAAATATCATTAGCTTAAGCATCAAATTTCTTAAAATAGGTTACCAGGAACCAAGATTTAAAAATTTCAATTTAATTTCACTTTCATTTATTACAGAATACGTTTGAAACATATTCAACACAAAAATGCTTACAAAAATACGTAATTTTTTGTTTTGTTCTTTAATTCCTCAGGAGCTGCTATAAAACATTGCCGTTTTTGTTTTAGAATTATCTGTTAATCAGTCAATTGATATACTGCAGCAACTTCTAGAATGATAGGGTTGCCATTTGTTAAAAACGATAGATTTTTGAGAAACTTTTCATGGGAATTTTTGACAATGATCTGCTGAGAGGAAGTCACCGAAGAAATATTTTTCGTATTTCGTTTTGCTTGAAATGACTGATCTGGGGGTTTGAGCCATGGCCTAATAAGCCAACATTGTATCTACTAGACTACAGCGGTTTCTGTGTGGATGGTTGTATTGGAAGCAGGGAGTTGGAATTTTTTACCGAGAGGCAGTGCAAGTTGTCTTTACTACAGTGTCCCATGCTGATTTGATCCTCTTTGGATGGAGATCAAAGGGTTTCTAGATGGATTAACTGAATACTCATACATTATTAAAATGCATTATTGCATGCACACTTCTTTTTTCGAATGTGGGTAGCTTGGATTTATACAGAAAATATTCATTTGATGATGCCCCCCCCTAAAAATATTTCTTTTTTGGGTACGCTACTGCCTAAAATAAAACTTTTTACACAAATTCGTTTTGAGTTTATTATTTGCGAAGAAAAAAACAACAACAAGACAAGAATAAAACGAAACACATTTAAGATAATGTCTTTTCCCGTTTTAAACATTTTGAATAGATTGTGTATATGTCTGTGTCTGTTTTTCTGTCTGTCTGTCTGTTTAAACAAATATTTAAGATAATGGCCAAGCAAATTTTCAAGCAAAACGTTTTAAGATATCAACTATAAAAAAAAAAGAATTAAAAAGTCTTTAAACTTACCATTAGCATTGGTTGATTTAATTCTGCAAAAGAGAGGAGTAGAGAAAGAGAGAAAGAGAGAGAGAGAGAGAGAAAAAAAATACAAATTAAATTCAAATTTATTTTCAATTGAGAATTACTTTGTTAAGTTGTCTTAAAATTATACAACTCTTAAAAACTATTTTTCAATTATTTCGATGGAAAACTTTAGAAACTCTCGTAAATTTTCATTTCCGTTCCCATAAAAATTATTTTTTTTTTCATCTTAGATTTTACAGGCAGCGAAACAAATTGCTTCAAATTAAAGTTTTCACTATTGTGGACCATGTTTCTGCTTGTGTTTCATTCGGTTTTTTTTATCGTTTTTTTTCTTTGTTTTATTTTTGCTACAATAGATGACAGGGTAATTGGGCCCATTTTGTATACATGATTTTAACGGCACTTTAAACTCTTATTTTAAGTGATTTTCAGTTCATGTTTTTCCTTTTTTCTTTCTTTTTTTCTGTAAACTTGAACCAGGAAAAGTTTAAAGAAAATCAATAAAAAGAATAATTTTCTTAGTTGAAATTTAATTTGAATTTAATTTTCATTGAAATTCTATACCCATCACACATACATCGTTTGCTATTGTTGTTGTTGTTGTTGTTGTTTTTTTTTTTTTTTTATCGATAATTATTGACAATCGTCAATCGCGTGTCAAAATTAGTTTTATGCCTGGTTTCAACATTTGCGGTTAAGAAATTACAAATTGTGGTTTTTGTGTGTGTGTGCGTGTGCGAAAGTGTGTGTTTTCGTTGCAAATTAGTTCGTTCGTTATTGGCAAATTACGAGCACACAAAGAAAAAAAATACCAAAAAAAAAAGAAGAAAAGCGAGAAAAAAATTTCAATCGAAAAAGAAGCTGCTGATGTGCAAAATGTTTTCATCAAAAGAAATTTTAATTGCCATGGTAAATAGCTATCCAATCAAATCGCAAATAAAATTGCTTTATTTGTGGTATTTGAGAAGATGTGGTAGGAGTTGCCTCTTTTAGTGGGTACATCAGTTTCGATAACCACTTAAAAGTGTAGGCATGTTTTCGTCATTAACTGCTACTTAAGAACCAGAAATCATTGCTTTGGAAATGTTTTTCTTTAAATCACTAAGGGACAGGCATGGCCATAGTCTAGCAGGTAGTGATTGGGATTATTAGACGAGAGTCCATGGTTCAAACTGCACTAGCAAGCATTTGGAAAACTCGAAATATGAAAAAAGTTCGTTCGGCGATTCCTCTTAGCAGTCTTCTGGCAAAAATTCTAAGAATAAATGAAATTGCCATGAAAAGTTTAACAAACATTTATTGTTCGGAGTCGACTTTAAATTATAGATCCCGCCACTCATGGATAAAGTTAGCCCACTGAACAAGGATGATAAGTGCAGCTAGTTCGTAATTCTGATTTAAGGGTTGTACGGATTAAATTCAGTAAGTATCCTTAGACTTCTAGTTAAACCAGTTGAGAACCACGCGTAGGTCGCTTAGGCAATTTGATTTAAGTCCATGAAGTTTAGTTAGTCTAATCTCCTACTTTATCTGTGTTTTCCAACTTCCCACCTACCTTTGTGTTATTCAGCCCACAGTAATTCTTGTAATATAATATGGTGGTGATTACCTTAGGGTATGTACTGGCTTACATGTGCTTATTATGGATTCCGTAGGAGTTTAGTTCCAAATATTCTGTGTTGGCAACAAACGATTTGACAGTAACTTCATACGTAGCAAGTCTCTCTTATATAGCAGTAGGGGTGAAAGTCACCGTAGCTTAGGAGGTAATGTGTCAACTTATTAGACGTGAAGTCACATTGCAAAACCCAGGCCAGACATCTCTAACTAAAAACGAAACATGAAAAAAATGTTTCTTCGGCGACCTGCTCTCAATACATTTCTAGCAAAACCTCTAAGAGTAAATAGAATTGCCATGAAAAAGTTTCTCAAAAAATCTGTTGTTCGGAGTAGACTTTAAAGTGTAGATCCCGCCTCTCATGTATCAAATTCACACGTACGACATAAGTAGTATGAGAAGCTAGGTCATAATCTTAACTGAAGGGTTGTAATAACGAATTATGTACATATGTTATGTGTATATGTAAGAGCTTTATACTAGAATTTCACCATTTAAGCGTTCCACGTTTGATCTTTTCGGTTCTATTCTTGTTGTAACAAGGAAAACTATCTGTTTTTGGTATGGGGTTCTGTCAAATATGTTACAATTGCCTGTCACTATAGTCTCTATGTCTTCAACCATAATTATATAGTTTTCTGGAGCTAAGAAGCTGCATTATCTAGGAAGGAATCCGTGACAATTTCCATAGTTCCGGAGGACTATTCTGTAGCAAAGCTTGCTAAACTATTTCTGGTCTAATCATTGGAGCATTGGAAAGCTCAAAGAAAGCTTAGTTGTGGATTGGAAATGCATTTACAGAGACTGGCAATCATGGATGTCACCGGTTGCACACTATGTTGACGGAGGCTAGCAACAGCAGAACACAGTGTATGAGTGTGAAGTTTTACGTGAAAGTGTATCGGGAGACACAGTCTGCTTTATTTTGGTAATATAATATGGCCGGGTGTCTTATAATTTAATAAATCACCCATCACTTGAATAGAAATCTGTTTGTGATTTATGTTCAGCGTTTTATTTTCATTGAGACAGGGAAAGTGTACACTTTTGTTTAATGCAGCATATGCTGCTGGCTATCTGTGTTGTGTTTTTCTTTTCATATACCCAAGTCTGTTCTATAAACATTGTTGCTGCAACATTATTTTTGTTTATTTAGTTAATAGCCCTTTGTTTTTGTTTTTGTTTGCCATCATATTACCGTGAATATGTTCGGCGGCAAATGTTAAAGCCCTTTTTCTGATCCAAACGATTGATTAGTAAATATTTACACACGGTTTTTTTTTTTTTGTTGTTGTTGACGTTATGTACGTAATGAATGACAGGCTGTGTGCCAGAAGAGCCAAAGCAGGGGTTCGATTGTTTTCTATGCATTTATGCAAATTGAAAGTAAATACATTAATAAACAATTTAATGGTTTAATTCACTTAATGAATTAAAAATCTGGATTTATTTTGTTATACGAACAACAATAACAACAACAACAACAAACAAACAAACAAACAAACAAATAAACAAGCAGCTAAAATGTTTTAGTTTTCAAATAAATTTCCATGGGTTTGAACACAGTCAATTAAAGGTGTATGTTTAGGTAAAAGGAAAGCAAAAAACATGGTCAACAATAGGTCTCATTTAGGCGCCATTTATAAATATTCATTATATTTTTTAAATGTTTGCATATTTATTGATTAAATAATTTCACATTGGTTTTAATCATCGAAAGTACTTACCTTCTACACCTTAGAACTATGACCATAACAATAGCACCTATAAGAGCCGATATAATTGAAACTACAATCAAAGTGAATGCCCAGCCCAATTCTCCAGATGTATCTGTAAAGAGAAATAAAAACAAAGAAAAATTTATTTCAAAATTAGAAAAAATAACTCAATATTTATGTAACAGCACTGTCTTGAAATAATACTAATTATACGAGTATTGTAATCAACCTCTGGCAACAAAGTATCTTAACGTGGGTTGCGGTAGAGGTCTTAAAAATTAAGAAATGCAACCGACACTTGAGTTGTTTGTAATCAATAATATGGCAGTTGGCAGTGAGACAACTTCATTCTTTAAAATGATCATTTGTGACCGTTATTCTCATTTTACTGTTTTTATAACTGCACGACTTAACATACTTACCATTATGGTACCGTTAATGATACATACATACACACATAATTGAACATTACAACCCTACAGTCAGGACTACAACCTAGTTTTTCATACCATTTGTATTGTGTGAGTTAATTTTCTATATAAGCGGCGGCACCTACAGTTTAAAGTCTACTCCGAACAACAGATTTTTTGAGAAACTTTTCATGGCAATTTTTATTTACTCTTAGAGTTTATGCCAGATATCTACTGAGAGACAATTGCTGGAGAAATATTTTTTCAAATTTCGTTTTGCTGGAGATGTCTGACCTGGGGTTTGAACCGAGGCCTTGCGTCTTATAAGCCAATTCACTACCCACTAGACTATGGTCTATAATGGTGTTCACCTGACTGCAGACATACATACTTCTAGTATCGATTAATACTGTTTGAACTATAACATCCACATAACTAGTACCTTAGATACTATTATCGACATTGGTCTAGTCCTATTACATTCAAATTCACACGTAAATCATTGACTAACAAATAAGAAACTTCCACTGCTCGTTAACATGACCCAAATCAGATAAATAAACATTTTGGCCATGAGTTAATAAAACTATACCATCGACAACCTCAGTTCAGGCCTATTCGTGACCCAAAATCATTCCTCGTAACGGAACATGTTATAAAATGAAAGAAGTGTATTCGCCATGCAACAAACTTTGTCGTGTTCAAACCATTGTCAGGTTCATAGAATATACTAACGTCCAGATGGCTATTCAACAAATTTAGTTAGGCTCCATCCATTGTGAGACTCATAGAATATAGAAATAGAACACAGTCCACAGATACAACGTCCAGATGGCTATTCAACAAATTTAGTTAGGCTCCAACCATTGTGAGACTCATAGAATATAAAAATAGAACACAGTCCACAGATACAACGTCGAACAAGATAACCTAATAAATTGGGAAATTTATTGAGAACGCTGAACTGTAACGGAGGTTACAGCACCACCACATACTGAAGATTCCATCTCTTCGTAATCACCATAATCACCATACATAAGCGATAGATTTGAAGTGTAATTAAAGCAACTGACTAGGTCCGACACTTTGTGGATCTGGTGCTTGCCAGTCCTATTTTGCTTGAACGCGTTTAGTTTTAATTGACATTGTTATGTGGCCCTTATCCAGTCCTTCAGCAACTAGGCACTCTTAATGAGTTCTCACCATTTGACCATTCTTTCTGGCAATAGTAACATTAGAATATCTTGGTATATTATTAAAGATATGTGGCAGCTTCCAATAGGAATAGATATGATGTGGAAATCCAAATGTATCTGCTGTAAAAGGGGTCTCATAACAACTTCGCAGCATTGTAGTTTTTCAGAATCTGCTGTATCGACCTTTGCCAGCCTAAAGCTAAATTTCTCTACTTTTGATATGGATTTCGATCTAAACATTTAGAATCTTAAATGATCCCTGCCGTACGATCTGAGAGAGATTTAAATTGAAAACTCATTAAGAAAATGGCTATAGGAAGGCAGATGTCTAGGATAGGATTGCGGTTCATTGAAATAGTACGGATTATATCTCTATAATATTAGGCTAAATGCTTCAGACTTAGTCAGGATTATAAGGTCAATTGGTAGCCAATATAAAATTACTTTAAGTGCCTTGTGAAAGGCATTCAAAAACAAATATTTTTCAGATCGTTTTAAGCCACAGTTCTGCATGAAAGTAATTTAAATATGAGAAGAAATTCATACATTTCATGGTGTTTTAAAGCAGGGTTATAGGTGTCCTACCGTGACTAGCCAGTGTATACATTCACTTGAGCCCCATAGCTGTGAATAAGAAAATGATGAAGATTCAATACGATTGTTTGCCTTTTGAACGTGTCCCATATAAACCTTCACGAGATATGCGAAGAGACCGCTGCAGCATAGGGAACTTCCTAACTGTTGTATCGAACTAACTATGTATCGAACTAGGAATGCTAAAAAAACGTTACAAACAGCCAACTTCCAACTGGGTCTCTCCTCCTAAGACACCTCCCGTTTATTTGGCCCTTTTTTCTTTGCTTCTATTGTTCTTAAATTCAATAACTTTAAGCAGAATATGTATGTGTGTTTGGGTGTGTGTTTGTTTCGTACCTTAAGAAAACATTGGAAAATTTAAATGTAAATTGAAATGAAAATTGAAATTGAAATGCAGATACGAAAAATTGAATGTCTGTAGTAACAACAACAAATAATTGGAAACAAAAGATTTTTGTCAGTTTCTTTAATTTTGTTTTTTTTTGTTTTTTGCTTTCAAATCTTAAAACCAAAAAACAATTTCAGAAAGTAAAATGTTTCCAACATTCTTTATATGAAAAAAAAAGAAAAACAGAAACGGAACAGAACAGAAGTGTACAGTAGTGGTAGTAGTTACATACCTATAGATGTACATACAATATAATGGATTTATAGGTAGCAATAGTTGTAGTAAAATGTAGTTGAAGCATATGGAATATGAACAATACATGGCCTGTAGTAAATCACTACAAAAATTATTTGTTTTCCTTACTTTACGTATTCCTTTTTTTTGCAAATTTTTTTTTTTTTTTTTTTTATTGCTCCTATTCCTTTCGAAATGGTTTAGAACTGCAACTGAAATCGATTCTCATAAATTATTTCTACTTGCTTTAGTTGCAGCTTAACAAATACAATACCTAGAGTACTTTATAATAATAAAAGGTAGAATATAGTAACTTGTTAAAGGAAATAAAAAAATAGATTTCTCTCTTTCTCTCTCTCTCTCTCTCTCTATCTGTTTCAAACTATTATTGTTACAAATAAATTTTTAAATCTTGCATACAAACTAAATTCAACACTGAAAAAACGAAAGAAGTAAAGTTTCTAAAACAAGGAAACACCTTAAATGAGAAAAGAATTCTTGAGAGTATTTTGGCTGTAGCCAGCCACTAAAATAAGCGTTCATAGATCTACATACATACATACACAATAGATCATTACAACCCTTCAGTCAGGATTACGATCTAGCTTCTCATACAGCCCATGGTATGAGTTTTAATTTTATATATGAGAAGCGGGACCTGCAGTTTGAAGTCAACTCCGAACGATAGATTTTTTGACTTGCAGTTTGAACCATAAACTCACCTCTAATAAGCCAACACACTATCTACGAGAATACCGCGATATACTGTATAAAATACTTCGAGTCAATAGCATATCTTGAGTAGTGCGTATAAATTGTGCTCCAATATCTGCAAATAAATTTAGTCCAAATCAAATCAGGGACAGATTTTGTATTTAAAATTTTACTTCCGGTTCACCAGGTTCATTTAGGGCATTTGAACATATAAGACATGAGAAATTTATCGCTGATCAAGCCAAACTCTTCAGTACTCCAGATATGACAAGCTAGGCAATCCTTACATGGAGTATTTTTAATTGAGGTAGTGACCCCATGAATTTCTTTTCATCATAGTCTTAGTGGATACAAGAGATTTCATCTAAAAGGATTGCGATCTGATATTATACGTACTTTGTTTTCCTGCCTCCTCAACAGAGATTATGGATTCGAAATATTTCGTGTTATGCACTATATTTCTCATAGTCAGTTTAATTGAAATGTTGCAATAGGATTATGGTAAGTTTGCTGGCTTACGTCTGCTATTGAACAACATTCTGGTAACAAATTGTATGATCTTGCATTTATTTGCTCATTTGCCCCGCTTGGGGATACTTTATAGTACGCTGAGTTCACATAGTTTCAATAGTTCTCCATTGACTAGGTTTTTGTATACTGCAGCGTATAATATTAGAGAGAGTATAGCCATAGGTATGGTAGATAGCTACAAGCTATCTAGGAAGAGCCTTAGTAGTCTCTGAATCCTGCAGCGTATAATATTTAAGTGGCCATAAGCCTTTATCTAGAAAGAGTCTTCCCTCCTCTATGAATCCTTGTGGTTAGGAGTTTAGATATATAATGGATATTGTTTAATAAAATGGCAAGACATTCTAATGTTAACCTTGCTTAGAGGGAAATTTAGTTGCTGACATGTTATCCTAGCTAAAGCTGACACTAGGATGTTACTTACAGATATTGCCAACACCTGGGTAGTATGTCCTTCTCTTCATTTTTGAAACTAAATAGGCCAAAAGAATTAATTTTAGGTAGGCAGATGATTGCAGAGATCTGCATGTCGGTGCATATGCAATTTATAGCGAACTGTGAAATGCCTCAGATATGAAAGCAGAGATATTTGAATGATTCCCTACAGTCAAGCAGTTCTATTGGCCTTGGAAGGTGTTTACATGACATCCAAACTGATTAGAAGATTCAAACTGACTACAGAATATCTAAGGAGATGACGTAACATAGAAATGCTATACGATAAATCTGCTCTTTCTATGATCAGAAGGGGTCATACCCTGATCAGGCCGAAATTTTTAGGTGTGTTTTGCACGTGGTTTTTATTGTTTTATTTACGTTACGGATGGATTGGCTGTTCTGTATTTAATTTTAAAAACTAAAAAGCTAGAAACCTAATAGTCCGAAGGCCTCTTGCGTCCACAAAGAGGATAACATTTACAACCAATATCATAGAAGATCGGAAGTAAACCGCTCAAAAAGGAAAAAAATCTTTACTGCTTTATGTATGACAACAACAGATGGTAACCCTGCTACAATAGAACGATAGCCAGAACAAGCTTCAAGCTTTCAAAAACTACAGTCCCTTAGTTTATTATCAAATAAAAGTAAGATTCTACAAATAGGTTTTAGAAAATCTACAGGGCCATGCCTTAGCTAATCTATTGCTAAGTATTTCTTTTCCTTTTCTTTCAAGAACATTAAGCAGTCCCAAGGCTTTTGGCAACGTTCTTATTATTTTATTTTCTTAAATTTTCTTTGTTTCAATTTTATTAGTGAAACTAAGCAGGAGGGTAGTAACCTATAGTAGAACCAATAAGATGATAGCAGCTCTAGATCTGTATTTGTTTATAAAAAATGCCTTCTTTGAGCTTGCATTGATGACAGGGACGAACAACTTTTGAAATTTTTGATTGAAATCTAATGCTTCATAAAATTTGGTGTTGACATACCTAATATCCTGTCTTAGAGGAAGCACTGATTGATGGTCGGTGAGTTTCCTATGTGCATTAGCTAAAGCCTGAAATTGAATTCCCTTAATTTTATAAATTCAGAAATCATAATGAATTGCTGCCACCACTCCCTAATACGTGCCTACAGTCTGAACGACAGATTTTTGAGAAACTCTTCATGGCACATTCTCAAAGTTTTTGCCAGAAGGCTGTTTTGTTGGAAATCTCTGGGCTGGGATTTGAATCACGGCGTCCACAGCCTACCAACTAGACTATGGCGTCCACAGCCTACCTACTAGACTATGGCGTCTACAGGATAACAATCTAGCTTCTTACACCAGCCTTGTGGAGTGTATTAAAGACTACTGGACTACTGTTTTGTGGAAGCCATATGTTCCCAAATGGAAATGAAAAAAAAAATATTTCAAATTTAATTTCGTGACATGTTTTACCGCTTTAAGTCACATTTCATGGTCTTTAATTCCATTTTATTTTGCCTATGCAGCTACCGTTGTGCTCATAACATCGTACCTCATAAACCCCAACAGTCATAATTTCTCAGCCATCTTGACAATTTAATGAAAGTGTAGGATTTTGTCTACAACAAAAATATACATTGTAAACAGGAAAATATCGGTTATTACGAGTGTAAGACAAGACTGAGTTATGTATGTACACCAATGTAACATACATACAGCCATACCTAATATCCTGTCTTAGAGGAAGCACTGATTGAAGGTCGGGGAGTTTTCTATGTGCATTAGCTAGAGCCTGAAATTGAATTCCTTTAATTTTATAAATTCAAAAATCATAATTAATTGCTGTCATCACTCTATCACGTGCCCTCTAGTTTCGAATAATAAAACCCCAACGGCTGTAATATTTTAAGCAACATTTTTCTCAGTGCATTACAAATCTTGCTAACAGTCGGTGTATAAGTATTTTAAAAGTGTGTCTGTCCAATCATTTATAATTTATTATATTTCTTTTTATTATTATTGTTCAAGCACTGCTATAAAATAATATTTTTGCTTCTGCTGTAAAAATAAAAACTTTTTTTTTACTGCCAGTGCCATTCAAAAACTAACCAGAGTCTCCAATTCAATGTATTGCACTCTACACTCTAGTGCAAGTATTTCAGATAAATTTTGGTAACTTATACTTTAACAAAGTCATGTTGCAAACATTCTCTATTAGAGCAAGAACAGAAACAACAACAACAACAATAACAACAATAACAACAATAACAATTTACATTTATTTTATATTCATATTGTTTTTTAATAATCTTTTAAGAGGGTTTTTAGTGTGGTTTTTTTAAGACTTTTTTACGATTTTTTTTGTTACTACAAATGGTCTCAATAAGAAGAACTTAAGAGCAGCTTTTTTTTGGTAGCTTTTCTTCTCTTCTTTGGTTACCTGTAATACTCATTTACATATTCAGTTCGTTTATGATTTTTGGGCGAAAAACTTAAACTGAAAACAGAGCATAGAGAACACTCTTACGAAACATGACAATTCAATTTTTACCGTATTTCTGTGGAAAAATGTTTCCATAAATTTTGCTATGCAACAGGTGGTGGCCATAGTGGTGATGGTGGTGATGGTGGTGATGGTGGTGGTGGTGAGCTTACTTCCCTCTTTGTTGTGGTCATATGTGAATAAATGTTGCCAGAGCTGCTGCTGCTGTTGCTGCTGCTGCTGTAGTGGTTAGTTAGTGTCCGTAGCAGTGTGTTCTGTTTTTCTCTTGGTTTTTGGTGGGTTTTTTTTTATAAATTATTATTATGGCATATAATTATTTCAACCATTATTTAAAAAAATATTTCTGTTATTGTTGTTGTTGTTGTCGTTGTATTTAAATAATTTAAATTTAAACATGAAAGAAAAAAATAATTTTAATTTTTTTGTTCGTGTTTTTTGTTCCCTTCTTTTTCTTTTTCTTTTATTTATTTTGTGATTAACAAAGCAAACACACTAAAGCAGACAAAGAATTATTCATAATGAATCAACCTGAACTCATTATCCCGTGATTACTCTATAATTACCAAAAACAAATTACTGTGAGCCTTAGTTTTCTTTTTCTGTCCAGTCACTATCATTCACTCAGTTTATATTATAAGGCCTAGCATAATTTTGTTTCATTTTGTTTTTTCCTTCTTCTTTTCATGGCATTTAATACAATAAAGTTATGAGTGCGTTAACATAAAAGAGTTTATAAATTATGTGGGAATTAAAAAAAAATTTTGCGTTTTTTTTTTTAATAAAAAATATCTACACTACGTTCAAATATTGTAGAAGAAACCATAAGCCTGTCGTAGAATTTGTTTAATAAATGCTAGTGGACAGATGTTTTATTAAGAGTTCTAACCTTTTTGGTTGTCAGTCACAATATATTTAAAATTCAGAAAGAATCCTGATAGCATAACAAGAATGATCTTTGAGTAAACTATTCGAAGCTTAAGAAACCGTGGCCGTGGTAAAGGAACAGCTCAAGACAGTGGATACTTTAAGATCTAGGTCAGCATAACCTTAAATGGGAGGACGCAAAAATAATAACAGTCAACTGGATAAGACGGATAAGAGCTAGGATTCATGCGTCTTTCGTCCTATACTTGTCTCTACAGATAAATTATACAGCGGTGCACATATCTGACTAGGTAAATTTATTGACGTCTTAAATGTAAACATTTATGTCTAGATCTCACTGACTTACATAATTGGTAATTACAAACTAGCTTCCTCCATGTCCAACATATTGTGTGTGTTCATTTTATCCATTAGTGGTGGAGCCTACAGTCTGAACAACAGATTTTTGAGAAACTCTTCGGGGCACATTCTCTAAGTTTTTGCCAGAAGTCTATTTTGTTGGAAATCTCTGGGCTGGGGTTTGAATCATGGCGTCCACAGCCTACCTACTAGACTATGGCGTCTACAGTATAACAATCTCGCTTTTTACACCAGCCTTGTTGTGTGTGTTAAAGACTATTGGGCTACTGCTTTGTGGAAGCCATATGCTCCCACATGTAAATGAAAAAAAAAAAAGATTTTAAATTTAATTTCGTGACATGTTTTACTGCTTTAAGTCACATTTCAAGGTCATTAATTCCATTTTATTTCGCCTATGTAGCTCATAACATCGTACCTCATAAACCCCAACAGTCATAATTTCTCAGTCATCTTGACCGACCAGGGCCTTTTGTCTAATAAGCCAACACACTACCTAGTAGACTACGGCGACATCATCGCCGTAATTTGCACCTACTTATTCAATTAATTGGTTATTACAACCCTTTAGTTACAATTATGACCTAGGTTCTCATGCCACTCATGTTGCGTGTGATACTTGTACTCATCACCGAACGATAGATTTTTGAGAAAGTTTTCATGACACTATTATTTTATTCTCAGAGTTTTTTGTCAGAACTCTGTTCAAATATCGCTTCTGTTAGTGGTAGTGCTGTAGGTAATCTGAATTTGCCAGTTCTTTAGCGTTTTCAGCAATTAGGACTGTTTTACGGCAAATTACGATCTATTTTGTTATTGAATTTGCATCTTCATTCTTATAAAATCCAAGTCATACAACAATTAAAGCCGGTTGACCATACACAACGACGATGTATTTATTGGTTGAGCTGGAATAACAGACTTTAGACGATCGGAGGACTCAGAACTATATCCACTTTATGATGCACAACCGACACATAGTGACTACAGTGTGCTCCTTTCATTTTTAATTATTTCGTTAGCTTCTTTCACACGCATTTTCCTCTTTCTATTCACTTTCAAGTACTACAAAAACTGTGTCTTAGAACGATAGGGTTGTCATCTCCTCTCACTTTTTTTTTATTCCTCAGTTCCTTTTAGGGCATAGGGCTGACACAAGGATCTCCCCCTTCTTATTCAGCTGAAGTATATAATAACCAGTCTTAGAATGATAGGGTTGCCAACTGCCATTGCCTAGAAAAAATTCTCTCTGTGAAAATACAGGTATTAGGATGATAGATTTACTATTTTACATCGGGAAGCAAAGCTCTCTGTGAAGTGGTGCTTGGCAAGAAGTCAGCATTACGGCTGCTCTTTTGAGAAACTTTTCATGGCAATTTTATTTTACTCTCAGAGTTTTTGCCAAAAATCTGTTGAGAGGAAGGCGCAGAAGAAATATTTCGTTTTTGATGTCTGACGGGGATTCGATCCTGCTTTGCATCTAATAAGCCAACAAACTACCTACTAGACTACGGTGACTTCCAAGCAAGAAGCAGGCTTCTGAAAAATAATCGATTGCCAATCACTAGTTTTATGGGCATGTCACAAAAGATAAACCCAAAAACAACAAAAATAGAGAGAAAAATAAGCGAAACTGCGATCAAATGTCGAGACCTTGATCAGCCTTTTGTTTGATTACCGTAAGGAGTTTAACAGAACGTTTTTCCTTGAAATGACGTTTAAAGTTTCCTAAATTATGGAAGTCAAGTCATGTCTTATGATTAAGGAGGTAAAGAGAGGCTAATTAAATTTAATCTAGGTCCTGGCTAAAAGCAATTCCTAGTTTTTAATCACTTTAGGTCTGGCTTAGCCAACTAAAATTTCATTTTCACAGGCATATTAATAAAGCATTTTGTTTTCAAACTTTTCCGACTGTTCTTAAATCGTTTTTGCCATTTTACTTTCTCTATTTGTAACCTTTCGTTTTGCTCTGTCAATAACTCTCTTTTAGTCGTATATCGCTTGCCATTATCTTTTTAATAATGCTTCATGCTGCTGCTGCTGCTGCCGTATAATTTATTAAAATCGAAAAGGAAAATCTTCTAAATTGCCACGACAACTACTGTGTAAGTCATTTCGATAACGAAATGAAATGAAATGAAATGCAATGAAAAAGGATTGCAGTTTTAAGAACACAAGTAATAAAAACACATGCAATAAATAACCATTTTGTAAGTCATCTAAACCTGGAGAACCCTTAAGTAGCAACAGCAGCCGTATTACTCAAGATACACGTGCAGCACCAGCAGCAACAGCAGCAAAGTATTTCGTAAGCCAATGCTGCAAGTGCGCTAAAGAAATGTTGTCTACCTTTTAGCAATCATTGATAGTGACAATAGCAATTGTAACATCGAGGCAATAATTCATTTTACCTACAGCAACGTTTTACGTTTGCAATTTAATGAGGCAATGCCACTCTCAAACCGATGTGGCAGTCGCATAGTTGGTTACACTCTACTAAGAACAATTCTTGTTCTTTTCTGCTGTCGCTTCATTGGATTTAACTGTTTAAGATGGAATGAAAGAAAGAGGAACAAAAAAAAAAAAAAAACAACAACATCTTAAATGTCCAAAAGTGTTGCTGCAATTGCTGTTCAAAGCTAGTGAATGTGCTGTTAGTCGTGTGAGTAAATGCAATGACATGTGGCATTGCCAAGTGGTATATTTGTAAGTCACATTTAACTGCTCTTTTTCAAACGAAAAGTAAGAAAAAGAACAAAAGAAAGACTATAAACTATAAAGGATTTTCCCTCTCTTTGAAAGTGCATTGAAGCATCCTTGTTGCGACGGCATCGTTTACGGAAACAAACACTCACTCAGTTACGTGTTAGCGGACAGACAACTTAGAGATCGGAACAGCAAAAGAATTATGGTGCTAGTGGTGGTGGTAAGAAAATGTCAATTGTTTGAATTGAAGCAGTATTTTTTATTTTTATCGCCATCGTCGTTACGTTCCGATACGAAACGAGTAATTTTACACTTGATTGCAGTCAATGAGATGTTCGAGATGTTGCACTCTCTCTTTCTTTTCATTGTTTCTCATCCATTGAGGCCATTGAGCATTTAAGGCTAAGGATGATTTACACCAGGGCAGTTTAAGCGATTTGGAAACTTTCTAAACTTCCACTGTGTACCCATTTTTTTGTGGATAGTGTGTTGGCTTTCTAGACGGGAGTTTAGACATTGAACTTAGGAAGAAACATTGCCCACTATCGAGGTCAGATAGTAGGATGGCAGTACACAGCCAAGAGGATCATCTATGGTATCGTTCGGGCGAAAGTCTATGTCCTCGAAATATATGTGCTCATTTCTATTTGGATTGGATGTAGCTCGACAATCTGACATCTCAGCAAGCTCTGTCTAAGGTTAACTCGTGAAAAGCATGGGAGTGCCTAGACAAGCTTAATTAGGGAATATAGAGTCTCATTCTGATGGATCTACATACAGACGTACATAATTGATCATTATAAGCCTTCAGTAAGGATTACCACCTAGTTTCTCATATTACTTATGTTGTGTGTTTTAATTTTATACCTGAGTGGCGAGACCTACAGTTTAAAGTTGACTCCGAATGACAGATTTTTTTGAGAAACTTTTTCATGGCAATTTTTTTTTTACTCTCAGAGTTTTTGCTAGAAATATGCTGAGAAGTCGTCGAAGAAATATTTTTTATATTTTAATTTGGTGGAGATATCGGAGCTGGGGTTTGAACCGTGGCTTCACGTTTAATAACTCGATCTGCAGCACCTATATACCCTTATGTGGAAACTGAATATTTCTGCAACGATTTAAGCTAGCACATAACCAAACTGGCCGATTGAACCCGGAACAGTGGCATACTTAACATTTGAGTGTGACAGATTTACCGAAAAACGTTCCGCATTGGAGAAAGGTTTTACTACCGATGTGTGCCTATCATATGGGACGTTTTAGGAAGATAATAAACATAATGCACATAGCTCTTAGAACTGTTTCCAGACGAAGGAATTATTTCACTGTCTTGGGAGTATCTTACAGTGGGACACATACATATATTTGCACCTTCTTTATAATGTTGAGATACGATCTAACGTGTGTTGCACTAGCATTTAACAGACAAGAATGCCAGATCTAAAGACGGCAATATGTAATGTGTTCCGTTATTGTAAATTTAAAATGCTCTCGTACAATTTAATGATGAGACTTAAAAGTTAGCTACCATTAAAGCCAATTTTATTACTGCATCCATGCGAGAGAACATATTGTTGTAGTAGAAGAAGTAATTAATCTTGGGTTTATGACACAGCTTAACTAACCGGTGTAAAACGGTGCCTTTATTAGCAATTACTTTTAATGTTATCGTAAAAACTACACTTTTTAGTTAAAGAAGTTAGTAAAGAAGAAGAAGAAGAAGCAAGCAAAACTCCTGCCTCTTTAGCAAAAATGTCGTTTCAAGCTAAAACGTTACTTTATTTATTAGCACTTCCTAATGCTAAACGGCATTAATTGTCGTTTTAAATTAAATTAAACATTCTCGGCACCAGGACACATATTCTCAAGACTTAGTTTTTATGTTCAGAAAACGAAAATAAAACAAATGAATTTCCAAAAAAATATTTTGCTTTTGGAAAATACAAACTTTTCTATTTCCTAAGAATATGAGAAGTTCAATTCAATTTCCTGCCGCACAAGACTAAGACAAGCTATAAAAATTACAAAAACAAGACTAAAAGATAGAATTCAAACATTTGGTATTATTTTACCACACAGACCCACTTATATTCCTTGGTCTAGAGTATGCAAAAAAAAAAAAAAAAAAAGACTTAGAATCGGGAGAATAAAATCGAAAAAAAGAAAAGAAAATCTTAACGATTGTTTTAAAGATTTATGTTCTCTGATTACACACAATTGGTAACATTTCATATTCGCCAAATGTTGGTATTTTAGCCATTTATCATGAATAGGCTCGATGGCAAAGCAAGCAGGCGATTATGCAGGCGGGCAGGCAAGTCAATGTGCCTGTTTATTTCGCTGTCTGTCTAATGTCTTGCTTGTGTTGTAAACCCTAGTATTATTTTTTTTTTACTACATAGTGTAATATTTTGTTCATTTTCTGCAGTTGTTATTGCTGCTATTGTTGCTATTGTTATTGTTGCTATTGTTATTGCCTTAAAAATTGTTGGCAACTTAAGCTTGATTATTACCACATCAACAGTTTTCATCAAAAATTACTAGAGTTTGACTTTAAACGATGAAACATGTTATTGCAATTCTCCTTCTCTATGGATTCAAAAGTTAATTGTTGTTGTTATTGTTGTTTTCAATACAACGGAAATTTTATCATGTTCATCGACGTCATTGCCATCATCAATTGGATTTTTTCTATGGCTATTCTTTGTCAGTAACAATCGTTAGAAAAGGAATTAAGCAAACAAATCTAAGGGGATACGAATTATTAAAAGTATGTACGCTACTTAAGGCAATGTTGGAGAATATTGTTAAAGAAGCCAAAAAAAAAAAAATTTTTTTTTGAAAAAAATTTTAATTCCTTTAAGAGGCATAGGAGTGTCTCTGCATTCACTTTCCAATTTTATTCTTTATTGTGTTTAATTACAAGATTAAATAGATTTTAAGAGGTTTAGCTACTCTAGCAAGTTCTAGGGTTATAGGGTTGCCTTGTTTTGCTTCCTGCACATAACAGTAAAGTGGTTGCATAGACAGTTAAATTCACTAATTATCCATCATTTGACAATAATTTTATGGTTACTTTGATACAAAGGGACTTCGAACTTAGTGGCTACTTGATCTATGTAACGATAAGACAGTTTGGTAGTTTGAAAAACAATCTCAAATTGAATTTACATAAGAAGACTTTACACTAATTCCGGACTTTGACTCAGTATTTCAGACTTAGGGATTTTTCCAGTAAAAATACAGACTTTCGTTGTCTTTAATTAAGGTCACCGGAGTGCTTGGTCTAACACAAGTTAATTCAAATGACAGTACATCCGCGCATTCATTCCCAGACTAATGCCTTAGATACAAAGAAGACTATTATGCGTCTTCATAAATAACGTTCGCAGTTTGTATTCATGAGGAAACAAATATTGTCAATACTTCCATAATGTTGGCTGCTAATCTACATCTGTTAGGAAACAGAAGCATTTGATAACTTGTTTGAAGATATTATAGAGATACAGGCAGCACTCATACATACATAATTGGCCATTACAACCCTTCAGTCAGGATTACGGCCTAGCTTCTCACACCACTTATGTTGTGTGTGCTAATTTTATACATAAGTGGCGGGACCTACAGTTTAAAGTCGACTCCGAACGACAGATTTTTTTGAGAAACTTTTCATGGCAATTTTATTTACTCTCAGAGTTTTTGCCAGAAGTCTGCTGAGAGGAAGTCGCCGAAGAAATATTTTTTTCATATTTCGTTTTTGATGTCTGACCGGGGATTCGAACCCTGGCCTTTCGTCTAATAAGCCAACACACTACCTACTAGACCACGGCGACACTCATAAGTCTTGTCAATTTAGAAGATCAATTAGATAGTCACGTAAATACGTTGAAGAGAGGAGACCATAATTGAAACGGATTGTATCATTTCTTATATCTTCTATTATTCTATTTTGCACGTTGATTTAACTATTCTAGCAAGTTCTCGAAAGATAGGATTGCCACCTGTTGTTTGTTTGTACTGGCGCATCGTGATTAACTATAATCCTAGCTTGTCTTTGTCTTAAGGCCGTTTGTGCGTTTACCTACATAATTTTATAGATTATCTATGTCGTTTACGTTTTTTCTCAATTACTTCCAATCAACTCCTCTTAGACGAGTAATTTTTATAATATCCTATGACCGAAAACTTCCCCAGGAAGAGAAAATACTTTTTAGCTGTTGTTTTATGGGTCGTATAGCTCTGACCTGAAGCACGTTTATCTAACTAATTTAACAAGTCCTAGAACCATAATTATCTATCACTGTATTATGTCCCCGTCTAAATAGACTCGTTCTCATCGTTCGCTTGCAATGTAGTAAGGATTGGTAGATGAAAATTGGACCCATAAGGTTTCTTTGTGCTCTTTCGTATGGGAAGAAAACATGGAACTACTTTATGTATTCAATAGATTCGAATTTAGGGGAAAGTGAAACAATTTTCATCATTAAATTTAAAAATTTAAAAATTATAGGCACCCTCTTCAAACATTTCCTGTAACATCCTAACAGAGAGAGGCTAACATCAATGAACCAAGTTATTTATCAAATTTACAATGAGAACATTGTTGCTTGACAATGATTATTGGCAACCCTATCATTCTAGAACCTGTTATAATAGGCCAATCACAGCTAAGCTAAAAAGAACTTGAACGAAGCAAATAGAGATATTAAGAAGAGATGGGACGCATTGATGTATTCCATCTTTACTGGTGTCCATTTTTGATGTTCTTTTAGGTCAGATTACTGAAGCCATCCATTGAAAAAATAATGTTTTTCCTGAAGTATATTGTTCTATTGGGCTCACTGCTTCCATATGGATGGCTATAAATTGTAATGAATTTTTATTTAACTGTTAAACGTGTGACATTTCTTTTATACAGCCTTTAACGACTAACTGTAAAGCAGTTCCCAATGTATTTGCATATGAGGTGGGTCTTCTTTCAGTTTGTGCTTTCTTGTTTTGCCAGTCAGTATGTGCCCTATACTTTGTGTTTGTATTTGTCTTTGTTGCTTTTCTTTGACAAATTCGGCGTAAAATGTCAAAACATTGCAAAGCTGTCATGTTGTTTTAACGTTTTGTTTATTATTGTTCACTTCACGTACATACTCGTAACTCTCTCTCTCTCTCTCTCTCTCTCTCTCTCTGTTGGCATCCATACTTGTTGCTGTTATTTCCTTGAAATCTTCTTTTAAATTAAATTTACAAAGTGGCCACCAATATGCAATGGCTTGCCAAACGCTGAGAACTATTGATGCAAGTAATGAATATAGAAAACAACTGGTCACCTTTAGGTATTAAGACTTAACAACGATTAGTGGTATTTGAACTCATAATTTTAGCTTCGGAAAATTTTTTTTGTTTTTGTTTTTTGATTAATTTATGCTACAAATTCCCTTTAAACGTTCGAACATTAATTCTGGAGCACAGGATCTGGAACCACCACAGCAAGAGCAAACATAAGAGAGAGAGAGAGAGAGAGAGAAAACAAAGAAATGAAAATCTAACAATGGATTGAACATCACAATGGCCTTAAACATTAACAATAACATTACAATCAACATCAGCAACAATAACAACAATAACAACAATAACAATAACAACAACAACAATATCTATTGCTATTGAACAACAACAAATTGCTGTTCAATGATGATTGATTAGAAACAATTTTCTATTTCGTACGGGAACATTTTCAACAAGAACAAGGAAAACCACAATGAAAATGAAACAAACAAAAAAAAAAAGAGAAAAGGAGAAACGAAAACAAACATAAAAAGCCATGACTTTGTCGTACAACTTTCGCGATTGTTCTTTAGCTATTGGGACTGGCTTGTTGGGTGTTGTGTATTCGCTCATGATTGACTGATGGCTGAATGGAAACGAAAATTTGTAGCTTTAGGGAGTTGTTACATGAATGGATGGCTGTATACAGAATGAGAGAGAGAGAGTGAGAGGGAGAGAGAGAGAGAGAATGGCTAGATGATTTGTTGATTGAAACTTTGTTTGTTTTAATAATTCCCTGTGTCTGTCTGTCTTCTACCATAGCTTTTAGCCTGGAGATTCATTTTCTCTTTTTTGGTTATGAAAATACTTTTCTGTCCTTGGCAACATTGTAAAGAAAGGAAACTTTAATAAACGTTTTGTTTTTATTAACTTTTAAGCTGCCGGTTTCAATACAAATAAAATGATTCAAATTTAATTTTCCATAAGTTAAAATCAGTCCGAATTTGACTGGAGGCCATCAAAGCTTATTTGTATGAGAACTATAAATAAGTAGTTTTTCTATACAAGAAGGCAAGCTATCAATACCGGCAGTAGCTATCCTCAATAAAAGAAGAACAAAAGAAGTAAAACTCGTTAAAGTTCCCTTTGTTTGATTTGCTTAAAATATTCATTTTGTGGCAATAAGACCATGAGAATTAAATCTTTCAGGCAAGTACCAGAGTCTGATATAAAAAAATGGCACTAATCCGTTTGCTTCAAAGGGGAGTGGATTCTTTGTAGGATTCATTTTAAATGCTATTACAAAGTAGAAAAGAAAGTCGAGAACTCTGAGTTACTCCAAAACGCAGCTTCATTCCAGCGATACTTAGGAGTCAGTACTGATTAAGAGAGTTAATGAATTCCTCCGTTGTCCAAAAGCCATAGATCTCTGAGATTCATATCGTTGATGTAGAAAATGTAATCTTAAGTGTAGGTTGCTGTATTGGCTGCAGTGGTGAGAAACTTTGCTTATTGAGTCCTTATCTATCTCAAGATAAAGCTTTGCACTGATCTGTGTAGTATGGTCGTTGTTTATGTTATTTTCACTGACTTTAGGTGTTTCATAATGGATTATTCATAGAGAGAATAGAGCGTCTTATATTTTCTTTTAATGCGAACTAAATGCGATGAAAAACTGTTTGGCTTCTGCTGTTTTCATAACAGGAATGCTTGGTTTTTTTTTTAATAAAATACTTCAACACCTACGACATACTCTAGATGATAGACTAACGTTTTTCTTTTACAACCATTTAGTCAGGATTTTAACCTCACTTATCGCACCGGCCATGTTGTGTGTGTTTTGTACCTAATGATTGGTGGGATCCAGACTTTTATGCCGAACGATAAGTTTAAGAAACTTTTCATTGCAATTTTATTTACGCAAAAAGTTTTTGCACAAGATTGCTGAGAGAAAGTTGCCGAAAGATATGTTTTTTCTAATACATAGCGTTGTTCGAGTTGTCTGAGCTAAGGTTTGAAGCACGGGTTCTTGTTATGACACATCTTAGATATGTGAGCTGGGGTTTGAACCATGATTGTTGTCGAATAATTTACACACTACTTACTAGATTAAGGCGACCTCATACCAGTACCGCGTTATACCTTTCTAAGAAACTTAATATGACCTTTTAAGAGGCGGAAATAACTGATATGATGCCAAGTCAGTGCCTTTAAAGCAGCCAGAGTATCTGTATATAGCTCTCTACAATTTGCAAAAATCTGTTCCCATAACAACTCTGCTGTCTTAGTGATCGCAAACACATCAGCCTGACAGCTTTATCTTATCTATCCTATCCCTTCAATACCAACATTTAGTTTTGAGCGACTTGTATAAATTGTACCACCAACACCAAAACCAATAAATTTTTTATCTTCGAAAAGTGACTTGGAAGTGTGTACAGAGAGCAATAATCTTACCGTGACTAATTCTAGCCATTGTACTGATTCCATATTCTTTTTTCATTCCTTTGCTTTTAGCAGCTTTGAATAAAATTTAACTGCTTTATAGACTTGTAAATGTTGCAATTCATTTATGTTTCTTACTTTTTCCTTGCCTCATCTCATCTTTGCTTACCATTATTATGGACCATAAAGATAACGATAAAGGATGAGACTTAACCCTTACCAATGATAATGGCAAATTCCTGGCGTTCTTCACATTTAACTCAATATTATTGCTAAACATTTTTGACCAATTTGGTCTTCCACTGCTTTGGACACTAAAGAAGAAGACAATAAATGACAATACTTAAGAGATATACGAAGAGATGATGTAGAAGAAGAAAAAAAACCAAAACTGATGTTTTCACTGAATTTGGTCAAAAGTCATTTACGTGGTTTTAGCAGTAGCTGTTCTTTTTTTTTTTTTTGTTTTTTGTTTTGTTTTGTGAGTTTTAGGTCAATGCATCTTTAAAATTTGCAGCTGACTTGATAAAAAAAAAAAAACAACAAAGCGTTTAAGCCTGCTACCAGCCGGGGAAAAGAAGGCAGTTAAAAAAGAGCGGCTTTAAATCCGGCAACTAAGCAGCAAAGCAAAATGTTTTTTTTTTTTTTTGTTTTTTCCTCTTGATTTCTTTAAGAGGAATTGTTAATTTCACTTAAATGACCTTAAGACGAGGGCTCATCTGCCATTAAGACCAAAAGTTTTTCTCAATTTTTTTTTTCTGTTTCTGTTGCTGTTTCTGTTTGGGCAACAAAAAAGAAGAAAAAACTGAAACCACCAACTATGAATAAGCCACGTACAAAATGAATAAATGCTTGGGTAAAGAGATGCCCAGCAATGCACTGAGACTGCAAAGCGATGCAATGCGATGACACCGGTACATTGTGGCAAAATGACAAATTGAATAGAGAGTGCGAGTGTATTTATTTTGAAGACAGAAAAAAAAATTACAAATAACATGCAAAAAAATTTACACAAAAGACAATAAAAATTCTCCTGGCCCTTAATTTTTTTTTTCTTTTCGTAACAATAAACACACATGCGTTAACCCACCAACGGCGAGGGTTATAATACCAGGCATATATGTTTTCTTTATTTAAATGACATTTGCCCAGCACAAATGACTTAAGACTGGCCAGAGTAGAGAAAAAAAAAACAATGAGTTTCGACAGCCTTCAAAATAATTTATTAAGCAAAGACGGCAGAAATAAATAAAAACAAAAATAATTTAAATAAACTTGTAAAAACAATAAAAACAATAAAAAACAGGGGGAAAAACTAATAAAAAAAAAACGCGAATGAGTTATTTATGCGGACCAGACAAATATATTCCAAAGGCAAAGGCATAAAATCTTGCGAAACGAATGATTTCTGTTCCTATGGTAGTGCCAATACCAATTCCTTATGTAAACAAAAATTAGCTACAGTGAGCGCAAAGTGTATTACTTGCACTTATATTACTTGGACATTCTTCCCTGGGCCTTCATATGGCAATCAGGTGGACAGAATACTAAAAAAAGAGAATTGAATTTTGCAACATGATACTCCAAAGATTGTTTAATAATCTACAAGAGTGCTGCACATTTATTATAACAAAAACTATGCTAACGGGAAGGCTCGGATTATATCGATCTCTAGGCGACATATAGTATACCTATGCCCAAACAAAAGCCAGCTTAGTTAAGCTGTGGTTGAAGAGACATTATTATAATTGTCTCCACCTTGCATGTTTGCAACTTCCAATCTCGGATGACTTGTTCCCAATTACCCCATTTAGAAAAGATTTGGAATTCCAGTCGAAAAGATCTACGATCACTGATTTAGCCGATTATATGTGAAAGTCACACTATCTGGTGCTAACCATTGTCTGCCATCGGGGTCTGCATGATACTGAAACTTTTTATTTCGTTTTCTTCTTTTAAGAAACATCATTTTCTTATAACTTCATTGCTTTGTTTCACTTTCATCTATCTTGACAGGTTCTGGAATGATAGGGTTGCCTTCTACTGTTGGGTACAAATACCACCCTTTATCATAGGGTTGTTGTAGTGAAGAAATTTGCTTATGGAGTCCTTTCTCTTCGGAGAGGAAGCTGCTTAGCCTTCCTATGCTATGTGCTGTTAATGTAACGTTTTCTGTGGAGGTCAAGAGGCTTCCAGGAAGGATTCTTATCTTTTAAAAATAGAGAAACCCTGATGAAATTGTTTCTACTTGCATTACTTTGGTTGAACATTAAGTGTACCGCGCATTACATTGGCAGCAAAAGAGAAGATGTCTGCAAGATGTTCATTTTAAATACAGAAAAAATTCTTTATTTATTGTCACAAGCTCTTTGGACACCGTTTTATTTCTCAAACATTTGTTTGTAGTAATCAGCCATAAACACATTAAATAGGGGCGTGTCCCATCTGACTTTTTCTTATTGCGTTTATGGTAATTGATGTAAACAAGATCTTGAATACCTTTGGCAGGCTTTGTTTCAATATTTTTGGCGAATGTATCTGCATTCCAACGGATTGCAACTGGCAAAATCAGCTCAAACATTTTTCTAATTCAAATTCTCCGTTATGTCTAGTTCCTGAAATTTACCTTTCTTGCTAAGAATTTTCTTTTTCTATTTGAGGTAGCAAAGGCAAGTCCAACTCTTGAAAGTCTAGCAATAAAGCTAGTACTCCTTAGGAAAAAAGAAATCTATTGGCATGAGAAGCGAACCTTTCGAAAATTTTAAGGTACTTCTTAAGTCCTTTGCTGTAAAAATGGATTCGTGACATGTGACAATGCAAAACATGCTCAGTAAGACTTGCCATTTCATCAAGCGAAAAATGTCCTTTGTGAACTAAGTGAGTATGTCAATAAAGAATTGCTCAGAAATTAGTGTGAAGATTAATAAAAGCATGCAAGAGCTGTCAATGCAATCATTTGATGCGTATTGGATTGTATGTCTTCAAAGAAACATGAAAATCGCAACTGTACAGTCAATGAAAAAAGGCATCGTGCGCTGACTAATTCCTTTTTTAACATCCAATGAAAGAACTGGATCTGTTTGACATGTGGTTTGATCAAAACAGGACTATATACATGTCACAATGCAAGGTAACGCGATTTGACTGAACTGGACTATTTTTTTTTTTTGGGGTGGGGGGATATGTGAAGTCTCACAGCTAATGAACAAGTGATCTACAATGCTTATGACTTACCCGCCTACAGCATAGGCTCGGGAAACTTTTTGTTTTATTTTTTCAAGTTTTTTTTCAAATTGAAAGGATTAAAAGATCACCCGTTACAGTGGAGGAAGATTATGTCATAATAAAATTCAAATGTATAAAACATATGTAAAATACATATGAAAAATGCGAATTGAAAATTCATATGTAAAATACATATGACACATACATATGGCAGTTGCACATAAAGCAATAAAATTTTCAATAGTTCTATGGAATTCGGACTCAAATAATTGATTTAAAATTCATCATAGACTGCGGGACCGGAGAGAAAATCAACACGAAACAAATCTCTGCAGTTTAAGCTCAGTATGGTATTATTTTGTTTTAAGAAGTGCTTTGTCATAATCCCTAACATGGAACTTAAGTAATTGCCTTACAAAGCCTGGCTTTAAAATCTGTTTTACAATAAGATAACAACGACTTACAGGCTGAGAGCAAGTGAGATATTCTTAATTTATGACAGTTTTGACCTACTGTAGCTTACTTAATCAAGCGGATTACTTACGTATGCAAGTGTATGCATGTGTATGGCTTTGTAATTCGTTGAAGAAAAACTTGTTCATTTTTTTCATTAAATTTTAAACAATTGTGGCACAATGAAATTTATATGAAGATGCCAATGATTTTAATGTTGTTGGTTTTATTGCTTTTCCTCTGTTTATTTTCTCTGTTATGTTCTGTTTTCTTTTCTTTTTTTTTTTCTGTATACAGAGCAGATAAAGTTGCTTAAGAAAAATCAACAACAATCATCGCCACATCCTTACACATACGCAGCCATTGCTTGCAACATGGAATTTCTTTTGAAATCTTAAAACATGCAACAGCCAAGAATTTATTTCTTGCCTTCTTCTTCTTTGTTGCGTTGTATTGTGTGGCACGTGTGTCTGTCCTTAAATTTTTCTTTCACTCTTTCTACGTATTTGTGTACGTGTGCTGTGTGCTGTGTGTGTGTGTTGAGCCCATTTCTTTTTTATACCGTTTTATTGCGTTTTTTTTTTGTTGCTTTGGACCCCCAAGGGCGCCATGTATCTCATACCCACAGAATTTGAAAAATTTAAGCGACAATTTTTGCGTGAATCAAAAAGTCAAAATAAAGAGAAAAAAAAAAAATACAGGATACACACCGGGTCCAATGAAGTGCTTAAATTAAATAAAAACCGAAAGATACAATCATTGTTATTGTTGTTGTTGTTGTTGTTATTTTTATTGTTAAAACGAAAAAATTATTACGAATTTCTGAATGGCGCTTCATTTAATAACCCACCAAAAACAACATAAAAAAGGGAATTTTTTTTTTGTAAGAAACGGTCATAGCGGACGAGAGAGGAAAAAAACTTTATTTGACAAGTTTATGTGCAATAAATACGTTCCGCATGTATTTGGGTTGTAATCCTTTAATGTTGTTAAAGAAAGTTTGAAGGCGAATTCATTTTAAGAGAAACAATTTTTCAAAACTTTATTAATGTAACCACTTGGTTAGCACTGAACACGTGTAAGAATTTATTAAGTATTGTGATCCTTAAGTTTAAAGTTTAAATTCTTTTTATTTTTCAATTTCAATTTGAATCTGAAAATCATAAACGTATTAAAATGATTGTATGGGACAAATCTAAGCTTTAATAAAAGCTAACGAGTCCTTAAACTCAATCACATCTGAGATATTTTTTTATTTTAATGTTCTTATTGCGCTATTTGAAGTCAATATACGTCAAATTAAGAGTATCAGGGGGTCCAGGCAGAAAATATTCTTTAGATTACCACACTAAGTGTTGTGCTTGGAAAGCAAACTCAAGCCTTTTGGAAGTCAATAGACATTAGATTAGCTAGACTATATAAGCCAAGAGGATCCGCAAGGAAGATATTCTTTCGCTTACAACAACAAGTGTTGTTCCTGGAAAGCAATCTCAAGTGGTAGATCTTTTCAGTTGGATTGTACTGCTGTGATTGTGTTTGTACTATCGTTGGTTCCCCCACGATCAAGGCCACGTACTACGTAACATGGTTGTCTATTTAGTGTCAACATAATAAATAAACAGCTTTCTCTCAATAACTTTGTAAGCATGTTTTCAAAATAGGTTCTCTTACAGCTCTTATAGTTTTTTCAGGACTTTTTTATTCCTTTCGTTTTTTGGATAAATCGCTGTTACAGAACATCGCTGGTTTCAATTTTCTTGTAACTTCATAGCTTTATTTCAGTTCCATTTGCTGTTCCCCTTACTGACAGACGTTTTAGTCACAGCTGTCTTGGGTCAAACGTTTAATTTTGGGCATTTAATTCAAAGTTAGTTTGAGCAAACACAACCTGAAAGGACCTGGCTCATGCCTCAGACCTCCAGGCATAATCTGAGGTTGGTAATGAGGCTTTTGGCAGTTAACTGTACTGGGAAATCACAAAATCTGACTTATGCATCAGAACTCCACGAATAAGCTGGGGTTATTGGCAACCGATCTTTTGTCAGGTAACTGTAGATTTAGGTTAAGCTTATGCAGATTAGTCTCAAGCCCAACATGCAGATCCTATAACGGTGTGAATGTATCTTAGGAAGACCTTCATGGAACACATGGAGCATTAATGCATTCCCAACAAAAAAAAAAAAAACACTTGAATGACACCAAGTGTTAGGTTAAGTTAGGTTTAACTGGCAGTCGCCTCAATGGGCGGGATCTAACACCGATATTATCCTTGTTTTAACACCGATATTACTTATCCATTCATAATTATAGTGGCTGGTAGATATCTCTGAACCAAACCGGGAGTTTATGAAGATGTTGATATTTCTCAAAACATCTGGCCTAGACACGGGCAGTGTGTTCAGTAAATTCTGAAAATCAAAAAATTCGTCTTAGCTTCCGAAGCGGACAATGAGAAAAAAGATAGTCTGTGGTTGTGGTATGCTATCTGTTAGGCTGGGTGTTATTGATGTCACTGCGTAGCATCATGAAATTTGCTAAGGCAATAGGCTTGTAGTCACAAAAGTCTAGTAGGTAGTGTATTGGCTTATTAGACGTCTCGATTTAAACTCAAAGCCAGATATCTACACAAAAAAAATATCAAAAAAATATTTCTTCTGCACCTGTCTCTCAGCAGAATTCTGGCAAAAACTGTAACAGTAACAAAAATTGCTATGAAAAGCATTAAATGGCAGCTTTGCTATTGGTAAACATGTGTATATACATGCTAAAACATACATACATGTGTATATACATGTTTATATACATGTGTATATACATATATACACACATGTATATGCATATGTGTTTATACATATCTATATCATATCATATCATATATACATGTTTATATACATATGTTTATATTCATATGTATATATACATGTATCATTGCTTATTTGGGGAACAATCTAACACTCGTTGTCGGATATTTTGCTTTATTCTTCGTCAAGGATGCAACATCTTGCTCTTATTAAGCTATTACTTGAATTAATTTATTTTCTGAGGGTACTTTTAACAAGTCGGCGGTAGAAGGTTGTTTGATTCCTTATATTTGAATGGAATGCGATTGACTCTACTGTTCATAATTTAAGAAAGTTAGAGATTGTTGTAATTAGGCGGCAATTAGCCAAGTTTCTTGGAACTAAATGATCTGCTACCAAAATAAAATTAAATCCATACGTTTGGTCTTAAAACAACTTTTTAATTTTAAAAATAAATTTTTCAAATTACGAACAAATGTCCAAGCGTGTTACTATTTTAATATCTCCATACAACTGCTCTACTGGCCACTTGTTTTTTTGCCTGCCACATTTTTTAATTGAATCTCACAGTGATTAATAAAAAATTCAATCATTTTGNTGAATACAAAAAGAAAAAAAAAAATAAAAGGAATACGAAAATAGAAAAGATATCTGTGACATTAGAAAAATGTAACACGCGTACAATATGCTGCAACCGATTCATGGCATGGAATAAAATGCAACAATCTGTAGACGCTTACGTACACATTGGTCTCTTAATCATTAATATTCATTTACAAATGAGTAACAAAATTATGCACCTGGTCCACACACAAAAAGCGCACGAATGTATGTATTATGTACGGTGGTGAGTGGAAATATTTTCACGCAATAGTCAAGTCACTTTACAACCGGTAGCCTAATTGCTAAACAACAAACGGCAACAGGGAAAAGCAGTTGCAAGTTTGCATTCAGATTGATGACGTTGTGATAGTGGTGGTCGCAGTGGTGGTGGTGGTGGTGGTGGTGGTGGTGTTGTTGATAGTAATAAAATTGTTGCCACAAATACAAACTTGCCCCTTCACTTTAAGAGCAACATTCCCACAACAAGAACTGCCGCTTAGAACCCACATGGCTATATTTTGTGGCAAGAAGCAAGTCAAGCAAGGCAAGCAGGCGGCGGCATGTGTTAAAAATGCCGGTTTCATAAAGAAAACTGTTTATTAGTTCAACATTTTTGTGAAAATAAGAATTTTATTTTGAACCTGTTCCATGCATGTCCACTGTGTGGTTTAGAGCAAGTTGTTGTTGTATTGTTGCTTACAAGTGCTATGATGTCTGTCTGTGTAAGCTGCTGCATTTGCTGTTGCTGGTGTTTATTGCATGGGAATGTTGTTTGTTATAATAAGTCTCCTAATTAGACTAATTAGCCATTAAGCCAGTTTCAATTTAGACGGTTTTTGCTTTTGTTTTTCATTGTTTGAAATTTATTTCATTTACTGTTGTTGTTATTGCTGCTGCTGTGCTGCTATAGTTGCCGTTCAACTCGACTTGCGTTTGCTAATGAAGTTGTTGGAATAAAAATCATTTGATATCATTTCGTTTCGTTTCGTTTTAATGAAATGTAATGTTTGTCTAACTGTCTGTCTGTCTGTCTACTTATTCGATTGCCTGCCTGCCTGTCTTTGTCTACATTTATTGTTGGCCGCCTTGTGTGTCTCTCTCTCTGTCTGGCAATGAAACGCCTGCTGGTTGCTATTCTGCGTTTATTTTTTTTTTATTTTTTTGTTTAAAATTTTTCGGCTTTTTTTTCTCTTCTTGCGTTATTTGCTTATACGCCAGCATTTACAGGTCCATTTAGAAATCTTGAGGTGTTTTAGTTTTCTTCTATGTTTCTCTATTTGTTTTGGCTGTCGAATGGAACTGTGACGTTTAGGTGGTTAGTTGTGATACACTGTGAGAAAAAAGTGAACAGAAACAATTTCTTTTAAAGGTACGGCTTCAATTCTCAAATATCGAGTGGGATATTTCGAATCTGACAATACTTATGCCATTCGATTCTGTTACAAAATTCTGCATTCCGTATATTATCTCCACTGAACATAATGAACCGATTTAAGCTTTAGCAACGTTGGGATTTATTGGAAATTTATTTCAAAAACAAAGACAATTTTGGTTGGAAATTACACGAAAATGTCGTACAAAACTTAGTCTCAGAGAAGGACCACAAGTTTAGTGCTAAAGTTCGTGGAACTGGTTTCATTGTCGATATGGCAAGACGTGTGCATGTACACCCGAAAATATTGAAGCTGTGGATGATAGTGTCCGTGATAATCTATCAGCACCAACTAGTCATCGTTTCCAAGAATTGAACATTTCAGGCAGCAGTTTACCTCGAATTTTGCGAAAAGATCTCGGTATGACGTTTTACAATTGGTTCAATTGGTTCAAGAGCTGAAGCCGCATGATCATCCACTTCGTTTTCGATTCACTTGATGAACCAATGAGAAACTGCACTGTGATATAGATTTTGTCCAAAGAAAAAAAAAACATTTTTTCTGTTGAAGCTCATTTTTTCCCTGGTGGGCACGTTAACAAGTAAAATTGTCGTATTTGAGGCGCACCCATTACGAGTGACTGTTTGTTTGGCTTGTGAAGCGGGGGCACCATTGGCCCATGTTTCTTTGAAAATGAGAACGGTACAACCATTACGGTCAATGGAGACATCTAAACGCACCATGACAAACGATCTTTTTGTACCTTCACTTTCTGGTATTGATGTGCACGGCATTTGGTTTCAACAGGATGTTAAAACTTGCCACACATCTCATGTCACAATCGATATATTGCGTCAAACGTTTGATGGCAGTTTAAATGGCCGAAATGGCGATGTCAATTGGCCGCCAAGAAGCTACGATTTGATACCGTTAAACTATTTTCCGTGGGGCGCGCCACCTAAAGGCAATTAAGCATTTGAAGGCTAACATTTGTGATCCCATTGCCGAGATACGACTCCCATACACTCGAAAAGGTGTACAAAAATTAATTCGATTGCATGAGGTTCTGTGAGGCCAGTTGCGGCAGTCCTATGAATGAAATAATATTCCCTTTCCAATCGAATGAATTGTACTTCACAACAAAAAAATTAATTTGGCAAAATTTCAAACCACTTTTGATTTCTTTTTTGCATTTTTTAAAAATTTTAACTTTTAAATCGCCCAACCTTCAGTTGATTTAGACGAGATTGGATTTAATTCGGGAATTTGTTGCTTTATGATAGAGATGATATGGGCATATCACATTATACTGGAATTATAGGCCAAATTAGTGAGAATATGAATTCGAGAAAGTTTCAAGTTGCACCACCGCCCTCCCTCCAAATACAATGTAATTTACTTATGCTTAAATAGTAATAAACTAAATGAGAATTACTTTTGAATTTGTCCACACGATGATGTAATGAAGTAAACAAACGATTGTAGTTGACAAACCTCTCATACATTCTTGTTCATTATAAGACTTGAATAGAATTCTATGTGTGAGTGTATGTGCAGATAAAATCAACAAAATCTCCAATGTTAATATTAACAGAGTAATGGTGTGTGTTTAACAGAATACATAATATGCTAACAAATATCATTAGAAATCATTCGATGGCATATGTGTTCCACATCAAAACAAAAAAAAAAGTTATTTCTCCTAACGTTGCAGTACAGTATTATATAGACTCGGTAAAACTATGCTACAAAGCTTTTGATGATTGCAAATAATTACTAGGACCCTAGAGACCATGATTGATATTTGCATGATGCAAGATTGGAATGTGGTGTAAGCAACCAGCTATAATACAATCCAATACAGTCCATGTCACACTTAGTTTTGGAATTTGAGAGTTTCACCACTCAAAAATCCATGGACTATTGGAGTATCCTTCCAGATACATAATTGGTCATTACAACCCTTAAGTCAGGACTACTGCCACTTTTCTCACGCCACTTATGTTGTGTGTGTCAATTTTATACATGAGTGGTGAGACCTACACTTTAAAGTCGACTGCGAACAACACATTTTTGAGCAACTTTCAAAGCAATTTTATTTTCTCTTAGAGTTTTAGCCAGAAATCTGCTGGGAGGCAGTCTCGTCGAAGAAATATTTTTGAGATTTTTTTTTGATGACTCCTGGGGTTTGAGCCGTGGCCTCATGTCTAATAAGCCAATACACTACCTGAAGAAAAGTGTTATACCGACAAACAACATACGATTTAGCATTCGTGCCATTGCCGAGACACGACCATATGCAATTTCGCATTCGTGATGCCATTGCCGAGACACGACCACATACATTTGAAAAGTCCGCGAATGAGGTATTGTAAGACCAGCCGCGACAGCTATATAATTGAAGTAATATTCCATTTCTAACCGGAACAATTGGACTTCACAACAAACAAATAAATTTGGCAAAATTTCAAACCGTTTTTGTTTGATTGCATTTTTTAATTTAAACTTCTATATGGCCCACCCTTTAATACATCCTAAAGAAAGGTCAACCAGCAGAATATCATACGTAAGCATATTGTAAGCAATTGAGTAAGGTACCTCATTACTGCAGCCATTACAACAACCACTGGAATATATATTCACACACGGTGTTGTTTTAAAGCAAAGATAGTTGGCAACCCTATCATTCCAGATTAATCACTTGTTTAGCACGAAGAACGTAACTAATGATACTGAAACAAGGCAGAAAATGCTTTCTAAAGAAACTGAAGTAACATGTAGGCTCTAAAAAAATTCTCTGCGTGTATCTGCTTTTTTTTTGTTTCAGATTTTCAACAAATAAATCCATATGCTGTTAACATATATGTTTCATGCATTTGTTTTACAATTAATTGTCACGTTGGTGTGAGTTTTCTTTCATTTTTTCGTAAATATTTTGAATTCTGAATTCTTTGACTGCGTCTGTTGACTGTTGGTTTTACTGGCTGGATGCCTTTGCCTTATGAAAAGTAATATAACAGGGGGAAACAGAATATCATTCCAACCAACCATATGAATACGTATGCGTTTATAATGAGAAAATTTTATGGTATTTTCCTTGGGATATGATAACTACAACAATAACGGGCAACAACAATCATAACAAAAACCCATAAACAATTATGAAAGAGAAGAAAAACTGAAATGAATTGAAATTAAAACCGTAAAATATTATGGCGCTGGCGTTTAAAAGGAATTTTGTTGCATTGCATTGCATTGCATTGCATTGCATTGTATTGCATTGTATTGCCTTTCAAACTTATCTCTCATGCTCAACGGCAGTTTGATGAGACCCACAGCGGCATGAGGCATGATTTTAAATAAGAAAAAAATTTTTTTTTGTTTGTTTTGTTTTTGGTTTTTTTTGTTGTTGTTGTTGTTTTAAACAAATGAAAATATTTCAATTATTTGTTTATAGTTTAGCGAGTTTGATTTTTTTTCGCTTCTCTTCATTTCTTTTGTACTCCTTTTTTTTTGTCAGACGTTTGCCGCTTGTCGGCTTTTGAAGTAATTAGCGGTTGTAGGGAAAAGTGGCAGGGGAGGGGGGAATTCTCTGAGAAGAAAAAAAAGAGAAAATGAAATTGAATTGAAATTCTTTTAGATCTACAAGTACCAGCAAGACTTATATGCCGTTATCCATTCATCCATCGTAAAGCAGCTCTGGCCATACAGCCAACCAGCAAACAAGCCAGCCAGCCAGCGAACGAATGGTTTATACAACACAACTGAGTGCTGATGGTTGTGGTGGTTACACAAACACACACACACAAAAATTCTTCCAAAATTGGTCAGATCATTGACAAATTAATGTCCTGGTATTGTTGTTGTTATTGCTGTTGCTGTTGCTGTTGCTGCTATTGTAACTTTCCAAAAACACAATTGAATTGCAATAAACCCGGGGATTCTTTTTTGGGCTTATTTTTGATTTTTTGAAAATAAAAAAAAAAAAGATACAAAAACAACAACAAAAAAAAATCTTGTTGTACAATACATATATAATATTTATAATGTTGCTATTGTTGCTGTTGTCGCGCTCTTGTCTGTCTTTGCTGTTATTTTTGTGTTAAGAAAATGCCAATGTTCAATGGCTTACTAATGATCCAAACAAATTGCTCTCTCATTAGTAGCATGCATGTGTTGCACGTACTGGCAATATTATTTTTTTTTTCGTTTTTTATTAACGTAAAAAAAATTTGTTTTTTTTTCTTGTGTGCTACCAAAACCATATTGTCCCAATGCTGCCAATAAATGACAAGACAACTTAAATGTCTTTAAAGCTGACGATAGTGGTGCTGCTGTTGCTGTTACTGTTGCTGTTTTGATGGCGTTGATGATGATGAGAACGCTATGGAAACCGTTATTCATTTAGTTGCTACAAATATGAATTTCCATTGGGGCCAACTAATTTTTGTGTAATTGTTGTAACAGATTCAATTTTGTGTTTCTTTTTTTTTTACCCTTTATCTTATGTTGCAGCAATTATGGCCAATTCAATTGTGTTGTGCACAAATTGCAACATTGGAAATGATTTTTTTTTTGCAAGCAAAAGTTTTTAATCATTTTTGGGAACGATTTTTTTTTTTGATTTACAAAGCAGACTTCTAAAGGTATGTAATCGTCTTAGGCATTTGTACGAAGCTTTTTGGGAGAGCACAAATGGTTACACCATATTGTAAAGACCCATTTGTTGGGATAAATGGGAAATAAATGATTAAACTTCGAAGACTAGGAGGTAGTGCATTGACTTATTAGATGGAAACCCGTGATCTAACGTCCGGCTAAAGTATCAAGAAAATATTTCTTTTGCCAACTTCCTTTTTACAGTATTTTGGGCACAACTTAGATAGTGAAATAAAAAATTGCCATGAAAAGATTCTTAAAAATATTGTTTGAAGGCAACATTAAACTATACGTTCTGCCACTCATGTATGAAATTAACACACACACAACATGAGTGGTCTGAGAAGCTAGGTTGTAATCCTGACTAAGGGATTTTAGTACCAAGTCACAAGAAACTGACTCAGCCATCATGTTTGTATGTTCCATCCTTGAGGAGATCACAACTATAATCAGCGGGTCGGGATGCAATATCTACTAAACTCTTAATATCATATTGCATAGTGCATATTGCAGTGAGGCAATATAATTAGTGAGGTTGTGATACTAAATAATTCGAAAAAGGGCGGCTTTACAAGCCATAGTAATAGACCCGCTGTTAGTTTGCTGTTCATGATGGACAATATTATTGCTAATGTCATGTCCAAATGAATCTGTAATAGGGTTACAGGAGCAGGCTGGATAGAGACCCAAAAAGTCCAGTGTTGTCACAGCCTTGGTGTCATTATGAAAAATCTCGCGGATAGCTTTCACCGATATATCTATGGTTTTTGGACTGGAAAAAAGCCTTTGAAATTTGATTTGAGAGGATTGTATTTGAGGAAATTCCAATTTAAGTTATGATTCTCATCAAGAGTTGAAAACAGAGAAAATATTTTAGAGTTAGACAAGGCAAGATGGGTAACTTTTGATAAAGATATTTCATAAAACACTGGTCCATAGGCGAATATGTTGCTGGCGTTCGTTTAACGTTGACCCACAGAAAATAGTCCAAGAGTTTTAAAACGAAGCTTCTTGGCGGCCAATTCATATCACCATTTCTGCTGATTAAACGGTCATCAAACGTTTGACGCAATAAAACGATTGTAGTATTAGATGTGTCGCAAGTTGCACCATCCCATTGAAACCTAACATTGTTCACATCAATACCATAGAGAGCGCATACAAAAAAACGGTTATCATGGAGCGATGGGTGCCTCCATTAACTGTAATGGTTGCGCTGTTTTTATTTTCAAACAAAAATGAGTCAAAGATACCTCCAAACAATCACTCGTAATGGGTGCATTGGCTTCTGTAAGACCATGTGTCGCATGCGCCAATTATGCTTATTAACGTACCCACCCAGATGAAAATAAGCTTCATCTGAAAAGATGATTTTTTTTTGGCAAAGTCGACACCATTGTGCAGTACATAATTGGCCTAAAAAATCTCAACGTTGCTGCAACGTAAATCCATTCACTACCTTTAGTAGAGATAATCTACTGAATTTTATGATAGAATATAATGACATAAGTATTGTCAGTTTCAAAATAACCGATAATTCAAATTTAAACTGATAAATGGTCCACCCTATATATCTATGGTGTTGCTTAGGTCAGCAGTTTGTCGAGTACAATCAAATGCGGTAAGAGTTTTCTATTTGTCTTGGAGAAAACGGATAGAAAACATTACCAAAATTGACTCTAAAAAATCTTCTGACAAAATTCCTGAGAATTTAAAAAAAAGTTAGAATATATTGGTTTCCTAGATCAAGATCAGAAGAGTTCTAAGCGATTTATTTCGCCGGCTGATGTTTCTTAATGTTTTATGCTAAATTAACCTTTACATTGGGCTTTGAAACATTTTGGGTTTCTTGACGTTTTTTAAAGTTGAATGTCTACTATTGATTCATATTGTCTGATCTGGGGTTTGAACCCAGGGTCACATTTAATAATTCAACACACTACCTACTAGACTACGGTCTACTGTTTCACGACAAATGTAACTCCACACCACACTTTTTTATGTGTGTGAAGATAAATTGGAATTTGAAAATCCAAGACGCAATCCACAAATTTTAGCAGCGCCACATTTAGCGTTAACAGCGCAAAATTTTCTCTTAACAGAGCAAAATTTCCCCTCAACAGAGCACTGTTAGAGGTTTAACAGTATCCATCTGAAGAAGGTCACTTGCGTAGGAGTTAATTTTAGGGCATATACTAGGTCTAGGAGTACCATGTCATACTCGAAGGAAGGTTCCAAGGCATTTTTATATAATCAGCGAAATAGTCCCACATAAAGTCATATGGTATTGTGAAAATTGGCTTTGAAACTATCAATTTTTTTATTGAAAATTCTCTAGAAGATCAGTGGCCATTTTGGAAGATATAAGAAATAGTACACCATACAGACTATATGTACATGATAGTCCAGAGTGTCCTCTTTCCAACGGTGGTAGTGGGATAGCTGAAATAATTTTGTGAGTCGAGATATTCAATTTTAAAAAAATCGATTTTCGACCAAAATCGTATGAAAATTTTCTAGATCAGTGGCCATTTTGGAAGATATAAGAAATAGTACACCATACAGACTATATGTACATGATAGTCCAGAGTGTCCTCTTTCCAACGGTGGTAGTGGGATAGCTGAAATAATTCCGTCCTCCATCCCCACCAATCATCCTTTTCATTTCAACATTATTGTTTACAAATAATAATGATCATAATGAGAATTAAACTTCATGTCAATAGTCTTATTTTCACTGTTAAACAGTTAACATTGCTCTGTTAAGGGTAAATTTTGGTCTGTTAAGAGCAAATTTTGCTCTGTTAAAGCCAAATGTGGCGCTGCTAAAATTTATGGATTGCGTCTTGGATTTTCAAATTCGAATTTAACTTTATTAAAAAGTTTAGATGCCAGTCTAATATTGATTCTATATTTTGGTGTTGTTAGGGAAAGCACAGACTAATTTGCAGATATCGGCTGGAACTTGCTTTAATTTTTTTTTTCAATTTGATTTCTTTAAATTTATTAATCAAAGATAACATGACTGTCTTATAGAAATCGAAATCAAATTGGAACTTTCTTATGAATCTGACCGCATAAATTTGTTTATTTAAATCGCTATAAAATTATTAATGTTGGCCATTAATAAGCCTTTCTTACATTCACGTTAGTTTCATATTTTAAAATTGATTTATTTTATCAAAAGCCTTCGGTTAAATTACAATTCAGCCTTGAGGCATTCAATATGAGACGACGACGGACACGGAATTAATTACGCAAATTTTTCTTTTTGTAATAATTTTGTAATTTTATCTGAATTTATTAATCTTAATAATTTAAAAAAAAAAATATTAAAAAAAAAAGAAAGAAAAAGTTTAAAAATTCAAAATAATTAATCACAAGCCTTATTTGGCAAACGTTACCAGTTTCTGTGTAGCGTTAAAACCCATTACAAGAGACAAACCATTTGTAATGTAAAAAGCAAGTGTCACCTTGGTAACTGGTAAATAAAATTGTTGTTGTTGTTGTTATTATTAATGCTAGTGTTATATTTTCATAATGATTTATTTACAATTTATTCAAATGTAAATAAAAATTTTTAATTTTTTTTTCTCTCTTTTCTTTACAGTACCAAAGAGTACCCTGTTGTGTTGTGTTGTGCTGTTCTGGTGTGTTAAATATTCTGAAATAGTTTTTTTTTTTTTTTTTTTTTTTTTTTTTTTTTTTTTATCTTTTAATGGCTGACAATAATTATTATTCTCGGTTACCTTCTTGGTAAGTACTTTTGAATATTTTACATTTTGATTTAACTATACTCGTATGTATATCAGAGTGTGTATGTGTATAACACATTACATTTAATTTACATTGAAAGAAGAAGAAATTTACATGAAATATGTAAAGCAGAAGTAACAGTTGGCTCAGAACGACTTATGATGCTCCTTTTTAATACTCAAGGGATGGCCCCTATTCAAGCAGTGTATTGTGTTGGCACTAAGATGATTATGATAGGTAGGAAAGATATTGCTTTTGGTGTGATCGACTAAAAACCACACCTAGCTGCACTATTATTATTCATATTAGATCCCTCTAAGATTCACTAAAGGTTACTTAAGTTAGCCAGTAGGCCATTGGCATAAGCAATGAAGTTTATTAGATTGTCCACCAAAGAGTTTTGAAAAGTCTTTACCAAACGCTTTCTAAATCTTTTTAAAGTCAACTAATTTAACAGCGAGACAATATTTGATAACTTGTTTAATGTACTAATTGCTTAAGGTAAACCTGGTTCCTTGTATTTGAAATTTTTCGCCGAATGTTCTCATAGAATTTTATGATTTTTACTAGCCTTTAAAGTAAAATTATCTCCCTCTCAGCTTCCCATTATTCCTTAGTTTTTCTTTAGTTTCATTAAATAAAAAATTCCAGCTAAGTAGGGGTTTGGTCTACTACTGCAGGTCTTCAACTGACAAGCTTTAGATTGGAAATGCTTTCAAACAACGATTCCTCTGGCTCTTGAATGATTATTTAAAAGAAGATAAGGCCTCTTTAATTTTTTATTTGAATTTAAAAAATTGTTTGCCTCCACATTTATTAGAGCTTGACCTTGGCTTGCACTAAATCGTGCCATTTCTGTTTGACAAAAAAATCAAGCACAAGTTATCTGTCTGGCCAAGCTATATCAGTTAGGAAGAGAAATAGGGTTATTCTCTGCTGATTTCTAGATCATGTGAGAATTCACCTCAATGAGGACGACAGCTCAGACGCCGCTGCAGAGGTTAGAACTTTTCTGTAAAGTGGGAAGAGATAGGAGGCTAGAGAGAGGCTGAGAAATAATTGTAGCTTAATAACCGGGTTTTTGAAAGGTCAATGTGGATTAAAAGAACACTTGTTTAGCATGGTTATCGTGGTACTGGACACTGAATTGCCACTGTTGACATCATCCAGTGTTTAGGCTTAAAGAAGGAGGGATTATAGGGATATGCTATATACATTGAGGTCGCATTAGAACCCCCGCATTAGAAAGATACAAGCTAATGATATGTGAATAATAGCCATGAAATGTTTTTCTACGATTTCAAGAAATGGATTAAATGGATTGCTCTTTAAGCAATTCTATAGTAACGCGCCATCAGTAGTTGACTTTATGCGCTTTCCAACCGTTTAGGGTTAAAACTTACATTAACCATTAAACTTAGAACATACGCTTGATATTTCGTATTACGAATGGTTCGTAGATAGTTCTCGATTCACCTACTCTGTCTATCCTATTCGAATAATTTATTCAACTTTGTTGCGTTAACGTGCTTGTTATTGTTCCTTCAATATTTTAAAGGAGTTTAGGGTTGATAGAAAGCATCCACAATTTGTTCGTCTTATTTACTTGCTTACTAAATTGGTCATTACGATCCTTTAGTCAGGCTTGCAATCTAGTTTCGAACAAAACTCACGTTTAGTGGCAGGGTCTAGAGTTTAATATCGGATTTCGAAAGCCGAATTTAAGAAACTTTTCATGGCAATTTTGAATTACTCTTGACTAAAGGCTGCAGAGAAAAAATCCGTTTTATTTGAAATGATTAAGCTAGGGCTTGAACCACAGGTTCTCGTCTAATAAGCCAACACGCTACCTATTAGACTGCGGCTACTTTTGATTGTTTTTTTATTCAAAGTGTTTTTGTTTAAATAATGGATTGTAATAGGACTTAGGTTGAAAAAGGTTACTGCCTGTCATTTTATAGGCACAATATTCTCCATGAAGATGTATTGGGCAAAGTGGTGAAGAACCATGCTAACATTGAATGTTATCCTTTCCTTAGAGGTGATATCTATGACTCTTGTATTAATGTTATCTTATCGGGCGTGTTAGAAGGCTTTTGAATGCATTATTTTCAGTGGAAAAAATTCGAAACAATTATGTATACGACCCTGGGATGTATAGGCTTTCAGTCTATACATGTTTCCATCACTCTGTGATTAAAACCTAGAACCACAGGCTTAGAGACCAATTTTGTTAATATTTTTTTTTTGCCGTAGTTCAAATGAGGCTTTCGAATTGGTTTCGAAGATGATTGTGATATAATCGTTAAGACTGGATCCTGTGAAGTTTTATAAAGTGTTACAAACAATAAAGCAAATGCAATATACCCGCACTTTCTACGATAGTGCCGTGCTTTGGATTCCTTCTGTAGAAGAATTTTACCACGCAGAGTACATTTGTATTGAAAGAATGAAAGCACTACACACACTGTTTATATTTACTCTTATTGCTGTATAGCCTGTACGAGTAGACACAATATGCACAAACAACAGCAACAACAACAACAACAACAAAAAACATCATTAATTATCTTAATTACTTAATTTACTTCTTTAATGAACATTTACTTACTTACGGTGTAACTATACAGCAATAACTAGCGACGTAACCATGATTTCAATTGAATATATAAACAAAGAGATAGACAAACAGAGAAGCATACTAACAGACAGACAGATAGATAGTCAGACGGACGGATGATTGTATTTATTTTGTAATGGTTTTTGTCGTTTGTAATGCTATTGCTTGCTACTGACTGACACAACTATTAACTGTCTGGTGGCATGTTAATGTGAACAATTCATGATCATAATATTGTATTTAAAAACATGCCTTAATTCACAGGTAAAATTTAAACACACACACACATACCTAAATCGAAGCATAGATACAAATATAGATAGAGAGACAGACAGAGATACAAATACCCAGATAGACAGATGTACATAGTATTGTACATGGTATTTTCAACCTACACATACTACTACACATACATACTCTGTATATAAGCTGATAAATACTTTGCCTGTAACAATAACATTTAAGAGCATATTAATATTGTTACAACACAATAACAGAATTAAGAATTAAACGAAGCCGGAGTGGAGTATTCAATTAAATTTTTACATCATTTCCGGATTTCAATTAATTTTTAACGAATCGGATTACAATTGAATAAAATAAGAGTAAAAAACAAACAAGAAAATCAATTACGAAAAATGGAATCTTCTTAATGAATCTTACAAAGAGAAAAAAAAATTACAAACTATTTCTGCTGTTAATAAGACAAGACAACCGACTAGTCTCTGCCATTAGTGGGCACAGGATTGTTTCTGTAATAGACACATCACTCGTAACAATATACTTAAGTGTGTCTCTCATATCTAATTCCTAAGATTGCTGCATTTGAGAATTCATTCGAATTGATGCACAACATTTCTACGAATTCCTATCGAGAAAACTATGGAGGCGACCAAGGATTGTCAGGCAATCATAGAGTAAGTGTCTTCCGCCGTCACATCACAACAGTCATGACACAATTGTTCACTTCAACCGCTTAATAAGGAACACAACTTTGCTTCTCATGACAGTGATTTTTATGGCTTGCATCGAGTCAATCGGCCATTTTGTGATCATTCTAATCTAGCTTGGTTATCTGTTATTGTAGTTTGACCATAATTGGCGTCCTCTACTGGAAACTCGATCATGCCTCTCTATACACAAATTCCAATGGCAACGGCTTATTTAAAACAGATTTCCTAACCCCAAACCGTTCATAGATCATAGAAATTTTTCTTGAACTTTGTTACCAGCCTCGATGTAATCATCATAAGCAAAGGCTGCCTTGAGGCCTGGTTAGCCAAACGTCCACGGAATATAATGAAAAGTACGTTTGTTTTTAGAATACGAAAAGCAATGAGAGCAATTATCAAACCGTAATGTAATTTTGGTAAACATTTACATTGCTAGCATACTATGCTAGAAACGAACATAAGTTCCGTGATTTTCCCTGAACGTTTGGCTAACCGGGGCTTTTCTTTTCTCTCAAATTTAGATGAGATTTCTGGGGCCATAAGAAAAAAACTAATAAAGAGCCGTTGATTACAGCGTAATTTAGAAAATGCCATCACAGTTATCCGTATAAACCTTATTACAGAATCCAGTAGAGAGTAACACCACGAGTTGGCAGGGATATTTACATTGAATTGACTGTCATAATAATATTCGGTGTTTGAACATCGAAAGATGTGCTCAACTGAATTTGGATAGAAACAATAAAGGACAATCGGGCCGGCTGGGATTCTCGACTTTTATGAGATTAACTCGGAGATGGTGGGAGAGGAAATTCAGGATAGAAATTCAGGAAGAAAGGGAAAAATTCTCTTGTTTTATAATCTGACATATTGAGAGGAAGGAAGATTGGAAACGGCGACCGTTTCCAAGCTCACATGGAGATGTTGAGAATGAATCATCAGAACATAAACGGCGACCGTTTCCAAGCTGACGTGGAGATGTTGAGAGTGAATCATCAGACCATAAACTTTATACCTGTGAGGCATTTGTTCATCACAGAAGAAAACACCTGGAAACATATCAGGCGTTGAGCAGTAAATTGCGTTTTTTTTTAGCACAGAGCAGCAAACTGAAGCTTATTGGATAATAGGCTTTGAGAAGACATTGTAGGGAAACTCTATATAGATTGAGGGCAGTACAATAGATAGCAGCAGTACCATGGTATACTACAGGTGAAGATACAATGACAAGGTTGACTTTGACGCGTTGTGAGTATGCGAGGGAATGTCCCCAAACATTCGCAGAAGAAAATTTAGGTTGAAAATATTTTTTTTTTTAAATTTGTTGTCATCATAATATAGTTCGGATCTGGACGATGTTATATATAAGCAAAGTTTTTTTTAGATTTAATTTATATATGACCTTTGACCTTTAAAAAACCATGTCGTTTCAATAGTTATTGTGGCTGGTACTATAAATCAGAGGCCTATTTAAACACTGAGCCTCTAACACAAGGGGCATTTAATTTTTTTTTGTTTTTACATATGCCGCTGGAAATGGTGTATTTATTTGCCTTTAATTTTTAAATGCTTTTAAAAATTATTCTTTTAGATTAATTTCAAAATTCTATCGAATAGCTCTTACAGTATCTGATCTAAAAGATTGCCTTAAAAGTTACACAGCAATTGAGCTTTGTTCAATGCGCTTGAGCAATTCTTTTGTAAAATGCGGGCTGTGTTTGATTAGGGTTTTAGTGGAACTTCATACTCTTGTTGTATGTTGTTGTTGTTTTTTGTTTAAGACCATTTGTCATTTATAATAATGTTTTGTAAGAGAAAACAACTTAATAACTGAGAAACTGAAACTGAATCTAATAAATTAAAATTTATTCCGTTTTAGAACCAGTCAACGAATATGTTCGTTTGTTACACTGTGCCCAAAACGGTGTATTACAACTTATTTTCGTTGTTGTTTGTTCTACATTTTTGTTGTTGTTGTTGTTGTTGTTGTGTAGATTGTATAAATTAATTAAAACCATAATTAATTTTCTTTTCTTTTAAAGAAAGACGAACAAATAAATTAAAAGATAAAACAAAACGAAACAAAGAATAAAGAAAAATAAAAAGGAAAAAAACGAAACCTAAATTTGGTTAAAAAAAAAACAGTTTCAGGCCAATTTACAGGGCTCGAACAGCAGTATCAGTAGTAGCAGTGGTGGTGGTTATGGCGGTTGTACTATTTGTCTTGAAACAAAGAAGTGGCAACACATTTATGAAACGTAAATCACACTAATGGCGTTGCTGATGGCGGCCCTGCTAATGGTTTCAATAATGGTTTGGTATGATGCGGTTCTTCTTTTAGTCAGTAGTAGTTGTAGGTAGGACCGTTGTCAGTAGTTCTTTTTAACTATTTTGTTTAACGTGTTTTCTTTTTTTGTCCGCTTCTGTTACGTTACCGCTTTTTTTCTGTTTTAATTTTGTTTGTGTGTCCATTTATAATTCCCACATTAACAGAGACATTTATGCTGATTAATTGTGTTTTAAATAATTTTTACACAGCTTAAGCATCTATAAACGACAAAATTAAATAACAAACAACAACAACAACAAACATACAAAAAACTAAAGGCGATCTACACCGTCCATATGTTATGCTATAAGCACAGGCACTTGTATGATTAATTAGTTTTTGTATGAAAACTAAAGATAATGACGTTCTATGCAGTTTAATTTTAGGGTCTTTGAGGAATTTTTAGACTTCCAAGTAACCGTTCTTGAGAAATAATTTTGATGTTTACTGAAGACTGTTACATAGTTTGCTTCATCAAGATATCAAGATTTTCTGGAGCAATTGAAATCTCAGTAGTCGCTGTAGTCTAGTAGATAGTGTATTGACTTATTAGATAGGAGAGTTCGTGGTTTAATCCACAGTTCAGACATCATCACAGCAGTCTTTTGTCAAAAACTTTCAACTTTTCAAGTCTACTATTCGGAGTGGACGTTAAACTGCATGTTCCGCCACTCATGTATAAAATTAATACACACAACATGGTAATGTAAGGAGCTAGGTTGTAATCCTGACTAAAGTGAGTAAAGTGTTGTGTTGTGTGTCAATTCAGTAAGCAAGTAAGTAATTGAAAACATAGATCAGATGCAGTAGTCGGCTCAAGAGAAAGATAAAGAGAAAAATAAAGAAGATCATCTTGGTTTTTGAACCCTAAAAAATCACGTAGCACTCTCTATATGGAGACAAAGTGTAGGTCCTACTATAACTACATCGAATACCACAACTCAACCTATTTCCAAAGAAAACATAATTTCTAGACAAAGGCACATGCCGATCTTTTTAATCTGTTGCTTTCATAGATCAGTAAAAACCTTTTATCTCTCCCAATCATAGGAATGAATGGAGAAATTCGAAAATGAATTGCTCTACAGATGAGTCAAGGACAGATATTGGAACAATAGAAAGGGAGTTTGATTCAAGAGGTAAATATTCGAAACGAATAAGAAAAATCAAGGACTATGTTCGATTCATAAGCCGAAGACCTCAAGATGTGCTCAATTCAACTTGAACTTAGATTACATAAAACGGAACAGAACAGTACTATACGGACGTCTTCCGAGCGCTCAGTACCTGCCTGAGCAAGCTTAATCGACAAGGGTCTTGTAGATGGTTTTGTGAAGATGACAGTTTTTACGACGCTGTTGGGACCAGAAGTTGCTTTTGTTGAATGGCAAAAGGAGATTGAAAGGGTTTACTCGACAGATGAAAGATGAAAAGAGGAGCAGAGTCTTCTCAAGACAAACACAATGTAAATTATAGTTGGGGAACTGCAGTGCCAAGAGAATTTAGTCATGAATCGCACTACCTGGTAGTAGCATGAGGACAGTATTGGAATAATTGTTCACACTATCGACAGCTTCAAGTCGATTGTAGATTCTGGGATAAGGAGAATGAATCTGCAGAATACATACTTGGTAGCAAGGCGGCGTTTATGTATCTTGGAAAGAAATTTCTGGATGCTTATCAGATACTAAGAAGATATTATAATTACTTAGTCAGGATTACAACCTAGTTTCTCACATCATCGCATTCTAGGTTAATTTTATTCATGAATTGCAGAATCTAGTGTTTAATGTCGATTCTAAATGACAAATTCATGAAACTTTTCATGGCATTTTTTATTCTCAGTGTTTTTGTCAGAAGTGACCGTAGTCTAGTAGATAGTGGGTTGGCTTATTAGACGAAAGGCCAGGGTTCGAATCTCCGGTCAAACATAAAAAACGAATTACATTTTAATTTACATTTAGTCAAGATTACGATCTAGTTTCTCACACCACCAGGCAAAACCTACCGCTTAAAGTCGACTCCGAACGACAGATTTTTGAGAAAGTTTTCATGGCAGTTTTTTTTTTTACTCTCAGAGTTTTTACCCAAAATTTTATGACAGGAAATCGCCGTAAAAATATTCTTTCATTTTGTTAGAGATGTCTGATCGAGGGTTTAAATCGTGGCCTCACCTCTCATAAGCTAACACACTATCTATTAGACCACAGCGACTAAGATGTCCTACGACAGTGATATCGTCTAACGTGAGAGTATTATAGATGCAACATTAGCTGAGTTATCGTTTAAAATATACGCAAAAGTGTTTAAAATCTACCTCCAAAACAATTTACTGCTGCAAGCAATCCAAAGGCGAAAAGAAACGAAATCATAGTTTAATGTACGTATTCTGTTTCATACTTTTGACACTATACAAGGGGATAAGCCTTTATTTTTGTTTTCATAATGTTCCCCCAAGAAAAGAGTGAAAACACTCAGCCATGAACAAAAATGTTTAATGAAAAAAAAAAAAAAAAAAAAAAAAAAAAAAAAAAAAAAAAAAAAAAAAAAAAACAGAATTATTAAAAATAATTACAAGGCATTAAAGAATTTTTTTTTTCTTAATTTGTTGTTCCACTATTGTTATGCAAAATAGGCTTAAATGGTTAAAACATATGAGTTAACACAACATAATGTAACATTAACAAACCATACATCTGTATGGTATGTAGACGACTGGTTGTTAATTGAGTCATAAATTTTAACATTTTTTTATCACTTTCATATGCAAATCAATTTCTAAAGAAAACCCTATGATAATAGTAATGGTAGTGGTGGTGGATAGTTTAAATTCTAGAAAATAAATGAAAAGAAACGAATTGCATGGCAATGAAACATGTTCTCTAATAACGGGTATATGGATGGCATACTCTTTATACTGTAACCGTCGCAGTTAGTTAATGTCTTAATCGTACGAGTCTGATGATAAATTCATTTTAAATAATCACTTTTCCATTCTCTTTGTTCGTTTCGTTTCAAAACTATTTTACATTTTTAATTACAAAAAAAAAAAAAAAAAAAACGAAAAACGAAAAAAAAAGAATGAAAAATTAAGAAAAAAAAAAATTGTTTATTAATCAGTTTGGTTAGAAAAATTGTAATTTATCTACGGAAATATCTTAATTTCGTATGATAACGAATATAAGAAGCTCATCGCATTAGGAGAGCGTTGGCGTTCGGTATATTCATTCTTTGTAGGGATTTGTAATGCCTAATAAAGATTTTTTTTTGATTTCTAATTAAGTTTTATTCCAAGTTGTGTTAACAGTTGTCTTTATAATATTGACACTTAAAAATACGAAGGCGTGTCAATAAGTTTGCGATGTTTTGGTTAAAAAAAATCATAGTATTTTCCAACACTTTTTCTATTCCCTTTTAAGAGATAAGATACGCCCATGTCATTGAAATGACAAGGGATTCTTCAAACTTTCTTGCATTAAAATTTTCCATAAATGAATGCGGTTACACCGTAGCGGATGCATCCATGAGCTCTAACTCTGGTAGATTTTTCTTAGCAAGTTTCTCAATAAAATCTGGCGTTCGGAGTTGACTTTAAACTGTAGGTTCCCGCCACTCATGTATAAAATTTAACACACACAACATATGTGGTGTGAGAAGCTAGGACGTAATTCTAACTGAAGGGTTGTAATGGCCAATTATGTATGTTTCCTCAGTATTTCAGCCAATTATTATCTTTCCTGGCTAGAATTATGATTAGGTAGGTTGGAATGGTAGCTATGAGACTAAAAGCTCACTTGAACATGCTGAGCGGCACATTATAACGCCACAGGTAAACACTGTCCCTGTTCTAACGGAGTTCCACCAAACTAAGGAAGAAGTTGGTCAGTGCGAGGGCTGCTGTTAATGTCAACTTGTTCATGTTTATGAAAGGCTTCATATTTTCCCACAAAAAACGAGTCTTGTGGGGTCAATTCAGCTGATCTTGACGGTAAATGGACTGCTCCAAAATGTTTAATTGTTGAACAAACTCGCCTCTTAATAAGTTCATGGTATGGTCTTAAAGGATAACATGGTAATTATCACGGGAAAATTTCTTCAAACCACTATGAAGCTTATGCAATCTGACTTTAAGAAACTGTATTCACGGATTTTGTAATCAATCCCACTAAGACAGATTAAATTCGTTCCCTCCCTAAATAGTTATAAATTTATGGATTTTTTATTATCCAGGCTTAACGAAATTAATCCAAGACTTTATGAGGAGGATAAGTTTGGTCCATAAGGCCCTTTCTTTAACCCAGCCTGAGGTAAGCACCCTTGTCATGATGCCTTAGTGGGAGCTTCGATCCACCTCAAGTTCCAGATGAAACCGACCAGTTCTCTTTGTGACATGTTCGTTTGCCACCATGCTCAGATCTTCAAACGTTCTGTCACCAAAAAACCGTTGACATTTGCCCAGAAGTGCAGGGCATTCGCATTAAAGCTATTGCGTCGATTCAGTTTCCTCTACATCCTGGCAGCTTCTGCAGTTAGCTTTTGAAAAGGTAAACTAAGCTTGCCAATAGCGCAGTGCATCGTTAGAATTTCCGTTTGTATGCGAACCATTTTCCTGACGAATTCAAGTAGTTTCCTAGTTCTCCTGCTGTCCACTGCTAGACACATCAGCTTGGAAATTTGGCTATCAGGTATGTCAGACTACCCCTGGTTTGTTAGATTCTACGCTAATTTTTCCAATTTTGAAAAGTATTCCCGTAGTAGGGTAGGTCTGTACCGTGGAATGTTTCTGGGTAAGAAACTGTCCTTGAAAAAGAACATCTTGAAAGGGATAGAGCTTTGCAATGAGACATAAATATACAAGCGAATCGAGCAATCTGAAGACTAAATACTCTAGTAAGATAGACAGAGAGAGAGAGAGAGAGATCTTTCTGTGGAACAGAAGTAAAGAGGTTTGATCCCAAGCCCATGGAGACAGTCTAGAATCTACCATGAAAAGTTGTGCTTAGCTCATCTGCGACAGAGAGTACAAAGGACAGGACGTAGCAATATTATTTGAGTTTCAGGTTGCTAAACGAGTGCTCGGTACGTATGAGGTTAACTCGATAATAGTTGGGAACTATTAAATAGGGTTGCCCTCTGCTGGATACCAGGTCATAAAAGAATTCATGGCAATGACTAGGCAAATGTGCTTGCGAGGAGAGAAGCTTCCAAGCTGCTGATGTTGTTTGAACTTTTCGATGAAGTGGAGAGATTCTTGGAAGGATACATTTGACGAAAGGAAAATAAAGAGAGGCTATACCAAATAGATTTGGGATTTAAGCCATGCACTGGGACCATCCAGGAGTAACTAATGTTTAGTATACGACTTTTTGATCTGGCACTGTAGGCTCAAAGAGCAGCTCCTGTTTAGAATGGTGATCTCTTCAAGCACAATATGTAGACCGTGTATGTTGAAGAGAAAAAATCATCAGAAGAAAGTCATCTGAAGCTAGACGACATTAAAGCATGTTCAAGTTTTTTATGGTCGTAGAATAGGAAGTCATGTTACAGCGGAACGAATCGTCTTATGGGACCTTTACACGGCAGTAATAATAATATTTGGTAGGAAGTGAAATGGATTTACTTGTCTTACTGGTTCTTGCGTATGGCAATTGAGAAATATTTCATTGGCGATCTATACTGTCCATTTTCTAGTAAATTTGGCAAAAAACAAGTGTACCCTACTTAATTTAAGAGTTTCCTAGTTTCCTTTATATGGCTACTCTATTTGAATGTTTGTTTGTATTTTGCTTTAAACGCAGGTAGTTTTCTTTCTACTTTTTAGTATCATAGCAGATGTAACTCTCTTGGGAATAATGAATAGCATGGGAATACTATTTTAATTAAAATTTATAAAAAAAAAACTACACAAGATTTCCAAACTATTTATCCATTAGGATTGTTTTTAAGGCCAGCTGGTCAAACTTGCTTGATTTATTGCTGAAGAAATATTTTTTGTTTGTTTTTGTTTTTTTTTTTTCTCTATTTCAAATATTTTCCCTCGCATAATGATTTGATGACATTTTTAATAAATTCTTTAAAGATTTTGGTGTTTTTTTGTTGTTTTATTTTTTTGAAATTTTATTTACTTCTGTGGCAGACACTATTTGACAGTGTTTCATAAATTTTCTTTTGTGTCTTTATTTAGACACTGAAATGATCATAAAAAAAAAATAAAATAAAACAAATGCTCTCGTAAACGATAATTTCTTGAATATATTTTCCTTAGCTTTGCTTTGTTTTATGGTGCGGACTTGCATTATACATATGGTGTTGACTTTTACTAATAATTTTACGCGAGTGTAACAGAAGGTATCTTCTATTGGACATTTTTTCGTTTTTATTATCATTTGTTTTGAATAGAAATGAGAAAGCCACTTAAAAATTTTAAGTAAATTGTCCGAATATTTGGTTGTTTTGAACAATAAAATAGAAATAAAATAAAATAAGAAACCATAAATAAAGAAAGGGGGGCAAATACTTTACAGCTGATAAGTAAACAGAACAGAACAGAACATGTCATAAAACATTCAAAGGAAGACATCCATACATACATACATACAAACATACGATTTTTATCGTGATCATAAAATTTATAATGCCAAGACATCATCATACAACTTGCCCCTGCCATAGTTGTTGGCAAACACCGTGCTAAACACTAAACACGACCTTTACTTCAGTAATCAACCTGCGTTTCTTAAAGGCTTTCTCTCTCTTTATCTCGACAAGAGTGTTTGTTTTGGGCAAACAACACTGAAATAAAAAAGCAATTAAAAATTATTATTCGTTCAAACAAAGGCAACAACAACAATAAAAAACAAACGTAATAAAACAAAATTAAACAAATAATACAACGTAATCTGTCTGTTACTTTCCTCTTGTTGCTACACATACACTACTCTCATGCACTCGTGCAACCTGCTGTATATTGTAATTGTCACATTGGGCCAAATGCAGCTAGCAATAGCACAGTAACAAAAATTTTTAATTACTAACGTCCTTTCTTTTTATTGTTTAAATAACAAGTATTTTAAATTAATTACTGCTTCAGTTTTTTTTTTTTCTAATTAAATTTGATTAAGGCAAGAGGCATGTGTTAAACGAATTAACAATTCATTTCAAATACTTTTGAAAAGAAAAAAAAGGAAATTTAAAAGAACTTAAAGACATGAACGTTTCTAATACATACATACATACATACATAATTGGTTCAGTCCAACCGTTTAGTTAGGAATCTGACCTAACTTCTTACACCACTTATGTTATGTGGCACGTTTTATTTACTCTCTGAGTTTTTTTGCTAGAAATCTTCTGATCTATGGCGGAAGAAACGTTTTTTCATATTTCGTTTGATTGGAGATGTCTGACCTTTGATTCGTGACCTCACGTCTAATATGGAAACACACTATCTACTAGACAACGGCAACCACTACCAGACTACCAGCACGACATGCATTTTGTGAATCGCTCGCCTCTTAATAAGACGGAATGCGTGTAAGCTGTATACTCTTTTGACTAAACTAGTAGCCATTTGTCTAGGATCTCTGCTCTTTGTAATACGTTATCGATTCTGTAGTTTTAAAACCGTTAGTCTGATAATTCTGTCATCTGTTAAATATCTGTCATCTGAAATGTCATTTGTTTTATGCTAGGTTTGCTACTCACGAATATAGATCGTTTAATTACTGAAGAACGTGTAAAAGTAGTTTAAACCGACAACAGAAGTGATGAATTATTAAAATTAGGCCACGTTTTCAGTATTACAGGATGACTCATTGTGCAAAGAATTTGCTTACAAACGGGAGCGTAATGAAAATGTATTTCACTTGTAAATGGCAGTCGCTAAGGAAAGGAATATGTGAGAGCCCCACGATACAGTTTTGAGAATGACACATGGCAACCCTATTATTCTAGAAATTCCTATAAAGTAGATCATTTATCTCCTAACATCGGAAAATTAGCTTATCATTAAGATAGGTTAAGTTAGCGGTTAGCTTGCCATCCACAGGCAAGATTACTCGATTGGCTATGTAGACCATTATATTACCCAGTGTTATGGAAAACCCCTTGACATGATCTGTTAATGATGGATTTAAATCAGCTCTGGATGAAAGCGTGAAGTTCCCATAGCGGCACATTCGTCATCATGTTCAGATCTTAAGGTCTGTTTTGAAGTGCAGAGCACTCACATAAAAGGTTTTGCTCCCATTTCGTTTCTTTCACATCCCGCCAACTTATGCAGTAACCTGAGCTTGTCAGCGAAACTGCCATTAGAGCAGTGGTCTCTGTTAAAGTATAAACCGGTCTCTTGTCGAATTTAGGTAGTTCTCTAGTTTTATTTGTTATCCACTGTTGGGCACAACAGTTTTGATATTTGGCAACCAGGTATGTTTCACCAGATATGGCTTGTTAAACTCCAAGCTGCTTTTTTCAATTTAAAAAAGCATTATTGAAGGAGTGCATATATCTCCTTTATCGTCTCTTACTGAGACATATACGATTGCTTTCGAGCCAGTTCGTCTGTTTCTTCATTTCCCTCTATGTCACACTGGACTGGAACCCAGTAAAGACAGATGATGTGTGGACGTATACGGTGGAAAGAGTCCATGCAATTCCTGGAATTCCTGCGCTTTGATTGCTGCTTGATTGTCCATACATATGATCAAGGCAGAATTGGTCATTATAATGCTTCAGTCAGAATTAGAACCTAGTTTCTTAAATTACTTGTGTTGTGTGTGTTAATTGTAACCATAAGTAGCAGGACCTATAGTTCCATCTCCGAACGATAGACTACTTTTGAACAACTTTTCGTGGCAATTTTTATTTACTTTCCGAGAAATCTACCGAAGAAACATTTTCTTCATATTTCGTTTTGCTGAAGAGGTCTCACCTAGAGTTTGAAACGTGGTTATTTGTCTAGTAAGTCAACACACTATCTACTGGACCCATGGTTCCTTGTTCAGTGGCAAAACTTTCCGCCTGATATTCACTGGCCTGGTTAGGTAATATGCTTATCAGAATAGACCCTCGATGCAGTTCTGCATTCTATTTTAGAGTCATGATCTTTTTAATTATGATCTTTTTTAATGGCCCTGCAATCTAAAAACTTAACCAAGGCAACAGTAGCTTTTTTAATGTAATCCGAAGATAAGCTGAGAATAGATTTTAGTGTCATTTATTTGATTAATTATCGCCTTCAGCCAACAACGCTTAATAACGAATTTTTTTTTCACGGCCTTCGAAACTTTTTAAACTTTTCACGTACATTTTAAAAAATATATGCGAGTCTACAGTATAAGCAAATTTGTTTTTTCAATTCAATTAAAATATGTTTTCAAAAACAAAGAAAAACTTCCAGCTTTGTAGGCGCTTTTATCAAATATTTTCAAATGCCATTAATTTTAATTACCCGCAGCAGCCTCATTGTACTCTGGAGGGTATTCCATTGCCAAAAAAAAAATATTTTTTTTTTGTCAAATAAGCGTATTTACCTAAAAAGAAAAGAACAAAGAAAATAAAGAAAAATGAATAAAAAGGGGAGAACAAAAAACAAAAAAAAAATAATAAAAATTAATTATTGTGCTTAAAACTGGGTGACAAGTTAAATATTCTAAAAATAATAAGGCTTTTAAAGGGTTAAAGCAATAGAATAGCACTAGCAACGGCAGCAACAGCAGCAGCAACAGCATTAGCAACACCAACATGAACAGCAAATATTGAAAAGGATTTTTGCTTCTATTTTTATCTTGAAAATTTTTGTATTTTTCCTTGTGCTATAAGAAAGAAAAACTTTTACTGACAGTTTTCCACACAACTTGGAGAAAACGAAGCAAAACATTCAAACCAGAGAAACCGAAAGGAAAAATCAATACAAATGCCAAGAATTTATGAAAGGAAAACAGAAATAAGAAAAAAAATTAAAAGGAAAAACTTTTAATTACTTTAATTTCATGTTGTTTTTCCCCCCAATTTTTCCGTATTTTTTTTTCCTTCCATAAAAGATGAAAATAAAGAGAAAAATTAATGGAAAAAATATGAGAGCCTTGACAGTAGCAAAATATTGGAAAAAAAATCTAAAAAATAAACAAAATTTTAAAAAATAATTATGAAGAGTTTTTCTTTGAAAATTGGAAAGAAAAGAACCTTGAGAATGATTTTTCATTTTCCTTAAGAAATAAAATTGAAATCTTGTTGGAAAACTAATTCACATGAAAGATTTAAAATTGAATTTAAAATTTTCCTGAAGTTCGTTAAGAAAATTTGGTCTGTGTAAACAAAGGTTAACTAGTTGAAATAGTTCTCAACATCAAGGAGAAGTTTGAGGAATAGGCACAAGATAAGACACAGAAGGCCGGCGAAAGAAATTGTTTCATTTCGCTTTTTTCCCGATGTTACAACGAGTGCTCGTCTAGCAAACAAACACGTTGCCTACTAGGTTGCGAAACTTCTACGCAACTACGTTACTAAGCCTAATTGGAATTTTATTTCTGAATGAACTCTTTATGCCCCATAAGCATCTACATATGATAAGAACTTAAAACCCCATGGAAACCAGCATAATCAGCTGAAAACGGGGGTCTAAACCAATATCCATACTTAAGGCAATATCGTATCGTGCAAGGCTGCAAGTAAAAGCCTTATTTTACTAAACTGAAAAGAGTCGGGGAGTAGCGTATTTGTGTAGTGCTAGTGCTGACATAACTTCTCACTCTATGTTTCCTTCAACGTCAGTCTGCACTTACAACTCGTTCACTTATTGGTCAAATGATGCTGCGGTTGTTCAACCTTGCAGTGGTAACCATGTATTGTATGTATTTTGTATGGTGGAAGCCTCTTAGTGAAATTTTTATCATCAATCCACTGCAAATAATAGAAAAGATTGCGTGTTTAGGAGTTACTAATGCTGGCAGGACTTCTTTCCCAACTGTTGTCTACAACTGTTGTCTGCTTTTATTGCTCATAGTCCATATTCATCCACAGGCTGAGAGCAGTGTGCTTCTGAAAAAAAACTTCCACGGATTGTAACATTATTTTACGGGTCTTACCCCGGTTCTTAGGGGAATTGAACATAGCCATGAGTGGGTTTTGTTGGGTCTGCTAAAGCTTTCTTCCTTAGAAAGGAAGAATAGAGCAGGGGTAGAATTTCTACAGATTCTGCTGCTAAAGTTTTCACAGATGGATTCAAAAGGAAAGTTGGTTAAATCTGGTAATTTCGCAGCGTCTTTTAGATTTCTCTAGCATTTTACAAGGTGCAAATCTTACTCTTTTGCAGGTAATCAGAAAGCGTATTTGAAGTTTGAAGTGACGAAACCTATGTCTGAATGCTGAATACAAAGCATCGGTAAACGCTCTATTGAAAAGGGATTTCAAAGAACAGATTTTTCGCTCGTGTTAAATATTTTCACTTCGAGATTCGAGAGATGTTTGTGACGACTTAAATATTTTGCTAAGTGAAGTATACATACATCGCGACATGTTATATACGTATCCGCACCGTCGCCTGTTGCCATAATGCTACGAAGTACGTAAATGATGTAGAGTTTGTTGTTTCAAATCCTCAACGATTTTGTAGATGGACTGCCGAGAGAAGCTACCAAATAGCTGGGCACTTGCGAACCTACCTTCACAAAAGATGCGCGGGTTATTCAATTGCGAATGAATAGGAGCTGTTTAGAATTTCTTACAGGGAATTGTCTCAAAGAGCAAAACGTACAGTATTTGGATGTAGGATGTTACCGTTACTGCTGCGGCGATCTAAATGGAGAGGAGTGTTTAACATCTAGTACCTCTAGTACCTAGTCGCTGGTAGACATGCATAACATAATTGGTCATTGCAACACTTTAGGCAGGATTACGACCTAATTTCTCACACCACTGATGTTATGTGTGTTATTTTTATACATGAGCAGAGGAGCCTACAGTTTATAGACGATTCCGAACGACAGATTTTGAAGAGACTTTTCATGGCAATTTTATTTTTCATAGAGTTTTTTGCCAGAAATCTGCTGAGAGGAAGTTGCCGAAGAAATATTTTTGCATTTTTCGTTTTGTTGGAAATGTTTGACTTGGGGTTAGAATGTCTAATAAGTTAACACACTACTTACGGCGGCTTTGTTTCACAGCACAGTTCACTTCTTCGGAAGGACAGTTTATAGACGATTTCGAACGACAGATTTTGAAGAAACTTCTCATAGCAATTTTATTTATTCACAGAGATTTTTCCCAGAAATCTGCTGAGGGGAAGTTGCCGAAGAAATATTTTTGAATTTTTCGTTTTGTTGAAGATGCCTGACCTGGTGTTTGAACGTCTAATAAGTTAACACACTACTACTACTACTACTACGGCGGCTTTGTTTCAAAGCACAGTTCACTTCTTCGGAAGGACAATATTTAATTGGCGTCTCTTTATAGCCCAATGGCTGTGGGTCTAACTGTCTTGCATAACCTCATTTTTATATAGTTTCTCAAGTTTATTATGCGAATGACTACCATCTGGTGGTGTCCCACTGTACAAGTCAGTCATTTAAATTTAAGATTCTAATTTAACGCGTTTAAATTTTGACGCGATGAATTATTTAGCCAAACGTTTACTTAGCCAGTCAGTCAAGCATGAGCTGGTTTCACTAATAAACGTGCCACACTGTAACTGATTAAAATTTAATATTCGTTCTACAAAGACGTTCATTTTTAATAAAAAAAAAAGATTTTTTTAAAATTATTTTCACAAACAGAAGAAACAATCTGTGATAAAAAAAGCCATTAAAATTATTTGAAATGATGATTATTGCCATCAAACGCTGCATAAAGCTAAAGAAATAGACTGGAAAACTTAATTAATTTTTTTTTATAGGATTTTAATACAAACCATTTAGACGATACATTCCATTACAAAATATTTTAATCTCTTGTGTGTGTGTGTGTGTTTTTTTTTTGTTTTTTTTTTTTTTGTTTGAGAAATTTACATAAAAAATTATAAAAAAAATTATGGTTTAATAAGCATGATTCAATTTTGATTTTTAATATTCAAATTCAAATTCAATTCGATTCTTTACGCGGCTAAAATCAAAGAATTTGAAAAAGATTTTTTTTAATTGCCCATTGGATAATATGATCGCATAAATAAATACAAGAAGTATAATGAGGTGTGGAAGGATTATTTCATTTTCTATGTTTGTTTGTTTTAGATTTGAATAATTTTTTTTTTTTTGTTATTGTTTTATTAGATTCTGTTTTAAAAGAAATTGTTTAATAAGTTGTTAAAGAATTCTTTTGTACATTTTTTTATACTTTCGTTAATTCAAATTTTTCTCTTTTTATTTTCAAATGAAATTTACTTTGTTTTGTTGAAAACCATTCAGACAATATGACTTTCATTGATTTCACTGGATTTGATCGCTTTTTTTTTTTTTTTTTTGATACAAATTGGAAATCTATGCATCAATGAAGGAAGCATTGTATTCAAATTCAAATTGTTTTATAAAAATTAAAAACAAAGAATAAAAATGAAGCACACGTTAAAGTATGATTAAAAAAAATGAAAGCAACTGAAGCTCCCAGTAGAGATACCTATTTGCCTGTATACGATTATGCAGTCGCCCTAGTATAGTTTGCAGTGTGTTGGCTTATTAGATGTAAGGTAACGGTTTAAACCCCGGTTCAGACATCTCCAACAAAACGAAAAAAGCAAGAAATTTTTCTTCGGTGACCTCCTCTTAGCAGATTTCTGCCAAAAAGTCTGTGGGTAAATAAAATTGTCATGAAAAGTTTGTTAAAAAAAATCTGTAGTTTGGTGTCGACACACAGCATTAGTGGTGTGAAAAGTTAAGCCGAAATCCTAACAGAAGGGTTGTAATGAATAATTATGTCTGTATGGAGACATACTTTTGGAGGGCAAAGTTGATAGTTGATGCAATCCTTTCTGTTGTGAATATAATATGAAAGGCTTCAGAGAGAGAGAGAGAGAGGGAGAGAGCGAAATAGAGAGAGAAAGAGCGAAATAGAGAGAGAGAGAGCGAAATAGAGAGAGAGAGAGAGAGTTGATTGATATTAGCAGAGTTGATTTGAACCCACACAAGACCTGCATTAAACGTTCAACCGAATCGGATAGACTAGATTTTTTTTTTTTAGGAAATGACCCTCTACTCATGCCGCGCATTGTATGAGGGGTAGCGTGCGAAATTTATTGTTAATGACCTTAGTCACTTTTTTCGAGAATTGCTTTTTAATAATAATTTTCACTTTCTTTTTGCTATTAGGATTCATCATACATAATGTCTGTCAAACAATCACAAACATCCAGAACCGAATCCATGACCACGGCACTTGAAGATTAGCACACTATCATCTAAGCCATCGGGGCATCCAAGATAGAAGATAATAAATGCAGGGCAAGTGGTAAAGACATTGAATCAATAAAAATCTTTTTATATTATTGCCCAACTTTAGTCAGTTCATGATTCTTTATTTCATTTCAAAATTATCCTTTCAATAGAAAGTATGGTCGGTATTCCTAATGGTGAGTGCACAACAAAATCACTTAATGTTTTCGGTATATTCCGACAGGCATGTAACTATTAAACCTTGGGTTGGTCCTCTCTTCTTTAACCAACCTACTTATCTATCGACCTAACTGCCATCTTATCTGTTGGTCTAGTGGTGATGAATTCTTTTGTGAAATTAAAATATCACTCGTAGACTTTTAAACGCTAACGTTTATAATTTTGGAGTCTATTGTTTACAAAAGGCTACAATCTTACAATAAATTATTTACAAACTTAATAGATGGGAGTAGAACATAGCTTCTTACATCATCTAGTTTAATGGCGATTCCGAAAAACCGATTTGAGATGTTTTTCTGGGTAATTTTATTTACCCACAGAGTTTTTACAAAAAAAAAAAATGGCTATTGTCTTATAAACCAACCAGCTACCTACTACGGTTGAATTCCCTAGAAATTATAACCATCACCCAACCCCCCTCCAATACATTCTGCTTGAATTTTTATTCCTGACTCCTTGTTAAGAGATATTATTAAGCCGCATAAAACGAATTAAACTGCCAAGTAAAGTTGATTTCCTACTCTCTACTTGAAAACCAGGCTTAATATTGTATTTCAAAAAAATTTTTTCTCCTTTTTTTTTTGCTCGAATGATGATTCTATATTGGCTCTCATTGTCATTATTATTCATTTAATAAAATATTTATTTTACAATTCTGTTGATTTTGCATAACAAACAATTGTTTTATTTCACAGAAACAATTTATTTTTTTTTTTGTTTATTTTCTTTTTGATTTTTCTTTTTAATTTTTTCTTTTCCTGAGTTTAATTGTTTATTTTGCGGTTTTTATGCCAGAATATCTGTTTTTTTTTTTTTCGATAAAAAAATAAATCGAAAATATCTGGCCTGCTTTCAAAGTAAACACCGCAAATCTTCAATCATTTTGTTCTCATCTCATGATTGTTTTTTTTCTTTTTGTTTATAAACAAATTTGAAATAAAAAGGGGAAAAAATAAAGAAATATGTTTTGTTTTATTAAAAAAAAATTTTTTTTTTGAAACGTTTGTATAAATTTCATCGATTTAATAATTAAATTGTCTATTTCAGCAAATCTGTTTTATAAGCAATTGTTCTGAATACTCAGGGAAGTTATTTCCAATTGATGGCACTGTGATGTTAATATTTTCTTGGCAAATATTCATTAATTTTGTTATATTTTTGCATACATGTGTGTGCAATTCTTTCCCTCCCAATGCTATACTCTTTTGGCAATAGGGAAACCCCTTCAAAGATTTCTTTAAGAAGAGGTGCAGAGACAGGACAGAGTTCGTGAGAGACTGGCTAATAGGAAAGTGCAGTGGACAATCGGTTTGCTAAAGGTGCCTTGATCTTTCTCGTAAGAATTTCTTTTTTTTTCAAACGAAATGTCTCAGAAAGCTATAACGTTTTAGTAGAATAGGCATCTCCATAACCACATCCATATCGAGAGCTTCTGATTATGGCGCTCTCTTTCCTTTGAAGTCGTTGCCCATTATATTTAGTTTTTTTTTTATTCTGATATTATTTGACAGGCTTAAACGCTAAATTACGGGATGATCAAACAAACAATCTGATTTTTCTTCTTTCACGGAATATATAACAGCTTGTAAGTTTATTTTTCAAATCGCGTGCACTTTCACTTTCACAGTGGCATCATTTCTGTTGCATTTTCTATGGATAGCAACTCACGAAGTATGGATCTCATTTCCTTTTTGAGTGTTTTCTGAATATCGATCATCATGTAATCCGTAGTATTATCTACAATAGCTCGTTGGAAGCATCTGGACATATTAGCATTACAATTGAACTATCCGCAACTTTTACTTGTTCATCTGACATTAATTTATAGGTCCTTTCGCTATGTGTGTGAAAATAAATTCGAATCTGAAAATCCAAGACGCAATCCACAAATTTTCGCAGCGCCACATTTAGCGTTAACAGAGCAAAATTTTCTCTTAACAGAGCACTGTTAGAGATTTAACAGTATCCATCTGAAGAAGGTACCTTGCTTAGGAGCTAATTTTAGGGCATATACTAGTTCTAAGAGTACCATATCATACTCGAAGGATGGCTCCAAGGCCTTCTTATATAATCAACAAAATAGTTCCACATAAAGTCATATGGTATTGTGAAAATTGGCTTTGAAACTAAACTATCAATTTTTTTATTGAAATTCTCTAGAAGATCAGTGGCCATTTTGGAAGATATAAGCAATAGTACACCATACAGACTATATGTACATGTTAGTCCAGAGTGTCTCTTTCCAACGGTGGTAGTGGGATAGCTAGAATAATTCCGTCCTCCATCCCCAAACGTCCTTTTCATTTCTTGTTTACAAATAATAATGATCATAATGAGAATTAAACTTCATGTCAATAGACTTATTTTCACTGTTAAAGAGTTAAAAGTGCTCTGTTAAGGGTAAATTTTGCTCGGTTAAGAGCCAATTTTGCTCTGTTAAAGCCAAATGTGGCGTTGCTAAAATTTATGGATTGCGTCTTGGATTTTCAAATTCGAATTTAACTTCACACACATCCTTTCGCTTTGGTTCTGTTTTCACATTTTCTTTGGCAATTTCGCAGACACCTCTCCCTATGGTATGTGCACATAAGTAACGGTTTTCTTTCGCCTGCTTAGGAGACAATTCACCCAATGTTGCTTTTACTCGTCCGAGTAATATAATAATGTTCGGTACGATCTCAAGACCTTTGTACATCCTCCTTTCAATAATTGAGTTAATATAACTATGAAAGAACCAGATCCTCTTATGAGAGTGGCAGCAAGTTCTGTTCATCCAGCGTATATACGTGTAAAAGCCTTTATAATCTTTGTGCCTGTGCTGCAGGGATGGTGCTAAAGTGCTCCATCAGATCCTCTTACTCACAGGAGATACTTCAGATTTTAATATGAGCAAAAATTCCTAATTGAAAGTGTTACCAAAAGTATTCTCGAAGTTTTCCTATCCACTTTAAGACAAAAAACCCTCTTTACTGACGTTGAGGCTGAGATATTTTGTAAAATGGCCGAAACAAATGGTGCCATCATAATCTTTTATTTTCCGGAAATTCCTGTTAAAGTAAATAGTTGGAGTGAGTTAGCCATAGCCTAGTAGCTAGTATGTTGACTTCTTAGTTGCGAGGCAATGGCTCAAACCACAGATCAGACATCTCCAACAAAGTGAAAAAATATTTCATCGGCGACTTCCTCTCAGCAGATTTCTGGCAAAAACTCCGAGAGTAAATAAAATTGCCATGAAAAAGTTTCTCAAAAATCTGTCGTTTGGAAACGACTTTAAACTGTAAGACCCTCCAATGATGTATAAAATTAACACACACAATATAATTGATGTGAGAACCTAGGTTCTAATTCTGTCTGAAGGGTTGTTATGTTTGAACTTATATTATGTTTGAGTTCAGTGCGGTCCTTTTTGAGCATAGATTTCCATCATTTCATTTCTTTCGCGATCCTCACGTTCTGGCATTCATATTCTGGAATATTTTTATACTTATTGCTCTGGGCCCGCTTTTTGTTAGTTTTTCAACAAATTCAGTGTTGCCTAGAGTTACGCCCTGAAGAGATTGATATTTTTATATAAAGTTATTGATCTTCGTACTCTAAATCTCTCCACAAAATGGAAGCATTTTGTCTCCACTCTTTTACCTCTATTGGAAGCCATTGCGTAACTGTTTTAGGTCCGTGAACTAGTATTCTCTGTTTGGAAAGACCATCATTGATCTATTGAAACTGGCATAAGGTCTCATGCGTGGTTGAACATCATTGCCAAACACTGAAATAATGATGTTTTTATTCTACTGTGAGCAAACGCGGTACCCATGGAATATCAATTAAAACAACACTCTTTGAAATGCATATTGCTTCAGACGACAATCATTCAAAACCGTTTTTTAATTTTTGATTGCCTTCATTATTTCCGGGATGAACACTTCAACAGGTGATGGGCGATGGTAAAAGTAAACGCTTTATTAAAGCCACTGTTTCCATGCCATTCGTTAATTATTTAACAAATATTTTCTTGTTCTTACTTCCTAATATTTCAATAGATTTCTTAGGTCAATGACTGTTTTAGAACATCCTGCTGGCCACAATTAATAAAAAAAAGAGAGAGCGAGAGCTCTTCCGTCATTATTTTAATTAAAAAAAAAGGAAAATAAAATTCTGAAAATCAATTTTATTGTTTTTCGTACTGCTTCGAAAAATAATTGAAAATTCTAAATTTGCGATTATTAAACACTAAAATGACTGAATGTCAGACTGACTGACTGACGATACGATTATTTTATGGCTTTAAAGTTCAAATCAACTTGTAAAAGCTTAATTGCTACTATTGACACCATTGTAGAGAATTGAATGGAATGTTTAGTTTATTAAGCAATTTGCTACGAGGAGAGACTCACCATATAAATCTGTGACCAAAAGTTTTTTGTCCATGCCTAAATAATGCTCGTGTGTTTTTTACAAAATAAAGTCGATCTGATCCCATTTTCTATTGGAAACATTTAAACTGAAAGAATACAATGTAGATTGTGAAAGAATCCTAAAAAACACTGTTCTTAAGAATAGGTTCCTAGCTTTTAGAGCAAGCTGTTTGGAATTATAATTCTTGAAATGCTGAAAACTAACGAAGATGTTCTAACAGATGATAAAAACCTTTAACACTTGTTGGCGAACTAAGCATCATGGCGGAAAGACAAGCCCTGCGAAAGAAAAATAAAGGCTGGTAAAACAGCTGTAATCGTCAGTGGGCCTATAAACTATTCCTGTCATAGATAGGGCTATGGTGGGGGGACCATAAATTCTGAAACAGCAAAAAACGGACGCAGCAATTCTAACTGATGATGAAAACCTACTACTATAATATGTTCTAGAAAGACAGAGTTACCATGTGCTTTTTCTTAGACACAATGCTATTTAAGACAATTTAGGATAAATCTGAGTTTTTACGTGCTACTCTATCTAAAGACGTAGATCTGTTTGATCTTTTTTGATAATGTTAGTTACTGGTTTTAAGCACACACGGTGGCTACTCGATGGATTATTTGGAGAGAGAATATATACAAGCATACATAATTGGTCATTACAATATTTCAGTCATGATTACGACCTAACTAGGTAGCTTTGATTACCAAGCCTATCCTAGCACGCATAGCGGCGAGTTGTGATGCTGAAGATATTAGTCACCGCAAGGGCTGCACATTTTAAAAGCACGACAACCCTGTGCTGGAAACCAAACTGAAAGTTTAATCACCAAAGCCTATAGCCTTGATGTCAATTGATGATAACTCAGTCAAGCTGACAAGGAAAGGAGAACCGAATAACCTAAATTTGCTCCTCACAAGAGATGGGCATTGAGTGGATAACAGTTTCGTCCTCCTAGGCAGATCCAAACCCGCGGCAAAAGTCATTTCATGGCAACTGATGGCTTTACGCATGTCTTCCCATAACGCAATAACCTGTAAGCATGACCACTGTGATCGAGCTGCCACTGGGATTAAGGTTGAGTATTAGTTTGGCCAAGTGCATTTGAAACTTCATTAAGAACCCTTATTGACCCAGGATATGTTAGCGTCCCAAAGGAATTTTTGACTAATGGCCAATTTAACCTATGTAAGTGACACACTCAATTCGTTTGGCGATGATGCCGGAAGAGTGCACTTGTTCTGTCGAGTTCATCGGCCTTACAGTTGCCTGGAATGTTGCCAGGAGCTGAGATAAGTGAGACCCTATAGCGACGAGAGAGAACGTTGAGACAGCGACGCCACTAGCTAGGAAGTCTAGAGTTGAACGTAATGCTTGATAGGGATCTGATAGCAGCTTCGGTTGTCAGAAAATTTTGCGATAAGGCTCAAAGAAGCACCATTGATGATGAGAATTCATTGCGCGACCCTGTAAATGGCCAATATCTTAGCCTGAAACACACTACTTTGGTCCTGCAGTCTGAGGGAAAGGCTGAGATCGATTTTACAGAGTATACCTCGCTACCAATCACTTTTTCAAGTTTAGCGTCATCAGTGTATACATCCAGGGACGCCGGGGAGATGGTCGTGTCAGAAAATTAAAGCTCCGGTCAAGATCATATTCCGCAGGAAGAATATCGCTGTTCGATTAACTTTAACTAAGTAAGACAGTCGCCGTAGTCTAGTAGGTAGTGTGTTGCCTTATTAAGCGAAAGGCCACGGTTCAAATCCACGGTCAGACATCAAAAACGAAATATGAAAACATCTTTCTTTAGCGACTTTCTGTCAGCAGATGTCTTGCAAAAACTCTGAGAGTAAATAAAATTGCCAAGAAAAAGTTTCTTCAAAAATCTGTCATTCGGAGTGGACTTTAAACTGTAGGTCCCGCCACTCATGTATAAAATTAACACACACAACATAATGAGTGTGAGAAGCTAGCCTGTAATCCGTTATAATGGCCAACTATGTATGTATGGATGTAAGTAAGACAGCCTATCTTTATGTTGATCTTGGTTTCATGACATTGTAAGTCATAGTGATCGATGCTTATTGCCCACAGCAGCTTAAAGAACGAAATATTTTTGTATTCAGGATTTGCCAGCAAATATGTTTTTATTGAAGCGTTTCTTGAAATGTGCTCTAAGAACCGGGCATAGGGTCCTTTTTGTTTTGCATAGGAATTGTTAAACAAAACATTTATTGGTCATGTACAGTTTAGTAATGCTAATGTTTTAGTTGTAATTGTTTTTTTGTTTTTGCTTTTTCTTGCTATTGTTGTTGTTGTTGTTGAAATTTATTTATTTATAAAATTAATTTAATTGCAGTTATTGCCACAATAAAACACAATACTTTATGACTCTATTCTCAATGACATGCAAAGAACTAATTTTCTAGATTAAATTTTTAGGTTTTTTTTTCTACCTATTTCTACTCCATTCTATACTATGACATGTTGTATGTTGTTGTAGTCTAGAGGCATTAGAACAATAATAAAAATTTTGTATAGAAAAAGTGCAACAATAAAAAAAAACCTTGAGGCTCTTAATGGCCAGCCACAACATTAGAAGTAAGTTTGGGGGGGAATGGGAGAGAAAGAGAGTGATAGGGGGAAGGGGTGGCTGTATATGTAGCTAATAATTATGGAGTATGACAAATTGGCAATTTTATTATGTTGTTTTACAAAACTAGAAACAAAGATAAGAAAAAAAATAAAATCATAAAACCCGCTTAAAATGAGTTTTGTTTTGTTTTCGTCATTTTTTTTCTGTGCATATTTTTGCATTTTAACACCAAATAAAAAAAAAAAACAAAAGGAAAAATATGCTTTAAAAAATAAAAGAAGTGCTTAAAATTAAATTATTTTTTTTTAATACTTATTGGGCCATAAAAAAATTTATTTCCAACAAAAAAACGAAGAGTATTCATAAAAAAAATTATGAAAATTTTTTTCTTTTCGTTCAGACATCATCGTTGTTCAAGCATCATCATCATCTACACCATCATCATCATATTCTCTGTTGCATTTCCTTTCTATACTCACTTGTGGTGTGGTAGTAGTAGTACTATATGCAATATGATGTAAAAACGAACTTTGTTCAAAGCAAAAAAACAAAAAAAAAATGTGTTGCATTTAAATTATGTGTATGTGTGTGTGTGTGTGTGTGTGTGTGTGTGTATGTATTCTGTGTTAAATGTAAACTAAACCAGTATAAACCTCTTGTACTATCAAGCATAGTTGAACTAAATGTTTTATATGCCAGAGTACTTTTTCTTTTTTTTTTTGGAGATTTTTTTCTTTCTCAAACTAAAATATGCAGTTATGTTGTCTGTCCATTTTACCCGTCACTCAGCCTGGAAATTGTTTCCCTTTTAGAAAGAATACAACAAGAAGAGTAGACCACACACATTAAAAATGGGAGGGGATAATAGCAAAAATTTAATAAAAGAAAATATGCATTTTGGATGGACTCTTTACTTTTTTTTTTTTTTCATTATGGAAATAATTTCAAAACAAAAAAAAAAGCACAAGGCCAATAGGAACATATTACCCATAAAGAAACATAAACGCTATAATTCTTAATCGGCAATGTTTTTAAATTTTGTAAGCACTTACAAACAACCCTGGATGTGGTATAACAGTTCTGCTTATTTGCTTAAGAATTCTGTTTCATTCCCTTCTCGGAGTATAAAACATTGTGGGTGACTTATTCCATTGTACTTAATCACTAATTGCCATCATATGTATGGCCAAACAATGCATCACAATGGATGAATTGTTTCCTTAAATTGCATGTACTTTTAACATTCAAATAAAGTGATTTGTTCTGACACATAAAAACAAATTTTTTTTTGACTAAATTTGCGATCACTATATTAATCTATTGCTCTTAGATTGTTGCTGCGGTTCCAACTTCAAACTTTTTGGAATAGCTCGATAATATTATTACTGGCAGCCAACTATTCTGTAATGTTTCTTTCAATAAAAACTAAATTTTTTGGGAACTATCCTCACACGTAATATACATACTGTGATAACCGACATGTCGACGGCATTTACAATATTTATTCAATACGTATTAGCTCATCTCGGTGTCATAGGTAAGTTAATAATTCCTCTAAACTAAATTCTCCGTCTTCTCCATCCATCTTTGTACATTGTATTTATAAAGTTATATCGTCGATTTGTAGTCGCCGTTGTCTAGTAGGTATTGGCTTATTAGATGTAAAGCCACGGTTCATCAGACACTGTCTGATGCCGTAGTCTAGTAGCTAGTAGTCGTGAGGCCACGGCTCGAACCCCAGATCAAACATCGCCAACAAAACGAAATATGAAAAATATTTCTTCGGCTTGACTTCCTCTCAGCAGATTTCTGACAAAAACTCCAAGAGTAAAGAAAATTGCCATGAAAAAGTTTCTCTAAAAACCTGTCGTTCGGAGTTGACATTAAACTGTAGGTATTGCCACGCATTTATTCACATATTTTTTTTCACCGTTTGAGGTTTCTACAACCTCTGTATGAATCGTTAGCAATTGAGTGAAGTTTCTTCGCGTTCCTAGCCACTACGTAAGGATTTGGGAGAATATGTACAGTAGTAGCTGTATACCTACGAGTCAAAGTAAATCGTGTGTTGGTACTCTGCCTATCCAATACAGGGTGAATAAAATGCCTTCTTAGTGTAGGATTTGTTAGTAACCAATTGGCAAAAATGTAAAGAATTGAATGCCGGGACAAACAGTCAGGTTTCGAAACGTCCGTTCATTTTCTATAGTGGTTGCTTGCAACCTTATAACGTTGATTGCAGACAGTACATGTGCGTACTCCTGAGTTTACTCTAAAATATTTGCTCAGTAAGGGCCTGTGTTAAACTCTGCCTCCTAAATCGTGGTATTAAGACCCTGTCACTTCGATTATTTCACGAAGAACGCTTTTGGATTGCTTGTCATATGGCCTGATGGTATATGTTGCCAAAGGTATGGCCATGAATACATACATGAATGCAGGCCCCTCAACCGATTATTCGAGAGCAATTCGAAGTCTAATTATTGGGTAAACACAGAAGAGGTAAACTCTACAACTGGTTTGCTGGTAATTGAAGGAAACATTCTCGTGAATGGTGTGCGCTATGAAGCTTAAATACTACTAAACGGAGATAATCACTCATGCTGGAAAAAAAGAGGCATGAATGGGGAAAAAGGGCATGACGTCAACAGTATATCTAATGACTGTAATGCATTGTGCAATCGATCCACTGGCCAAATTTCCGCAATGTATTATGTTCCCTTCTAATATATTCAGCAAATAACTGCAGGAACATTGGCTGATTACATATAATTTACGTATGTTTTTTGCCATAAGCGATGTGTAGTATAGTTTGTTAGAGAATTTTCTAGGAGATATTGATTGGTAGTATACGAGGCCACAAAATTTTTAATCTCTTATTAGGGGGTGATCCTCTTACATCATTTTAAGGTAAATGTATTGCTTTTAAATTGAATAAGATTAGCTAGTGAGTGATAACTTCTGTATTGTATTCGTTAAAGTTTAACAAGTTCATTGTCTCCTAGTGATCTTGTGTTTATTTTAATGATCACCCTCTATTTGTATTCCTTCTAGTCTTGTCGTCCACTCAAAAAATAAACTTTGAACTGTGTTTGTAACTTCACTTTTATTTTCAGTCTCTATAAATTTTAGCAGTTTTACAGCATTTTCTAAGAATATTTTTTCTAATTTTCCAATTGGGTATTTGATTTTAGCTTTTCACAACATTTGCTCCCTTTTAATATTTGATAAGGGCATTGGTTTATTAATTTTATTTTTTGTTTAAATTAAAAATCAAAGAAATTTTTTAAACGATTTAACACAATGCATAATGCATCACACATTTATTTACATTCCATTGTGTTTTAAGGAATAGGCAATTTTTTTTTTTGTTTAAAACTGATTCATTGTAAACAAATCTTTATTGGGAATTTTTATTAAAAAAAATATAGGACGATGAAATCAAACCAAACAAAAGTTACTCTAAATAAATGGAATTTAAAAATCGATTTCAACAAATTCATATGCAAAATGAAATTATTGTTCACAGAAATTAAGTTTCTATTGAATTATGCTTCTTATGGCACAATGCATATGGGAATTAATTACATATCGGGTTAGCCAATTAGTGGTTTCAAAAGGACTATTTGGCAAGGCTGTATGATGTTATTTATTTAAAGAAAAGTATGTCAACAGATGAACGCTTACAATTGGTTAAAATTGCCTATAAAAGTGCATTATGTGGTCATAATTGTTGCCATAATCCACTTATTACCCAAGCTATAGCAAAGCTTATAAAGAAATTTGCAAACATTGGAAACGTTAGAGCTGTGATCAGGCTTGCCCGTTATCGTAATGTACACACTGTTAAATGTAGCACTCCTATAAAAGAAATTCCTCGATTACCTTGCTTTCTTAGCAATTTCTCTATGTTATGCCATTGAATTTGCACTTACATGCCACAGAAAATCGGCTGCCCATTTACAATGCTAATTGGGCGCTAGAGCGGTTGGTTTCTGATGCTGATTTTTCGAAACAAAATTTCTTCAGTGCTAATGCAGCTCATGAATCACTCGACAACAAACGAAATTATTGAATTTATTGCGAGGAGAACACAGAAAATATTGTGGAAGAGGACTTTCAATCGGAAAAAGAAACTGTTTTAGGCGGATTACTCTTTGAATGTGTCATTGGGAAGATGCTGTCTTTTACTAGGCACTTGGAGGCCAAGGAGATCTTCAAAAAATAAAAAAAATTTCTTCATCTCTCAGCAGATTTCTTGCAAAAAGTCGGAAAGTAAATAAAACTGCTGTGAAAAGTCTCGGACTTGACTTTAGACTGTAGAGATTAATGCTTGTAATTGTGAATTGTGCTAATGCTCTTGGTAAAGACCGGTTAATTAGAACTTGTTAGTTGGCTTTAGAACAATTCATAATGTGGTATAATAACGGACTATTATGTGTGCTTAAGTGATTTGGTATAACAAAGCTGCCACTCCCATCTGCCCTATTCTAAGCATCAGTTATGGTATGGTGTAGATGTAAGGCCACGGTTTAAGTTGCCAGGTCAAACATCTCCAGCAGAACAAAATATTTCTTTGATGACTTCCTTTCAGCAGATTTCTGGCAAAACTCTGAGAGTAAAATAAAACTGCCATGAAAAGTTTCTGCAAAAAAGTCGGTCGTTTAGAGTCGATTTTAAATTGTAGGTCTCGCCATTCACTTATGAAATGAATGCACCCAATATAGGTGGTGTAAGAAGCTAGTTTGTAATCCTGACTGAAGGGTTATAATGATTAATTACGTGTGTTTGTAGGGGTGTCCCTTATTTCTGTCACTGCAATATGGTCTGACTGACCTTGTTTGTCAGGCAATTGCAGGTTATTAAGTGGTCGGTATTAAGGCAATGCCACAATGCTACGAAACTCAACTTATTTTGTCGTTTGTTGCATGCATAGTTTCTAAAATTGGCCAGCAAAATCATATGATTGAACGCCATTAGACTTTTTTGTGGATCTGTTCTAATGTTAACTTTGAGTTAGGCAACCAAAATTTGTCAAGTTTTTGTCGAACTATGCTAATGCTAACGTAATGGTAACAACTATTTGTGAAGTTTTTGTTGAAATACGATCCGAATGGAGCCAGATTTGATCGAAAGCATGGACTATTGGAACTATTCCAGATGCTGCCATTTAAATGCCATTGTAATTGAAGAGTTTTGAAACCGAGAAATGGATAAACCGTTTATTTTTTTTTAATATCTTTTAAAAAATCTTTACGTTTTAATTATTTTTAATTTTATTGCTTCATAACTTACACCTTTTAAATATTTTTATTCCATGATTTTATTATAGTTTTTAACAATATTTTTTTTATCGTTTTTCTTTATTTCCATTCATTATTTAAAACTTTTTCTTCTCTTTGCAAAAAAAAAAAAAATCCCTAGATCCGTTCCAATATTTAATGTGTTGAAATGAAATTTTCAAAAACATTTTTTTCCTTTCTCTAAATTGTACCTGCATGGTGTTAAAGCTGCTTAAATTAAATCCCTCTGTGTGTTTATGACTCTACTGTAGTTGTGGAGAGCAGATGTTAAACCGATTTTTATTGCTTAAGTTGACAAATATACACTTTCAGACAATAACGTCTTTTAGCATTTATTTCTGCCTTAAATTATGGCAGCTTAAAAATGATTTTTTTTTGTTGTAAAAAAAAAAAAACATTGTGAAATATTTACAATAAAATACAAGAAGTGAGATCTTAATTTCGTTTAAGTTGTCATAAATTATAGAGTTTTATGAGTCCGGTTTTAAAGCAAAAATATTTTTGGAAATATTTTCTTTTCTCTTAAGTCTTCTTCATTTGTATTGTGACTCATTGAAGGTGTTAAAATTATTGTTATTGTTATTGTTTTAATTTGTTAAAAAAAAATTCGTATTTTTCTTGAAGAGTTCTTAGGTTTTAAATGAAAGAAATTATTGACTTTTATCTGCTCAAAATTCATTATTTAATAACCACACACTCTAAATAACAACACCAGGGTGTTAATTCTTCTATACGATCGTTTTACTATATCGATCCAAGTTCAGAGCGTACAATACAACTGCTACTACAAAAATACATTCATAGTTAGTCATTACAACCCTTCAGTTAGGGTTACGACATAGCTTCTCATAGTACGTGATTGGCGGGATCTACAGTTTAAAGTCGACTCCGAACGATACATTTTTTGAGACACTTTTTCATGGCAATTTTATCTACTCTCAGAGGTTTTACCAGAAATTTGCTGAGAAGCAATCTCGCGAAATAAATTTTTTTCATATTTACTTTTGCTGGAGATGTCTGATCTAGGCTTTGAACCGTGGCCTCATGTCTAATAAGCCCATACTACACTCCTAGAAACTCAACTACTTTTGCTATTAGTAACTGGAAACATTATCTTAATGCATTTATTGTAAATTTATTTTATATCTGGTAACTTCTAGAACCCCATTGATGATTTGTTGTTGTAAAGTGAAACCAATGAATGACATTTTTCTTAAATTCCAAGAGTTTTTTGCAATGATTTTTGTCAATGTAGTCTTCTTTTATGGTAATACACTTCGATTAAGAATTTCTGGTGCCTTACTTTATTACAACCCGAGGAAATAGAGATTAAAATTCGACAATATTGGCGATTGGAAAAAGTTTGGTTATAAATTAAACGAAAGAGTAAACTATTTATCCTTAAGCTGAGCTTCATTAAACCAAATGCATGATATTCTGAAGGGTTAAATCTGCTGTTCCATTAGCGTAGTACTTCCAGTTATTCTAAACGAAAGCCTGATTCAATTGAGCTTTACAGGCCTCCATGAAATTTACACTTTTAAGTGAGATTCTACGTACACAGCCAAAGTTCCTGTAGGCATAAGCTGAATATTTAAGAGGGGAACCTTACACATTGCAATTATTTGACCACTAGATTGCACAAAAGGCCCTTGTAGTGTGTTTACATATTAGGTCACGGTTCAAACTCTAGGCCAGACATCTCGAACAAAACGAAATAGGAAAAAATATTTCTTCGCCAACTTCTTCTCAGCAGATTTCTGGCTAAAACTATGACAGGAAAAAAAATTGCCATGAACTGTAGGTGCCACCACAAATGGATAAAATTAACACATACAAGATAAGTGGTATGAGAATCTAGGTCGTATTCTTGACTAAAGGATTATAATCAGACGTCGGCAACAATAGCCACCGGTGGCCCAACATCTTCGGCTTTTTACACACATAGGTAACAAACATCAAAAATGTTCGTTTCTAAAGAAGAAAGTTTATGTCGCTTTTTTTTAGTTTTCAATTATACACCCAAGATAATATTATAGTAGGATTCACTATTTTCCAATGAGATTCTCTAATAAGAATAAAAATTATCACCATTTTCGGAAGAATATTTGTCAAGTTAAATACGCAGTCTTTAGGAATTTGACGCTGTACATTTTTCCTACATTTTCCACTACATATTATTAGGTTACACTTGAAAATATTACTAACAATTTTCTTCTGGCTTAAAACATGCCTCTCACAAATACACTCACATTTTTATCATGTTTTCCTTGTGCTGACGTCTGGTTACATACATAATTGACCATTATAACTCTTCCGTCAGGATTACGGCCTAGCTTCTCACGCCACTTATGTTTTGTGTGTCAATTTTATACATGAGTGGCGGGACCTACAGTCGATTCCGAACGACAAATTTTGAGAAATTTTTCATGGAAATTTTATTTACTCTCAGAGTTTTTTGCTAGAAATCTGCTGAGACGAAGCCGCCGAAAAAATATTTTTTCATATTTCGTTTTTTGATGTCTGATCGGGGATTCGAACCCTAGCCTTTCGTCTAATAAGCCAACATACTACCTACTAGACTACGGCGACTTCTTCGTATGGTTAAAATGTCCAATTATGTATTGTATGTTATGAAATCTTTCTTGACGTCAATACGAAGCGTCTATGCAGCTCTATCTTGCTTTGTCCATGGTCTTTCAAGGGCATTAAGTCAGTCCAATGACGAACCATAGACTACTCCGAAACTAAGGTCTTTAGTGTAAAAAAAAAAACTAAAGGAAACAATTGAATATAAATTATACTCAAAATACTCGAGTAATTAGTTCTGCAATTACACAGCCTTCTTGTTTCCATCGTATATAGTTCATTAACATTCGTTTACTTATGTATCTGTGGTGTATGTGCTCTCTTCAAATAAATTTCATTTAATAAATAATTCCATTCAATTTGTAATAATAATTTAATAAATATTTCTAATTTCTATTTGTGGAAACCATTTAATAAAACATTCGATAGACAAAATATGAGAAATAAAATAAAAAATAAAAATTCAATTGCATTTTAATTAAATCTTAAATGAATACAAACACAAATACAAAACACAAAACACTTCCTCAATATTCTCAATCACCTTTGCCACACTCTCTCACATTCTTTGCACTAATGCGTTGCCAACTGTCAATAAAATAATACGTACACAACAACAACTTGCCATAAATATGAATTTTTGTTCAAATAAAACTTAATTAAAACAATTATTATTTTAATAAGAATTTCTATTTATATGCTATACATACACATACATACATACATACATACATACATACATACATACATACATACATACATATCTACATATACATGAACCTATGTACCTAGTGTACCATGAACATAAGTATCTAATGAACAAGTTTATGTAGATGTATGGATAAACAATATGTATGGATAAACAGTATGTATATATGTGTGTTTGTATGTATAATAATAATCGTAATTAAGCTTTAATTATAATAATAAATGATTCTTATACTTCTATTGCTTTTCCTTTTATTCTCTTTCTTCAGGTTATTCATGCTATTGTGGTTCGTAAACAAATACAAAAATATTTTGCAGTTCCTCAGAAATCATTAAAAGGTAAACTCAAATGAATTACTAACACATATATATACAAATACACACACACACAAACTCTCATTCATTATTATTGCTTATAAAAAATTATTTTTGCTCTTATTATGGTTTTTATTAGTGTATTGGTGTTCTCGTATAGTCGCATTAAACTATGCTACTAAACGAGCATATGCCTAGAGGGGCATATTACGTTCATGGTATCATTGGTGAGGACTACGTTCAAAAACCAGCTATAAAGCAGGTATTTTTCAAACAAATTGCCACAGAATGAGTATCCGTAAATAAACTGATTTGTTAGCAATTTTTTTTTTTTTTTGTAACATTTAATCCATGGCATATTGCATCCCAAGTTCGAAACTTCTTAAATCCCATAATTTTTGTTTAGTATTGATCCCAAATCTCGAGCATATTTTCCTTACAAAGCTTCATTTGTCAATTGAATTTTAAATTAACGAGGCTTCTTCAAGTCGTCGTAGTCTAGTAGGTAGTGTGTTGGCTTATTAAACGCCAGATCGCGGTTCAGACCTCAGGTCAGACATTTCCAATAAAACAAGAACTCTTAAGCTGAATTCACCCATGGTTTCGGAACAAACAAACAAAATGTTCGGAACAAACAAAATGTTTATAGTTCTTTGGCTTATTAAACGCCAGATCGCGGTACAGACCTCAGGTCAGACATTTCCAACAAAACAAAGAATCTTAAACTGAATTCTCCCATGGTTTCGGAACAAACAAACAAAACAAACAAAATTTGTTTGTTCCGAAACAATTTTAATTGTTTTAAGAGTTTATTCTGAAACGATTCACTCACTTTGAACAATTGTTCTGGAAAACCAAGGCTGCCATATGAAATATGTTTGTAATCGACGTATTAGTTTTACTATTTTTTTTTTATCAATTTTCTATCAAGTTTTCTTATAAAATTGAAGTATCTGGCAGCACTGTTCAATTGTTTCGGAACAAAAATTAAAAATAAAACAATTCAAGCTGAAATTGTTCGACCAAATTTACTCTCTTCCTCTCTCTCTCTCTCTCTTTCTCTCTCTCTCTCTCTCTCTCTCTCTCTCTCTCTCTCTCTCTCTCTAAAAAAGAGAAACGTCAAACTCCATATAAAAAAAGTTGATTCGGCACAAAAATTAACACACACAACATAATGGGTGCGAGCAGCTGACGTCGTAAACTTGAATAATGACCAATTATGTATGTCAGGATTGCATCCTTGTGAAATAATTCAAAAGCAATGTTAGTTCAGATAGGAATGACAGATTAAATCCCATCGGTTAAACAGAGTTCACACCACAGCTATAGTGAATGAATTTCATGGAATCCAAAATAGTTTCCCATATGACAACTGAGACATTGCACAGATCACTTAGATCACTAAGATCACCAGCCAGGAGATTCATCAGGGGGAATCGTAACAGCTATTACCCTTGCTATAGTAACAGTAGTCAGTGGAAAAATTAGGAGACTTTTTTCGAAGAGTGATCTTCTATGGTATACGAATGGTTCGAGCACAAATATTAGGGCAGTGGGGGTACATTTTTACCCCGATATCTAAGTGAAATATTCAAAAAATATTCGAATATATTAGAATGAAATATTCGGAATCCATTGGGAAATATCTGGGTACCTTCCTAGCAGACGTTTATAAGACTGCCTATAAGACTGACCCAATAATAGCGTATTACTATCTGTGCACTTTGAATTGAATAGGAAGTGAAAATAGAGCCATTCTCTCCTTGGCCTTTGAAGATGGAGGAGTTCACGGTAATCAACAGGCATATTAGCTTGTGAAGAAGGAATTTTACATGCCGCTAATTTGATTGATTTCTGTAGGATGCAAGAAGGAATTTAATAAGTTATACTTAGCGATGTAGTAGTTAGAGGCTTAGAATTGAGGCAATCTAAACTTATGGCTTGATGATCATAGCGGCAAGAGATTTGAGTTTTGCTTAAAATTAACCAAAATTGCACTCTGAGTAATAAGGGAATTGGATTCTGTGTGTAGTAAAATGAATTCCTAAGTGCATTAAGACATTTTCAAAGCAAACATCTGGTAGTTTATCAAGTACTACTGCATACTATGGTGTAATGAACAGAATGGATAGGGAATGCTATTTTAAAATAAGGACCCTGGAAACAATTCTCATCAACCAAACCAGTTGAGATACGGGTTCTATATATGCGGCTGCAATTACGGCGTATCCTATTCAAGCAATGTAGCATTAGAGTATTGATTTTGTGAGCTCGAGATTTCATTAGTTTCGAAAGACTATATGCCAGTTAAAATACATTTCATTTCATTTGGAAGGAGCTAAGAAAATTGTACAAAAGGTACCCCACAGACTTTCTTTAGAAAGTTTACTTGGCATCCGTAATAGTAAGCATGCAACAAACATTCTTGATGGCTTTCATGTATTACGATAGGCTTAACATCAAGTAGATATAGAGTCCTAGGCAGGGAGGTCTCCAGCATCCCGAAGTTGTTAAGCTCAACAGGATTGTGAGCGACATTGTAGGGACACTTTACATATATGTTTACAGCAGTACAGCGAATCATATGGCCGTGTGTTGGCTTATTAGACGAAAGACCACAGTTCAAATCCCCGGTCAGACATCAAAAACGAAATATGCGACTTCCTCACAGCAGATTTCCTCACAGCAGATTTCTGGCAAAAACTCTGAGAGTAAATAAAATTGAAAGTTTCACAAAAAAAAATCTGCCGTTCGGAGTCGTCTTTGAACTGTTGGTCCCACCACTCATGTTTAAAATTAAACACACCCAACATAAGTAGTATGAGAAGCTAGACCGTAATCCTGACTGAATCGTTATAATGGCCAACTATGTATGTATGTATGATGTAATTTATAAAGACATACTCCTGCTGTAGCGTATCACACAAATGGAATGGCTTGACTGACCTGCTGTTAATTTCTTTCACCTTTTTTTGTGTTGTTGTTTTTTGATTGCCTTTTCTTTATAAACAACATGCTGAGCTCGTTCGGTGGATGGTTTTTTTAAACTACTAATGCAATACTACAACAACAAAAACAACAACAACAACAATAAGAACTTGACGCATGACTATGAATAATACAAACAAATGAAAACTAAACATTTAAACAGTTCTACCAACTAGCCAAACTATAACAAATACAACGACGACAACACTAACAACAACACCATAACAATTATAAAAACATAAAGGAAATCATTCAAGCCTAAAATACTAAAAATGGGTTTTTACTTTTTTTTTTTGTGTTCAAATTTGTTATTGTTGTTGTTGTTTTCATATAAATTTTTTTTTCTTTCATTATTGGTTTTTGTGTGTGAGAGAACAATAATAACACTTGACATGTTACCAACTAAATTAAGACATTAGTTATATTCAACAAAAACAACAACAACAACAACAACAACAACAACAACAACAACAACAACAACGACTACAACAAATTAGAAACACAGAATGAAAATTGCGAATGTTAAAGAACCATTTGAATTGATACCAAAAGGAATATACAGTGAAGGCATGAAATCAAAGGAAAGGTTAAACAGAAACTGTAGATTTTTTGAGTGATGAGAATAGAAAGTCTAGTAGGCAGTGTGTGGGCTTGTTAGACGAGAGCCCGTGACTCAAAGATCTCGAATAAGACGGAATATGAAAAATATATTTCGTTTGTCAACTTCCTCTCCCTTTAGTCAAGACTCACACCCTGTTCTGTGGTTTAAGTTTATCCATTAGTGACGGGATCTGCTGCTTTTGGTTAACTCCAGACAGATTTTTGAGAAGCTTTCCATGACAATTTTTTTTTTACATTCAGAGTTTCTTGCCGCCACTTATGAATAAAGTTAATTCACACAAAATGGTGTGAGTTCTGACTAAAGGGTTTTAATGACCAATTAAGAAAGTAACTAAGTAAGGAGGTAGCACTTTAAATTTTATCTCATTTATGGAAGGGTTTCAAAGATTAAAGCTGAAGTTACAGGTTACCTAAGAAAATAGTTTTTAGTTCATTGAATAGTCAATCCATGACAATCACACTTGATTACTTATGCTCGATTACTTATGCTACTGACTGGTACTTGTTGAAAGGCAACCAATTTCAGACAATCGACCAAAAATAGTTGAGTAACGTTTTTGATCGTCTGTCTTACAGAAGCAGAGACGAAATTCACTTATTTGTGTTGTTTAAGGCGCATAAAGCATACTTGCCGTGTAAAGTGTTCGTTAATAACGTTTTTTCGCCTAAGCAGGACGCAAGGGTGGCCTTATGTCGTTTCCAAGAAATATGGTTTTTCGTGAATATATATCGGATATAATGATAGAGAATTAGGAAACACATTTTTTTCCTTAATATGGTGTTAACTGGCTATTTGGTTGTTTGCTTATTCTGTTTGGAGAGGGAACTTTCTGAATCCATTATTGATAGGAGGATTCCAGCCTCTCCTTTGCCTAACCATATTGTCAAATAAATACTTCGATTCTTCATTATTTCTTTAACGAAATCTTATTGTTCCACAATGAATGCTTTTCAGCATTGTTTTTCAATTTTAAAATTTTAAGAGTCTTCTTTACTTCTGTGCTTCTATGCTCATAACTCATTAACAAAGAGAAATTCTGGGCGATGTCTGAAGAGTGAAAACAAAACAATTTTCATCATGGTTTTCGAAGTTAAAAATAAAAGAGGCTTTAATCCCTTCCAAATAATCGGCCGACGTCCTTTCAAATAATCGATCCGATACAAAAACCCAATACATTCTCATTGTAGGTGTTGTTCTTAGACAATAACAGTTGGCAACTCTGTCAAACTAGAACTTGCCACACAAGCCCTATTAAAAGGTAAAGTAACGTAGTATGTCTAGTGGGATTTAGAAGGGAATTGATTCTGATCTCTATTGGAGGTGATAAGTTCCAGCAGTTACGTCCATTATGATCCGTCAGAGGTTGAAAGAGCTTGACAGGAAAGTTTGAAGGCATTCTTCATGTAGTTCGGATCTTGGCAACTTGAGATTAGAATTTCTTTCGATCTGTGACAAACAACCTGAACGGTTAACATTTAACTTTTGTAAGTTTTGGTCAAACTTTCTCGAGAATCCAATTTCAGTCACTTTTAAGTCGATCTCTCCTACCAAAATCAAGTGTTTTTTAATAGAAAATTTAAACAAAGTTAGAGAATGTGGTATCACTTTACCACTGCTTATCATTAGCCATGATTTGTTAGCCATGACTGTTTACATTAGCACTTCTTTTGTTTTACATTTGAAGCGAATGGCATTAGGCTCTCACCCAAAACGGCAAAAACAAAAAAACAAGGCCAGACTAATAAATACTGGGTATTTTGTTAAAATTAAAACGAATTTTGAAGTCAAAAACAAAAAAGAAAAAAAAGCAGAGAATCAAACAACGCCTTGTTTCGCTTTAATTTCGTTTGTCAAACCTGCCGCCACGTCTAACCCAAATATGAAATGAAAATTTTTACATACGAAAACTATGACAGCAACTCACACAAACTCATTCAAACACAACCACACATCCACACACACACACACAAGCACTTCTGCAAACTAAGTTGTTTTCTAAAAACATTAAAAATAAACTGACAGTAGCAGCAGGACGTCCTTCTCAATAAAAACTAAAAAATGTTTCAAACATGAAAAGGAGCGATTACGACAACGAAAATGTATGAAGGAGAGCGGAAGAGAGTTAAATTGAGACGCCACATAACATTTAAACATTTTTCTCCGTACTTTGCGCCCCATTTTTTTTTCGCAGACCTTACAACAACACAATTGGACAACTGCAGCAATAAAGCAAAACATCATCAACGTCAACGTCGACGTCATCGTCATTGTTTTCATCATCAAGCACAGCCACATTGGTCGCTTATGGTGTCGTTGCCAATTAGTTGACACCAACAACTATGGATTATATTTTTGCATGTGTGTGTGTGCGTGTATATGTTTTGTGTTGCATCTACATTTGTTGCAATAATAATATCATGATTGTAGCGTGCGAATTTATGTTTAAAAGAAAAGGAAATAAAATCAAATGGCAAATTGGTTGGACAACGCTTCTCTAATGGTTTAATAGTGTCGAACAATCATTGCGAAAATTTTCGCACTAATAAAGTCATTAAATGTTCAAGGGTTGCCAGATTCCTTTTATACATGAAGTTAGTACATAAGGGGAAATTTGTAACCACATTACAGCTACATATCGTTAGTCTACCATAGGCAAATTTAGTTGAAAACTGGCTCTACGTACAGCCATCGTGTTTAGGAGGACCATAAAGTCCCGATGAATTAAAATCAATGCCGTTATATCCCAAAAATTGTTGTTCTTAACCTATAAATCTTTCCGGATTTTCAGTCACTCTTCACTCTTGTGGTTTTCAGTCTAAGGGATTCTAATCTCTTCTGAAGAGCTTGGGCTAATTTATCTTATTTCAGTCTTTCTCATTTCGAACTCACCAAGCATTAGTGGGTCATTCGTTTCGAGATCATGTACCTGAAAACATCAGCTTGCATCATCAGCTTATTGCCATGGCTAGCAAACGTATGGTATTAAAGACTTATCAGGAAGGAAAAGATATTGGATTGCTAAATCTTTTCCGGCATTGCTGTCAAAGTTCTTTCACAATCCTCTTATTGATATGAATCTTCAATCTGTCAATCTGACAGCTTGTAAGTGTTAACTAATACTCGCAAATAGTTCTGTGATTATCTTCAAAATATTTCTTTTAAGCCCCCACTTACGCCGCTAAATTAACGTGGTTAAACAACGAAACACTGACGATAGCTATGTTCCGAGAAAGTAAGTCCTAATAGTGAGAGTCCTTTGCATACTGCTTTAAAGTATTCTTTAGGGCCACCGTAGTCTCTGTTTTCTTCTTTTCGTAAGAATACCCCTAATAAACAGGGTAATATCAAGCCTACCAAGTTTTGGCAGAGATTTTTGTTTGCTGGATTTTCAAAATCGTATGTGAAGCAAGCATCCACGAGTTTTTTTTTCCAGTGAATGCATCAACATGCCCTGCTAGCCTGAAGAATCGATAACTCACATGAAAAATGCTACAAAGTGTCGTTTTCTTTCATATCCAAGCAGTTCTCATTGAAATCTTGAATCTGAATCATTAATTCCACCAAGAAGTATTCTAAGTTTACTAAAGACCTTATTTCCTATGCGATATAATATATCTTGGGTGGCGTTGCCATATACTTACAATTTCGATACCATTTTGATACCACATTCCACCACCATTAGGAAGAGTCTTCTAGAACTTGTGGGCCAGATAATGTCCTTTATCCTAAGTTTAGATCGTTTTGCAAAGGATGATCAAGATGGGATTGATAATTTCTAGAAGCCAGTAACATATTAAGTGAAAGACGGTTTGTTCCTCTTCCTCCACACCGCCATTGGTCATAGCTTCTGCAGAAATTCCACTAAGAGACGCCTAAATGACAGGAACAATTCTCCCTATTAGGCAATGCTCTCTGAGGACAGAGACCAACATCATAAAATTGTACCTTCTCTTAATTTCTTGAATACTATTGTTAAAGATCCAGTCTTTAAAAATGTTCTTCTTACATTTCAGTGATCGCAGAACCATGATATTCAGAATACACGATTACATCATATTTCCAGCTATTGCATCATATCTCATCATTCAGTACAGCTATACGATTTACTTTCTTGTAACATCTGGCATCTCCAACAATTGCAAACCAGAATACGGAACCGGTTGGCGGAATTCATTTGAATTCGTCATTAAAAAAATTTAAAAAAATCGTGTTAAAAATAGCGAGGGGCGAGGGCCCTTCCAAAAGAAAGAACGTCATGTTAAATCAAAAGTGAATTTTATTAGTTGTTGTTGTATTTGTTGTTTTAACATATAATTACTGCGAAGAAAGAGAAAAAAAAATAATTTCTAAAGGAATGACGGATATGTTACAGTAAAAGCGCCATTTCTTTACTCACTTATTAGTTTTGTTGCTATTATTACCGTATTTATATGGAATAAAACAACAACTAAATTTATAATAATTATCATAAGAGAGAATAGTGGAGCATTATGTGCTGCTTTTGCATCCTACTTCATGGTATTTGTAAAGCATTTCTAATAGATCGACAACAATTGATTCTGAAACAAAAATTGTTAACGGAGGGTTATCCCCCCGGAGTGTTATGTTATGTTGTCGCTTATTAGGCGTGAGGTCTCAGTTTAAACCCCAGGTCAGACATCTCTGACAAAACGAAATATGAAGACAAATATTTCTCCGGCGACTTTCTCTCACCAGAAAATAGATAAAAATTGCCATAAAAATGTTCCTCAAAACTTCTGTCATTCAAAGTCTACTTTAAATTGTAGTTAACGCCACTCATGTATAAAATTAACACACACAACATAAGTGGTGTGAGAACTAGGTTTTACTACATTCAGAATCTAGGGTTGTAATGATCGATGAAGTAAGTGAGGTTATGTATAATTTCATTGCCCTTCTCCTATACTGCACTCTATTGCAAAAACTTTGCAGGACTATTCTATGAAGAGGCCGCTGTTTACAGCTCTGCATAAATCGTTGTTCTGTACATTAAGTTGACCGATGAAGCGTTTGGCATATCATGTCCACAGCAACAGAGATTTTGTTTGCTGTTTTATGTAGATCAACGTTTAGTTCGAGATTCAGTTACCATGTGGTTGGAATTTGTCGCAAGTGCGGTGGCGCAGTAGACAAATTGCTTCACTATTAATGTGAAGAACCAAGGTTCGAATCCGGGTAAATACGACAACCTTTTCATTATGATTTTGGAATATTAAAAGTTAAATCCAGTACTTTCTAAATAATATAATCAAGCATACTCCTCAATGAGGCTCAATATCAACAACAAACATACTGGAATGTTCGTTCATGCCTCTCAGTTAGAGCAGAGGTTTGTTCTCTTGCTCTAGGTTTCTAATAACGTGTAGCCATTTAACAAATGCTTTGAAATAAATTGCGATTGCTTGATATCGTACAGCTTCAAATCGAATTGGTCATGATGTACTATCGTTTGAAATGCAAGTAGTAGCCTTTGCTAACAAAAAATGCCGAATAAACCTTGAACGGAATTGCAACAAAAACAATAATAACTGCAATGTTAAACATTTTGCCAAACCGAATCAACAAAAAATAAAAAAAAAAAACAAAGAAAGGGTACCACATAATAACTTTATTAATATCTCATACACACACACACACACATACATACTCACAAACGGACCTAAACCACATAAAAAACCACACACACAATCAACTAAAAGCATAGACCCCTTCAAATAATAGCAGGATGGAGAAGTACCCCGGGTATAATAAAAAGAGAGAAAAAGAAGAAGAAAAAAAAAGACAGAAAACGAAATGCTGAAAATACAAGCTTTTAGCGCAGGTAACAATTTTCCAGGAATTATTGCATATTGAGCCATACAAACCACCACTCAAATCAATTGGATTTGATAGAAAAAAAAAAACACTGAACATCGTTTGAATGAAATTAAAAAAAAACAGCGAAACGGGAAACGGGAAACGGTGATGCGGGTAAAAAAAATAAGAAAAGCCATGTAGAAAGTGATGGGAAATCGTTCATGTGCTCAAAATACATTCAAGGCGTCGTACTGTAGTAGGTAGGTAGTGTGTTGACTTATTAGACTTAAAACCAGGATTCAAACCCCCAGGTTAGACTTCGGCGGCTTCTGGTCTACAGATTTCTGGCAAAATCTCTGAGTGTAATTAAATTTCCATGAAAAGTTTCTCAAAAAAATCTACCGGAGTCGGCTTTAAACTTTAGGTCCTGCCACTCATGTATGAAATTAACATGCGCAATATAAATAATGTGGGAAGCTAGGTCGTAATCCCGGCTAAAGGGTTGTAATAACCAATTATGTATACATGGCTGTGAAAGACCCAAGTTAAGCTTTCGGAAAAGACAAATTTCTGAATAAGTTTTTAGAGATTCTGAACGTTTTAATTTTTTCCTACCGACACCGCTGCTCTTATTTAGGCTTTAGCTCTTCCATACAATGATTCCAGATTCGAAGAAAATATTTTCAAACAACATGTGAAAGAACATTTGAACAGTGTGCTTATATGAGAACCCCCGACATATTCTTATCATGTTCCTATTGGGTCTTTTCTTTACTTCGTTCGTTTCTAAAGCATTTCTAATGCGTTGATGTGAAATTATAACCCGTAGGTTCTTCCACCTCTTGTTCTCCCTCTTTGCGCAATAATTTTTTTTTTCGTTTCTAACACATGTTCCATGTTGCTATGTTTCCATGTTTGAATGCGGATGGAGTCTTAAAGCAGCACAACACTAGACGTACGTACGTACGTACCACAGATGGAGGGACAGACATTTAAATGTATATTTTGATTTTTTTTGTTATTGTTGTATATAGTTGTAGCTGTTGTTGTTGTTGTTGTTGTTATACTTATTGTTGGTAATTTGCTTTTATCGTGTTGAACAAAAATACAGGAAAATTCTACATGCCACTTTTGTTGATTAGAGATGGCTGATATGGATCTCTTTGCTCCATTCACTCTCTCTCACTCTCCCTGTCGTTCTCAAATATTTTACTTACCGCACGCATACATACACATATACACGTATTTACCTTACTATGTACGTATGTGTTTGTTTCTGAATTATAATTCTGAACTAATAAAACACCACTTTGCTAGCGTTTCAGTTTCTGTTTGTTTGGTTTTTTTCTTTTGTTCTGGTGGCTTCTCAACGGTCGTGGTATGGCGACTATTTTAATGTCTTCATTAAATTGTGAATATTTCTGTGATTTCTGGAAAAAGGCGTTCGTTTGATCTTTTCGTGTGGCCAAATGTGATGTGATTAGTCAGTCTTTTTTCTAGATTTTTTTTGTTGGATCAACAACGTCATTGTAAACTTTAAGTTATTTGGGTTCAAAATTTCAAAGAAATTTTTACGTGAATCAGTAATTATTTTGGAAATATTTGGTTTACTTATGGTATTATAAACGTGTGGTAATTAATGGACTTTGATTTTGCGAGCAATTAGTGAAGAAGTTTGTGTACAACTAACATACACCACATTAAGTGGTATGAGAAGCTAGGTTGTAATCCTGACTAAAGGGTTGTTTTTATACTTTACGTCACCATTATTGAATAGAAAATGGGTGTCACACCTTTAAAAAGCTTTATATTCTGCAGAAGTCTTTATATACAGAAGTATGAAGTATCACAATCTGTCATATTTGGCAGTGTCAACTGTCTAATTACCATTAACGCCGGGTAAGGAAATTCCTTCCTAGAAAGACAGGCAGTGCTAACTTCTGTGAAAACTCTTACCAATATGTATACCAATACACCATATACCAGACCCATTATATTTGTATGATAGATGGCAATCCTATCACTCTAGAATTTGTTATAGTAACGCAGACAAATCATCTGCTTAGCTAAAGAAACTGGATTAATAAAACTGAATCAATACTGAAGTCACCGTAGTCTAGTAAGTAGAATGTTGGTTTATTAGACGCGAGGCCAAAAAAATAAATTTTTTTCGTTGACTTCTTCTACGCAGTGTTCAAGCAAAAACTCTCAGAATGAATAAAACTGCCATCAAAAGTTTCTTAAGCAAAATTTCCCTTAAAGAATGGAAAATAATAAGTATTGGTATTCTGACAATGGAGGTGATTGGGTACTTACTGCAGAAATAGTCAACTGATATCCCTAACTGAACCTACAAGTCACCAGAGCATGGGTTAGTACAAAACATACATACGACCGCACAATAAATAGAAAGATAGACAACTACTACTGCCTAAGTGGTGAATTACTCTCTGATCGAGATTTCCAGAAATTTCTTCTACAACCAGCTTTGTCAACGGATTTCTAGTTCAAATTACTTTCTTACTTGATTGGTTATTACAACTCTTTAGTTAGATTTGCAAACTAGCTTCTACAAATGGCGGGATCTACAGTTTACTGGCATTTTTATTTTACTCTTAGAGCTTTCCAGAGCCAGAAGACCGCTGCGAGGAAGTGGCCCTAAGAAGTATCTTTGGGCTCTCCTCTAATAAGACAACGCAGTATCTACGAGACTGTCACAACGGGCCGCTATGCGTTATCAAGTATGCTTTGGTAATCAAAGCTACCACCTCAACCTATCTGCTAGACTATGGCGTCTTCAATCATCTAATCATTGAGTTGCGAATAATAGTGTCCTGGATAAAGTGAAGGGTTTTTTATTTCATTTCAGTTGTAGAATTTGTCGTGATGTGGAGGAGAATAAGTCTGTTATTGTTCATTACTATTGCTACTGTCCTTCATTGTTTAGGGGTAGAAGAGGTATTTTTCGAAATGTGCTTGGAGGCTGAAGAGCTAGCGTTCATTGATGTTAGAAAGCCTTTATGGCTTAACGATAAGTTTTACTGCGTAGAGGCTTAAAAATTTTCTTTAATAAAAGCAAACTAAATTTATGGGGTACCTCAGAGCTTGATAATGGTTAGGGCGTGATGGGGGATGATTGATTCAGTCGTGATTGATGATGATTGATGTTAATTATATGATTGATGGTTAAACATATTGTTGAGTAAACCCATGCTTGACGATAATCAGGGCAGAATCAGTTAGGTTGACTAATTTTTTTTTTATAAGATCAACATTCAGGGGATGGACCCTACTCATGCAGTGCATTTTGTTGGAATTAGGAAAAAAGGTTATGGCAAGGAGGACAAAGGGGGGAGTAGTGTTTGTGGGCATTAGATTTGAATCTTTTTATATTTAAATGGCAGGAAAGAACTCTGCAGGTAGAGCGCTGCACATACGGATAGTTCGGCTAAAGAACAAATTCTGTCTATAAGCGATCCACTGGCCAATCGAAACTAAACGAATGTGCTTTGTAAGAAAGGCGAATGCTAGATAAGAATACACGATTGTCGGGGACAAGTTCCTTAATGCCGTTAGAGCAAAATCTGTAGTGGTAGGGAGGGTAGATTGATGGTTTGCTTAAAGAAATGGGTAAATAATCGATTTTGTCCATCAAAACCAATCTAGCTTGGTTTACTTATTTTCGAAAGTGACATTACTTAAGTAAGCTTCCATGTAAGAACCATCCGAAGCCGGTTTTTGATAAAGTAAGTGCTCAAAATATGTTTGAAATGCTGTCAGTATTGCCATTACTTTGATCGACATTTTAATTAGTTTCACAGAAAAATGTTTTCGATTTTATCACACTACTTGCGGCATTATTTGTTGAAATTCTTTTGAAATCGCAAACAACATAATTTGTTTGAATTTCGTTATGAAACTATAAATCGTTGGCAAAAATATTTCAAATTTTTATCACACATTCATGAGGACAAATTGATGATGGCAGTTGATTTGCCATCTCTTCTTGACGGTTTTTATTGCAAATTTTTAAACGTTTTCTAACAATAGCGTTACGAACACAATAAAAACAACTGAAACGTGCGAAAAAATATTTAAAATTTTTATTACATTTTCGCCTTCTTTTTCCTTTTCTTTCTTTTTTTAGTTTTTAATTTCTGTAATCCCAAAGCAATTGTTTGTCTGTTTAAAACGAGAAAAACATGAAAACAAGCAACAACAACAAAAAAAAAAAGAAAAGAGAATTTTTTTCGCCTTTAATAAGGTTGTACGATATCAAACGAAATTCATTTAATATTTCATAATTGCCAATAGACATGCATACACGGGGCTTCTTGCTTCTGTTACCTTTGGCTTGGCATTGGTGCTGTAAGTATACGTACGTTGTGTTGCAAATTTACAATGTAAAGAGTGAAGTACACACCACAGAAACAAAACAAAATTAAAAAAAAAAATTATTTTTTTTTCAGTCTGCCTTAAATGTTTGTTCATTTTGTTTTAAATCAGGGGTTACCAAAAATTTTTTGGTTGTGTATTAGTGAGTAAGTTAGTGAAAATAAATTGAGTGATTTTATTCATTTACTGTCAAAGTAAAGTGTTAGTAATTTACGCTAATTTGATTTTCTTTTCATCAACATGCTTAAAGTTATACATCTTTAACTCGAAAATTAAGGACTGTTTTTTAGATATTTGGTGGGAATTACTTTGGTTCATAAATTTCCTCACCTACTAATAAAAAACCTTTCAATTTTTCCAAAAAAAAAAAAATGCTTTATGTGTACAAAAAAGCTGTTCCCTTTCCTTATCATTTAAATGTCTTAAAATGTCATTTAAGAACATATAAAACATTGGATTTTAATAAAAGCAATTTCCATATATTTACAACTTAAAATATTTTTTGGGTGTAAACCTGAAAAAATTCTCATAACATCCGTTTGCATGTGCACTCGCCGCGGTCTGATCGGCGACTAAATGAGAGAGCATAAGCAATGTGTGTGAATTCACTCAGCACAATTGTGCTATGAAATGGTAATCCCTGTTTTAAATTCTTTGTTGTTTTTTTTTTTTGTACATGCAACAACCGCCATACTACTCTTGCATAAGTCATGTATATCTTCAGAGGGCTCTTCTTTATCTACAAATACTCATAGCAACAACGCGAGAGGAGGTCGAACGGCCCATTATTGCTGTGTAATAAGAAAAATTGCAGAAATTAAAATTGTTTAGATTTTCCGCCTACTTTGATTTAAAGTTAAAACAACAACAACAACAAAACCACGCAGTGGAGAGAGAGAGAGAGAGAGAGAGATAGAGAGATAGAGAAAGTGAGTGAAAATGTATGTCTATCTACCATAAATTAATTTATGTTAACATGCTGTAGGACATTAAAAATCATAGTGAACTACACATGCACATGTACAACCTTGGTACTGAATGCCAATTGCTGTAGAAGAGGTGGTTAAAGAAGGATGTCATGTGCTGTTCCTAAATTCGACAACAAAAAATTACTAGCAAATCGAAGACAATTTGTTAAAAGTGGAATTATCACAAGTGCAGATTAATTTATTTATTAGCAGAGATGGCCAATCATAAACTAGATGGTCTAGTAAAAAGTGGTCCAGAAGTTTATAAATTAATTTGTACCGGCTATACTCTGGTAGATAGTTTGCAAACTTGTTTCGCTGTTGTTGGGATACTAGGTTAGGTTAGGTTGAATGAATTGCTCACGATTAGTTGTGACTTATTACGTCACAGTTCAATAAATAATTTCATAAACGATATGAAAAGCTTAACAAATGAAAAATGCCCTTCTTAAATAGGAATATGCAAGGCCAAGTAAACCTCACCAGAGCTAACCTGCATTTGCTGTAAAATATTTACCATCAATGACATGTTCTAGAGAAGGTGCAAATCCAAGAAGAGGCAGCCAAAGCTATTGTTCGGCAGAAAAAAGCCTATTTAAGCCAGAATTTACAATCCAAAAAGTTTAGACGAGAGTCAACTGAGAGTGATCTAGCTTTGAGACTTCTTGTAGTCGCCGTAGTCAAGGCACCAGATTTTTCAGTGACCCAGCTTTGACACAACTTGTAGCTGACTTTGTCTAATACGTAATGTCTTGGCTTATTTGACGTGAGAACTCGGTTCAAACGCCAGTTTAGACATCTCCAACAAAAAAAAGGAAATACGAAAAAATATTTCCTAGGCGATTTCTCTGGAGATTTCTGGTAAAAACTCTGAGAGCAAATAAAATTGCCATGGCACGTTTCTAAAAAATCCGTGGTTCGGATGATAGATAGATGAAGATAGATGAAGGGAATAACTCCATTAGCTAGATATGTATTTCACACAAGAGGAATATCAAGAGATGACTCCTTAGTAGCATATTCACTTGAATGCTCACATACCGTTGTATTGAGATCAATAGACCAGTAACAGCCTACGAATAAAAACATTAATCGATGTATTGTCTACGTAGCTCGAATACAATTCGCAGTCTTATTTGTACACCTCCGACCAGAAAATATTTGTGTTTATCTCTCCGGTTCTGGAGAATGACTCGCAAATACAAAATCGGATGAAAGATGATAACGATGTCCGTTGTTGGAGAACGAGGTCACAGATTTGGTGACAGCGCCTTATGTACCTTTTTTTTAAGCGGTCATTGGAGAATATCATGAGAAATGTTGCACCAAATACAACGGACAAGTTCAACAGAATGAAGACCCGATCCTGTATCTGTTTTAGTCTTCTGGCTGTCAATAAAGATCGAAATTGCGTCTCACCGACTCGCAGATTCCGCAGCCCAATTATGTCTGGACGTATTTCTAAGTCTATAGGTGATGCTGAAATTCATGTCAGGTAGCACTTAATCCATATGATACTCTAAGATCGAATAGCATACTTCTGGTAGGATGTTGCGAAGGTGTCTTAGTTCATATAATTCTGTGAGTTCGACACAATTGGTAATGGTCCCTTTTGCACGCAGTTGAAAAGCTTAAGAGTTGACATCGAGGCGTAGATCCATACGTGAGGGTTGTATTCTGTACTTAAAATGACTTTTGTTTTGTTTTTTGTTAGCGATGATAACATAAGATAGTCAAAGCCTTCAACAGGTGTGTTTACTATCTAAGAGATATTCTGTGAAATATTGTTATGACGTTGAACGGATTTTTGAGTCTAAGCTAAAATCCCATTGGTTTGAGTCTTTGCCAAATGATCTGGTGTTGAAGACTTTGGAGTGCTTTTCTTTATTTATGTCTGTTGCTTTATTGTTCTTCTTTGCTTTATTTAACGTTTATTGTGCCTAGATTTTCAGGATTTTCCATCTAAAAAGGTAATCTTCCTACTGATGCTGATAATAAGGTGATCTTTGCATATGAAAAATGCCTTCAATGTAATTGTATTGTCCTGTTGCATTGCAGGTGGAGTGATACAAAAATTTTGTTTTTTTTCGCGTTCAGCTGGATTTGAACCGGGTTTGCACGTATCAGACGCTTTAGCTACTACATTGCGATATGCCAGAGAAAATTTTTGATTTTCTGTTACAGAATTCAGTGCCTCCTAGAAAAGCTTGTACGATATTTAAAGGCTTCTAAAAAAATGCTCTCATGTTGCAAGCGAAAACAATTTCTTGTTTTTGACTTTTTTTGTTTGTTGTTTGTTGCTGTTATAGTTGTTGTTGTTGTTGGAAAACAACACCAAAAAAAAAACAATTCCTTCATTTATTTGATCAATTTATTATTTTTGATTGCAAAGATAAGCGACAGATTTTTCAATTATTTTTCTGTATTTCGTTGCAGACATCCTTTCTCGAGTGTAGTGTTCACATATGAAACCGAAGAGAAAAAATGAAGTTGAAATTAAATTTACTGGTTGCAAGACAAACGGCACAAGTTGCATGTACTCATACACGTAAAAAGTGGTAAACAACTGGCCTTTAACATATACATACATACACACATTCACATACCCTCAGTGACCATCATTCTTTAGAGGATATTTTTTTTTCGTGTCGATGTTTTTGCATTTGACCAGTTTTTCTTTTTTTTTTTTTGAATTTCCTATGCTAGCCATAGCCATCACACTCTATTTCTGTGGAGAGTTGCCTTTAACTAGGAAAAAATGGACACTATTTTTACTAGTGAAACAGTGTCAGCAACAGGAAGACAGTGTTTTAAGAGGAAATAAATTTTAAAAGAATTTTTTTTTAAATCTGCTGCTTAGGATAGGGGCTGTTTAACTATTCAGAGTCTACGACTGGATTTAATTCTGCTACGTACATACATAATATACACAATTGATCGTAACAATTCTTTAGCTAGGATTACAACCTAGTTTCTCACAACACTTATGTTGCGTGCATCAATTTTATACAAGAGTGGCGGGAGCTACAGTTTCAAGTCTACACCGAACGATAGATTTTTAAGAAACTTTTCATGAGAGAAATATTTGTTCATATTTCGTTCCCTTGCAGATGTCCGACCTGGTGTTTGAATCCTGGCCTCAAGTCCAATAAGCTAACATAGTATCTAAAGGACTATGGCGAATTAATTCTGCTATACCTTCTCCTACTCTATTCCTGACATGATAGTTATTTTGCTCAAGTGAATTTGATATTTAACACAGGTGATCTATAGCCCACATGGCCATATAAAGCGGATTTCTCTGACGGCCTGATTAGCAATCATTGATTTAACGTGGAATTCTTTTGTCCTTAAATAGATAGAATGGGCCTGCATAACATGCATATCTAGTACCTTAAGGGTTAAAGCAAATGATTGTAGAATAACATACTGAGACCCTATGAGAGAACTGATTATTTCTCACAAATTACGGTCTTTCATAAACCCACTAGAAACGACTGGATCGAGATTTCTGTGGTTCTGGTAAGACTCTGCTATACGATCTTATTCTTAACACAATGACGACTGATACTTTAAGAACTAGTCCCGTAGCATTTATAACATAGACCTGCTCTTCCTTTTAACATACTTACATACATATTTGGTCATTACAATCCTCTGGTCAAGATTAGAACCTAGTTTCTCCCAGCACTTGTGTTGTGTGTGTTAATTTTATAAATGAGTAGCGGAAGTTGCAATTTAATGTTGATTCCGAACTACAAGAAAATTTTCGTGCCAATTTTATTTACACTCAGAGTTTTTGCCAGATATCTGCTGAGAGGAAGTCCTTTTAAGCAAAATCGGTAATACAGTATCTGCAGCAACTCATTGAGCTATCAGCGAACGGAACGCGGGCACTTTGGCCTCCCTATAGAATCGATTAAAAGCGGTCGACTATTACCACCAAGTTGCAGGTGGAATTCTCTTAGGTACTGTAGGACCTTGATGTTTATCTGTCTTGAATATAACATCGGGCGTTTCAGTTAACTTACTCGTCACTTTAAGGAAGACGTATTTAGAGTGTTGGCTGCATTTACCCTTCATTGGTACGACGATTTGTGATCATGATCACCGCTGTTGTTGAAAAATTAGGGGATGTGTTATCTTCTACTTCTTTTGTAGCTGTTGAGCCCTTGTAGAGTGTTTTGCGAGTGATTCTCAAGTGACATCTTCGGAATATTACGTATTGGAACCAAGGACTAAATTCGTATATTGGCTCTATGTTATTAGGGTTGGAGTCTCAAAAGAGGATCATGAGAAAATGATTTTGAATTGTTACGGTTGGAGTAACATAGTAGCCACTCAAAACAGTCTATCAAGACAAAATCGTTTTCAGTTACTACAGTTGAGCCCTTGTAGAGTGTTTTGTGAGTGGTTCTCACGTGACATCTCCAGAATATTACATATTGGAACCATGGACTAAATTCGAATATTGGCTCGAATTCATTTTAAGTTATTAGGGTTGGAGTCCCTAAACAGTGTCATGAGAAAATGGTTTTGAGTTATTATGGTTTTAGTTACGTAGTAGACACTCAAAATAGTCGCTCAAGACGAAATGGTTTTCAGTTACTACGGTTGGAGTGACGTAGTAGACACTCAAAACAGTGTTTCATGACTATTTAATGTTCATGATAGTGACAGAAGGCTCTATAAGCCAACATGTGGTAATATTCCTCCTCGAATACGAATTGAGTAGGTAGGCGTAGAGAGGTTGGTTGCATAAATTTAGCACAAGATGGTACTTTTCGCCAGACTCGCCAGACTCTCCAGACTTGAAATACCCACCAAATAATAGGAAAATCCAGTTATGCCTGGCCATATTCCTCGCTGTTGAAGAGCATTCCCTCAGTGTTTCCTATTTTTTAAAAAAAATTTTCACTTCAATTACTATTTGTACCGTCACGAACCACTGTCTTCAATTTCTCGCTTAAAGTTTTCATAGCTAAAGCTGAGGCAAAAGTATGATAAATCGCCATCAATGATTGCGGCGATAAATTATTTTTCGATCGATGGTAAGCAACGATAAAACAAAAAGCCGCCTATAAAATTCATTCGCTATAAATTTTCTTTTGCTTTTTACATGAAAATTGTTTTGTTTTCTTCTTGCTGTCTTTTTTTGCTGTCTTCCAAAAGCTTTAATAGAAAAAATATTTTTTCTTTGTGTAAAACGCAAATTGAAAAGTGAAAATGGTTTTGAGATTTGAGTGTTTTTTTTCTGTTTCTCCTTTATCTGTTTCAATACTAAGCTTGAAAGAGAAAAATTAGAAATGCCAAGCAGCCCGTAAACACAAAATTTTTTGGTATAAAATTTGGGGGGGGTAGGAGGTGTGTGTAGTAAGATTAACGCCCACTTACCTATCGAACCATCCAAAGAGTAGGCATTACGCTGCCATGCCCATGTGCATAGATCACAGGTTGTCAGACCGTCGGCTGCTACGCTTTCATCTAGAAAGGGTGGCCTTGGTGGTGGTGGCACAAAACGTCCATTCCATAGACCATTTTCGCTGTTATCGAATGCAAGCGGTGACTCGAAGGTGTCCTCTTCGATGGCATTCAACCAAAAGTCATCGTCATCAGGCATGTTGGCAGGTAAAAAACTATTGCTTATGCTACTACTACTGCTGCTGCTGCTGGCACTGTCAACAATTGCATCGTTGTTGCTGTTCAAATTGGCAGTGGCCATGAAATCAGCCGTTACCGTTGAATCATACGGTGAGAGCAATTGTGTATTGCCATTGTATGCAGGTGTTGCCGTTGGCTGAGCATAATTATGTTGCAGTTGTTGATCGCCGTTGTGATGCTGCAGTGATGATTGCTGTTGCTGTTGTTGCGGTTGATTGTGATTGTAATTTGTTAACGATTCTAAGCGTGAATTCGGAAATACTGTTCGCACTGTGGTTGTGGCACTCAGAAATATGTCATCCGTTATGGGTGCTGGTAGGCGGGGAAACATTGTTTTTGTTTTCGTTTTTCTTCACTCTCTCAACTCTCTTACGGAGTACCAGTTGTTGTAAAATCAAATTGTTTCCAGGTATTTATCAAAGAACGTGTTAACTTTCGAAGATTGTGGTTGTAACATAAAATTAAAGAACTGTAAAGAGATAAAGAAAGGAATTTCAATTATTTTAGGAGATTTTCTAATGATGGGCAGTTTTCTGGTAGTTTTGAGTTTCTTAACAATCTGTTTGTCGCGGCTTGATGAATGCTTGATTCTACTTTTTTTTTATTAAACAAGCCAAAGCCTTTAATAATCAATCCTTGAACACGATGAATTCCCATAATTTTTGCAAAAAATCCCTCGAATACAGTTTTTAGGGTATAAATGATAGGCAACTGCCAATGTATCTCATTGGACTTTCATGTGCTGGTGCAAGGCAATTTTTCTATTAAAGTGGCGTTTTTATTTAAAGACTGTAAGTCATGATTTCATTTACTCTGTTTAACGCTTTCATTAGAAATAATGCGGCCAATAAGAACCTTAGGTTCTCTGATTTTCCTACTTGATGAAACCAAATTCGTGCGGTTGTGTACCGCAGACTGTAATTAGATTAAACGTATCGTCACACAAATGTATGAATTGAACTTCCCGTCTGATGACTTAGTCAGTACCTTTCTATCAGACCAAGAAGCACTAATGAAACCTCGAGGCGTTATCCACTTTATGTGATCCTCGAGAAAGTATATACCGACGGACAAATCACTAGACAAACGACTATACTAAGTGGCTAGACTTTTGTTCCCCACTTTCTCCACTTTAGCGAGATTTTTTGTGTAGTATTGCCTACAAAAAGAGGACGGAATTGTAAGCTATTAAGGATTGTTTTGCTTCAAATTGTATTGTACATATGGACGTGGAAATACGATAAGGTTTTTTCAATATAGGACAGCCTCAATTGTATGCAACTGACTTCTGTATATAAAAGACAAGTGTTTTTAGACCGCACTTTACATCAATCTGTTGACAGCTAACAACAAATAGACTAATGAAGCCACAATTCTAGAAAGCAAAGTTGAGATTTAATACAGTAAAGTCCTTCACAAACATCGACAAAAAGTTTATCGATGGCAAAAGTCCGAAAGTATTGTGCCGATATTATTATCCGACATTAAACACAACGATATTTCACACAGCGGAGTGGGAGCATGTTCTTCTGTCTCTACGGAGGTCAAACACGCCTGATCAGAATGCCTGTTACGAATCTGACAATGGAGGTGCCTGAATAGATACGGAACTCGGGTAGTCAAAGAAGCACACAATTAAGCAGAGGTCAATTCACAACACAACTAATTGAGTTTAGTTCAGAGGCTAATCACACGACCGATTAATATCGAATATCAGTTCCTCGTAGAGTGCGATTCTGGCAATGAATAAGGTTGTAGTCGGTTAGATCGTTGAATTGGCCCCTATTGAAGAATTAAAACTAGTGTTCCAGGGGAAGAAGTACCTGATAAATTTGGTAGATCAATGTTTTGACCCTACGAGTCGCCGTAATATAGTAGGTAGAGTCCATGGTTCAAATCTTAGCTCAGAGTTCTCAAAAAAAGAATATTTTGGGAAATTCCTCTCAGCAGATTTCTGGTAGAAACTCTGAGAGTAAATAAAATTGACATGAGAAGCTTCTCCATGATTTGTTGTTCAGAGTGGATTGCAAAGCGTAGATCCCGCCACACTCACACCCGCAACAGTGGAGGTGTGAAAAGCTAGGTTGTAATCCTGACTAAAGAGTTATAATGACCAATTAAGTATGTTGGAATGAGAAAATTTCAATGCCAATGCTTCTACTTCAAAGGTTTTGCGATTCTATCGCCTCCTCGCATGGGTAGAAGCAATATATCGTTAAGATGTATGTTAGATTTGAGGACGCTTAATGCCCTTAAACTCCATGCAATTGTGTGTGTATTTCAGAAGCGTTTAAAACAAGAGAAATTATTATTCGGACTTAATCAGCTTGGTGTGGCTGAAGTGATCTCAGGCAAAAGTTTTACAAATTCACTAACAATGGAATCGTTAAGTGTTTGCTGCTCTTAAGGAAGGCATGCCAAAAGGTCATGAAATGTCGGACATTGCACAGCGACAGAACATTACTTGAGGAAGTCGCTACTGCCAATATATCACATGGAACTATCAATAATAAGTTCATAAATGTAGTCGAGAAACAAAATTCAGAGAAGGATTTAAAAGGGACTGAGAGCAGTAGTAAGTTAAATTGTGTTCTGCATCTTAACGTCATATTTGTTTCAATATTTTGAAATATTGTAACTGTAAACCTCTTGTAAATTTTATTTTGTTCTCTTTGTTGTTCATTTTTTTTTTCTCTCAGCCACAGTGATTTAAAATAATTTCCATACCAGTAGTCCTGTATTTATTATTTTTCCGAAAATTATCACATGATTTTACTTGTTCACGTTTTCCATATTAAGATTTTGAGCACACAGTTTTTTTCGTCTTTTCTTTTTGTGTCCATTTGAAAAACGTTGTACCTGTAGGGAGCCAATAATTGTACACTCTCTTTCGTTCTCTCTTCCCTTTAACGTTTAAATAAACTCCCAATGGAATTGTAAATAAATATTTTACAACAAATTGAAAGTAAAATTAAACATTACAAAAGCCCGAGAATAGACAACAATGGAGAAGGAAGGGGGGGAGTCTCAGTCTATACAAGTGAATTGCATTTTCGAATTGCAACAGAATTACTTGGAAAGGAATACTTAGAACGCAAGAGAAGCAGTGAATTGAACAAAAAAAAAAAAAAAACGAAAAAGTGAGACTCAAGGTAGCAATTTAAATAGACCCCTAACTGGAGTCAAGTACAACAACAACAACAACAACAGCAACAACACAAACAATAAGAAAACTAAACTTATCCCATCATAGTTTAAAAGGTTTACAGCCAAAAGGCCTCAAAGAAGAAACTAAAGTTGTAGGGCAACAAAAAAAGGCAAAAAAAAACAAAGAAAACTAAACGAAATGCAAGGAATTATGATAACCTGCAATCCATAGCCAAATAAACGTTGATGATGACGGCAAAAAAAAAAAAAAGAAAATTTCATGCTCAACTCGGCAACAATAGAAGAAATGCTTTACAGAAGTCAGCAGCGGTATCAGACGTTTTTGTGCAGTGGTAACAACATGACCACCATGTTGTTTGAGAAATTCACCTTTTTTTCCTTGCGCTTACAATTGCAATATTTTTCCATGTTCTCTTCCCTGATTCAGTTTATAATTTCCTACACACCCCCCTCGTTTTTAGTCACATGAAATAAAAAACAAAAAAAAAAACAAAAATAAAGAATTCGAAAGACTGTTGGTGGCGAAGCTGTTTGACTCTGTCTACTGTGGCCCTCTTCTATGACTGTGACTGACTGTTGCTGGTTGCTTTGCAAAGCAGCAAGAGTAGTACATGATAGGGCAGTGTGCGCTGTTTTTGCTGCCGCTTGTGATGATGATGATGATGATGATGATGGTGTGCATGATTGTTATGATGGCGATGGTGCGGCCAAAAGAAGCGGCGTATAACTATCATAACGCTTAAAATTATAATGACTCTATTAAGGCATTACAACGAGAAACACCACCGCCAACAATACCAATAACAGCAATAACAACAACATCTGAAAATAATAATAGCAATAGCAATAGCAATAGCAATAGTAATAGTATAAGCAATAACAACAATAGCAATAACAAGTGATGTTTAAAATTACATTCAAACTGCTGTTGTAGATATTTTAACAACAATTGTTGCAGCATGTGTTTCCCATACATAAAACTAAACTATGAAAGGTAAAAAGACTACAACAATAACAGCAACAGCAACAGCAACATGAACATTACAATTTACCAACATACAACTTACTCTGGGTACTAAATATTAAACACCAACAACAACAACAACAAAAGTTAAACTGTTTTTCATATGAACAATACTTTGGTGGCAATAAGTAGGTGTAGGCTGCACTCTTTCAAAAAGTAGACAACAGCGGGAGTTTTTTTTCTTTCTTTTTTTTGTGAGACTCTATTATAAACTATCATGGCTTCAACTCTACTATTCTCCCTTTCGTCATTGTGATTAGCTGCCCTCCCTCACTCTCAACTGCAAGTGTTTATTTTTCTCTTTATTTTTTATGCTTTTTTTTTTGTGCTGAATTTCAAGAAAATCTCTGGAAAATGTTGAAAAACATTGAAAAATAATGGCAGAGCATAAATCAACAACACGGTACACCCTACAACAGATGTGAGGTTGTTATATAAAGATGCCGTTGAGGTAAACTAATGTCAAAGCCTCATGAAAAAGATTCTTTTACGTGTGGAAGTTTTTTCGAGACTTTTGGAAGTGGTAGTTTTCATGATGTGGATACATTTTGCCTTCAAATTACTCTTTCAAAAACTGAAGTACTTAAGGCTAAACGCCTGAAACAAACAAAGAAAAACCCCGTGTTTAAGAGAGATGAAGAGGTGATTGATTACTGCGACTAATTGTGGTATTGTTAGCTGTCGTAGTCTTGTAGGTAGTGTGTTGGCTTATCTGACAAGTGACCAGGGTTTAAGCCCTAGGGCAGACATCTCCAACAAAATAAATTTCGAATATTTTTTGCAGCGACTTCCTCTCAGACGATTTATGGCTGAAACTCTGAGAGTAAATAAAAATTGTCATGAAAGAGTTTCTCAAAACGCTGTCGTTCGGAGTCGATTTTAAACTGTAGGGCCCCCGCTACTCATGTATGAAACTAACACACTCAACATAAGCGTTGTAATCCTGACCAAAGGGTAGTAATCCTAACTAAAGGGTTGCAATGATCTATTATCAATGATCAACCTGTATTGCGTTAACCTTATTACTCTGACGAACCTCGGAATGCAGAAAGACGGCAATACGGAAAACTTCCTGTCTGGTACTTGAGAAATACCCATGTGTTCTTATCTGATATGCTTTAACGTCGTACAGATTCCATGTTTGAATTCTGTTCAAAGGGTACTGCAGCTATCGGGAAAATCAAAGTCGAAACCATCAGATGCCTTACGGACGTTGGAATAGTCTTTTGTACTTTTCAAGTTCCTTAGTATGGAGGATTGGCATTCTCTTGTGTGCTTTGCACGAAGTCGTGTTACGTAATGCGATGGAAACATTGCCTTCAATAATGTTAGAATTTGGTTTGAAAATTCATCAGATTCGGATCTGTTCATAGATTATACAGTTGGGTATTAGAGACTAGAGAACTGCAAGAAAGAAAATTTATCGGAGGTTCCAGTTTTGATATTCGATATTCACAGATTGCCTGTAGCCCATCAATGTACTGGAGTGTATTACCATAAAGACAGAACTCGAGGGCTATTTGGGTTGAGAGAAAATAACAATGACCATAGCAGAGCTACCATTTCTATTTGTTGGCGTGATAGAATGGCTGCAAGTCTGGTGTTCTTTAAGTAAGGATTTCTGTAAGATGATGAAGCTGTTGAAGTCGTTAATCACTTGGGACCATTTAGTAATCAATTCAGAATGATTTGTCTTTAAATTTTTATGGAGGAAGGTACCGTCTAGCAACCGGTACAGTCGAGTCACTGAGTTCATTATAGTTGTTGGAATTGTCTAAACATAGAACGCGTTATCTTAATTTTCGATTCAAAAAGACTTAAAATTAAGGCATCTTAAGATTACTATTTGCTGTCGGAAATATGCTCTTCTATGTAAGTGAATTTATGTTCAGCCTACAAGGCAATAACAGTTATGAACCTATGGACTAAGGTCCATTTAAGGTTTGGCATGGGAATAAAACATTTCATGCTTTGGCAAGATCGTGTAATCTGATTTCAAAATCCAAAGACAAAATGTACACTCAACAGCTAGAAGTGAGTGGAATTTTGAGTAACACCAGTGAATATTCAGGGAGACAGTTGAAGGATTACTCCAATATTTACGCTTTAACATGCCCAAACAATTTTTCATGATGAATGCTTTGAATTTTAAAACTTGAAAGGCTTAATTCCCCACCCAAATAATGCAAAGAGAACCTGACCTGACCCTCTAGATATTAGCAACTAAACTCTCTATGTCGAAGAGCGCCACATCTTGGGAAAATGGAACTCAATAAGCAAAGTTCCTCACCAGTACGTCCAATACAACAACAACATTTTCACACAAAATATTTTTTCTAGATAACGGCAGTTAGCAACCATTTTTACTCAGGCCAACCACTTGCTTAGCTTGAAAGTAACACAACGTAATGAAAATGGAAAAGAAAACAGAAACTGAGTAAGAAGCTGGGGATACTTCTGTGTGTACTCCTTAGAGGACTTAGAGGAATTATAACAAAGAATAGCCTGAGTTGGATTACTATCCGATGGATCAGATGAATTTCAGAATTTTTTAGGAAATCTTTAAAGCTGACCTGCTCACTTTACCGCCATTACCAAAACTTTGAATCTGGTTTCCAGCATAGGGTGGTCACGCTGCTAATGTGAAGGTCTTCGTTGACTAACTTAATCCATGAGTTTGATGGAATTCGGTCAGTATAGGGACTGCGTTTACTTGTGGCGCAACAACGGACCGCTATGTGTGCTCAAGTATGCATTGGTAATCAAAGCTATCACTTCGCCATAACCTAGCGGCCTTTACTTTGAAAAGCCTTGGTGATTGGGTTCTTGATTTCTTTCTGTAATGGGGAACAATCCAAACAGATCCTTCGATTGAAAATATTTACTTTGAGTTTGTAGCTTAAAAAGAGTTTTAAATAAAGCCAAAGAGAAAATTTTTGGCTTTCAAGTGGTAAACTAAGCTCAAAGGTGGTTATTTGTTGATGTTTTTTTTTGTGTTTTTTTTTTGTTTTTGCAACCTTTTCATACGTTTCAATGTTTAATAAAATTTTTTGTCTTCCTCTTTTTTTCCGTATAAATTTTATTTTATTTTCATTTGAGTTTTTTTTTTTTTTGCTATTTCTTGCACTCCATTGAAGTGGCTGGCGCACGGTTTTGATCACGACTTTTTTATATCACAAGACAATTTTGTACCTTTTTTTCGGTTTTCCACCAAAAGACAGAAACAAAAACCAAAAACCAAAAAAAAAAGGAAAAATCAACAAATTTATGTATGATGTTGTTGTTGTTGTTGCAATATTAAAATAATTTTTCCAGTTGTTGTTGTTTTTTGTTTATGACTTTTATTGTTTCGTTTTACAAATATGAGTGAAGTGGATGAAGTGAGTAAATTTTCTGGATTTTGTTGCTATTGCAACAAAGCCCACATTAATGTGGCACTTAAAGTGTGTGTTGTTTGTTGTTAGTTGGTAATGGAAGATGTTTTGGTGGGGAGGGAGATGAAGCGGTTGGTATATGGTGGCAATTTAAAACATTTTAAATAGAAACGTTTTTATTACATTGTTGTTGTTGTTGTTGTTGTTGTTAGTATTATTATTCTTATTGTTGCTGTAATAGTTGTTTATTTCATATTTTCCTTTTTGATTTTTTTTCTTCGTTTTCATTAAATTATTTGTTTATTTTAAGCCCCAACAATAACGAAAAATCTGACAGACAGGGTGGTCCGTCTATTCATTATTTAAATTGTTGCAAGTAGAAGCGTATAAACAAATAAACGTACAGACTACAACAACAACAACAATATTTTACCACTCACTTTGAAATTTATAACGATTATCGTAAGCGAAATAATAATTTTTCACTATTTCCACACAGAAACAACAAGAAAAGAAGGAAAAACAATTCTAAAATTAGTTGTGAAAGGGTTTGCAAAGCTTTTAAGTTATGCCACCATGTGACTTGGTTGGCGTGAACAAGAGTTCATATCCCTCTTTTTGATGGTTTAGATCTCCTTTATATTGAATGTTTTTCAATTTCCATTTCCTAACATCAAACCCTTTAAAGAATGTGTAATTATTTGTACTTATCTTGGCTCTTCTAAAGACTCTTTAGAAGAGCAATTGCTGCACAAACTTTTTATGAACCGTTTGAGTAATTCCAATGCATTATTAATGCCATTCAATACGTTTTACAAGGGGTATTATTCACGAGTAGAGAAGCCATAGTACTTTGACCATGCGATCTATTATACTGTCCTCAACCCACATATCATGTTCCCATGAATTATCCTTCCCAGCACTCGATATAAATCCAAATATTTCCTTCGGGACTACATTAATATCGCACAGGCTCCAGGTATGTGTCTCATCTTCACAGAATCCATATATTGGGTTCAAGACGATCACCGTTTTGAATTAAAAACCCGGCTATTTAGGTTCAGAGAAAATTACAATGAGTATCGCTGAACTACCATTTCTATTTGTTGGCAGGATAGAATAACTGAGAGTCTGGTGTTCTCAAGTAAGGATTTCTGTAGGATAATGAAGTTGTTGAAGTCATTAATCGCTTAAGACCATTCAGTAGTCAATTCTGAATCATATTTCATGATAAAGCGTGGAAAAAGGAGGTTATTCCAAAGCCTTTTTATTCTAATTATCAAACAAAAATTTCGTTATCCTCAACCACATTTTTTAGGCAATAAGCCTCTATATTTCTTAGTTTTTTCCTTATATAGAGAGTACTCTTGCAAACATTTCTGTCCTCTCCATAGAAAGGTGTCAGTCCCATCAGTGGCGCAAAAGATCATATCCTAGCAAGTTCAGCTGTTTGCTTATTTTTAGGAACTTCCTCTAAGACCTGGGACTTAGTAGGCGGTGCCTCTATACCCCCAACCCAGCTTCTTCAGCATGATGCCATAAAATTTTTGATTTAATATCATAAGACTTGAGTGCTAAAATAGAGGCCAGATTAACAGACAGTATTGCTATGCCACGTTCTCTGGTGTTTCTATTCGAATTGAATTGATCACCAATTCATCGTTCGACTGAACGATGCTTGTGAGTATACACATGGATTCGGAATATTTCACTCTGGCAGCAAACACCTATACTCCTATTTCATGATCCGTTCTTAACCAATCTGTACTAATAAATAGTCCCTCTTTTAACAGAGTATTTAGCTTTAAGATTACTCTACTTATTTTTGTTACTAAATCTCGTTGCAAAGCACTTAGTGTGGTCAAAAACCCCAATCCGTGTACCGCTCCTTTAAACGAGCATACATACTCTATGCAACTCCATTGATTTTTACTACTAAGTCTCGTTGCGAATCATTTCTTAAAATCATAGAACCTACTGATTCCTATCCAGAAGACATAGAAAGCTGTCTACGAGTGTCTATGAGTTTAAATGGCGAATTCGAACGACAAATTTAAGAACCTTTTTTTCTTGGCAACTTTATTTACTCGCAGAGTTTTTGCCAAGAGTCAGCTAAGAGGAAATATTTTTTTTTCATATTGCGAGATGTCATAGTTAAGTTTTGAACTTATGAACTCTCGTCTAGTAAGCCTACATACTATCTACTTGATCATGTAGGAGAAAACTATTAGCCACTTGGTTTATTAAGTCACGAAGTCCACTGATGATTGTCTTCGTAAGTCTGTATAGAATTTTAATATAACAAAGCTTCAAGCGTCCCCATAGTACTCAATTATATAGAACCAGTTATCTCTGTATCGTTTTCAATTGCATTCGACTTGTTTTTAGATTTGTTTGGTGTGTACAAATAAGGACCATATAGGCCACTGTTGGTTTGATTATCATGATAAACAAATAGTGCATAATACGTGGTTATAGTCCTAGAATTTACCTCTTCCATTCTGGCTTGTTTGATTTTTTCTGAAATGCTCTCAAGAACGTACACTAGACAGTCACTGCCAGCCACATATAGTTTCATCAAGAGTTAATCCACAGCTAAGCTTTACATTAGATGTGAAAGATACCCGTCATCGATTGTGCAGGCTCACATTATTTATTGTTAAAGAATTTGGCAATCCCAATATATTAAAAATATGTAAAGAAGAAGCATACATTTATTGTTACTGCTATACAGTTGAACTACAAACAGTAGCAAGTTCTAGAATAATAAGGTTACCATCTGTTGTTGCCCAGAAACAACGACTTTTGTAAAAATGGATTGGATTGTTGTTGGATTGGTTGCCAATCTTCTCCAAAAGGTGCATACAACCTTTTAGTCAGGTTTACGATCTGGCTTCTTACACCTTCAGTTTAAAGTCGACTGCGAATGACAGATTTTTATAAAATTTTTTCTCTTGGCAATTGTATATAGCTTTTGTCAGAAATCTGCTGAGGGGAAGTCGCCGAAGAAGTTTTTTTTCACAAATTTGTTTTGTTGGAGATATCTGACCTGGAGTTTGAACCTTGGCCTCACGTCTAGTAGACCAACACACTATCTACTAGACTACAGAGACTTCAAGAAATGCAGTTGTCTTATATTGCGACCAGGTTATCTTCTCTGGGGGTAGAGGCGGAGGATGCTTAGGTTCAGGGATGCTTAGGTTCAGGGATGCTTAGGTCTGTAGACCAGATTTTTTTCAATACTACGTCATACCACTTCATTAGATTATTCTGCTGAGAAAATATTGCTAAAAAATGTTCTGAATTTTTGGAAAAATACCAGGTCATGCTCTCTCTTTAAATGCCATGAACTTCAGCTAAAATTTGATGCTAAACTTCGCGACAACAAAGGTGGTAAAGCGTAAGCCAGAGCGAACTAGTAAAAAAAAAAAATTTGTAAACCGTTACAACAATACCGTATAAATATTTAAACGGCAAAAAAGTAAATTTTTATAGTTGATTTCATTCCTATTTTTTTTTTTATGTCAGCGTTTTTGTTTCTGTTTTTCAATAACCCTTTCACTATCTGTTGGCTTTTATTTAAAAATCCTTTTCATTGGATTGGAAAAAATTTTTAATTTTTTTTTTTATTAAAAAAAAACAAGAGAAAAAAAATTTATTTAAAAACAATGGCTATAAAATGGTTAAGCTCAGGTCATTTATCATAATCAGGTTGATTGATTTGTTCATTATTTCGAGAAAAAGAAAAGAAATAAAAAAGTAGGCAATATTGGCAGTGGAGAGCTCTCAGGGCAGCTCAGAGTCCAATCAATGGATTGGTTGGTAATGGCATAAACGCATAGACACAGACACAGACCGATACAGATACAGATAAACTGAAATGTGAATAAAATATGGAATGAATGAATGAATGAATGATTGTTTCAAGCTCAATTGATTTGTACGAATTAATGGTCTGTACGAATTAAGGTCTACCATACATACATACATACATGCATAGCGTTAGCTGTAATGTAAAATGGTTTAATCAGGCCATAAATAGCTAATAAAGATTTTCTTCTTCTGCTTCAATTATACTAAATAAAAATGGCTACTTAAACAGTTTATGATAAATTAAAAATAATAATAAAACTTTTGTCTTTAGCACAATTTATATTTCATAGGACGATATGTGTTAAGAAATTTTATAAATATTTTAAAAATTTTAATGAACCATAAACGTTGAGATTTTATATGTTTTTAATGCATGAAAGAAAACAAGTTATTATTTCAAGTAGAATGTACACAAAATTTATGGCAATAAACTGGGCTAAAATTATAACGGAAAACAAAAGAAATCAACCGCTTTAGTTGTGGTTATTTTAAAACTGAACGAATCAGTTTTTCATTGTATGCATGCTTACACGTTTAAGGTTAACTGAAAATTTTTTTTTTATTAACCATGTATACTGTATACACTGTTAGAAAAAAATTTACATTTCTTTTAGCCTAAAAAAGGGGCGTGGCACATGGTTAATAATGCAGTTAAAATGACGAAAAACATTGAGTCCAATTCTTCCAGCGTTTAAACATGGCATAAAATAGACACAATTGGTCATTGCAGCCCTTCAGTCAAGACTACAACCTAGAGTTTACATCACTTATATTGTGTGTGTGTTAATTTTATACATGAGTGTAGAGAAACTTTTCCTATCAATTTTATTTACTCTCAGAGTTTTTTTCCAGCAATCTGCAGAGTGGAAAACGTTGAAGAAATATTTCTTATTCATACTTCGTTTTGTTGGAGATGTCTGACCTAGGGTTCGAACCGAGGCTTTAAGTTTAATAAGCCAACACACTACTTACTACACGACGACGACTTCAAGGGCCCAAGCCCTTTGGATGATGTGCTTAAATCGACATTGAAAGAGATTACAAAGGACGGGACATAGAAATATTATTTGACTTTCAAGTCGCTAACCGATTGCTCGGCTTCATTGCATAAAAACCAGTTTAACTCTGTGAGATAAGGCTGCAAGCATTGAACTCATTTTTGGTGTAGATCTTACTTGAACTGAGGCAACGACTTTCAAACATGTCTGATAGTGGTGGAGGTTGTGATAGTATTAGTTCTTAGTGTTCACAGCTAACGAACAAGCTGCAGAAATACTGGCGAAATTCAATACCACTAAAGTATGAAAGCACGTAAGCTGTGTCCATGCCAAAATTTTGTACAATACCTATCTATTGACTTCGCAGAATCACAGGAATGCTAGCTACAAAGAAATGCTGGAACGCACACTATTGGCGCAACCATCTAGGACCTAAGTGAGCTATGCTTAAAGCAGTTATCTATTTAACCTAAGCTAACCACCTTTGAATTGTAAGAGAATTCTGATGTGAACGGACACTGCTGATACTGGGTGAAGATTGAAGAAAATGTGAGTCATAAATATTTGCGCGGCCAAGTCTCGAGAGTAGAAGAAAGTTTTCAAGACATGATTTTGCCACGCATTTAGGCTAAGTAGTAAGGAATTATCTATGAATTATGCATCTGCTGCTCACTTCTTAATTCGAATCTATGCTAATAACAATTAAATTGTCAGAAAGAAATATTCACACAAAGGCGGCCAGAAGAAGCATTCCAGAAAATTCAGAAGTTTAGTTGAAAGGCTTTCTGACATCCAATTAATATTCTATAATTGCCATTACGGGAGTGCTATTGTAATAGTAACATGAGTAATATTGTAAATAGAAATTTTATTTAAAATCAATGGTTCTTTCGGACAAAACTTTCGAAGAGAGAGAAATCGAGAAAAAGGCCTTCAAAAATGTTGCAAAATAATTGAACAGAATATGATCAATATTTGCTCTCAATGGAAAAAATTTAACAATGCTAAGTAAAGCTTTCAGTGTCATACGCAAACTTTTATTATGCCCTCAAATTTTGGTACTTCAAAAGGTACTTTTAGGTACTTTTGTATTTTATTTCATTTTTATTTTATTTTATTATTTTATTTCAAGTGGAATTATAAATAGGATTTATTAATACATTTTGGTACTTTATAAAGTACTTTTCGGTTTCATACATATTTTTAAACGTATTATTGTCGTATTCTTAGACATATATACATACATAATTATCCATTACAACCCTTCAGTCAGGATTACGGCCTAGCTTCTCGCACCCATTATGTTGTGTGCATTAATTTTATACATGAGTGGCGGCGGGACCTACAGTTTAAAGTCGACTCCGAACGACAGATTTTTGAGAAACTTTTCATGGCAATTTTATTTACTCTCAGAGTTTTTGCCAGAAATCTGCTGAGAGGAAGTCGCCGAAGAAATATTTTTTCATATTTCGTTTTTGATGTCTGACCGGGTATTCGAACCCTGGCCTTTCGTCTAATAAGCAACCACACTACCTACTAGACCACGGCGGCTATCTAACTATTCGGCTTACTCGTATTCTTAGAAGGTATTTTAAAATAGCATTTCATTCCTACGGTACTACGTAGTGCTTTTTAATCGTTTAATCGTTAAAAAAGTACTTTTTGCTTATGAGGCTTTTTTGATCGAAAAATGTATTAAAGTAGCCTGAAAGCATAAAAGTAGCCTTAAAATTACTTTTTTTTTAAATATAAAAACAAGTACTTTTTGAAGTTATTGATGGTTTTTTAATATGAAAATATTATCCTTTCAATTTTACAAAAAAAGGGGGGTAATGCTTGCACAATTCCTTAGAAAACGTACTTATTTTCTTACTACAAATAATACTAATTATATAGTAGTAAAAATGGAAGGCAAATATAGAGGTTTTTGATCCCTTTGTACATGTTTTGTTATTAAAAAGGGGAAGAAAGGGAGGATTTTAGTACCTTTGGTACTTTTCTATAAATAATGCATTGCTAGAGATATTTTAATAAAGGTTTGCTTTGGACAGTTAATACATAAAAAAAGTACTTTATGAAATTAGTACTATTAGAGGGAATTAAACTTCAAATTAAAGTACTTTTTTGACCGAATTCTTCAAACAAAAATTACGTGCCAAAATCATATGGTTGAGCAACAAAATTATTTCGTAACACTAAATTATCAGCCAATAAAATATGAAAGAAAAAACCGAAAAGTACCAAGAAGAGAAGAAATAAATGCAATAAATAAACCATGAAAATTGTGAAAGAAAAAAACAAAACAAAACAAAATGAAATGAAACAAAAATAACATTAAGTGGCCATGCAAGAGTTTAAAGTTTTTCAAATTTTGTTTTTTATTCAGCAAGTAGTTGCAACAATCACAGTCTCATCATTATATTCCAAAGCAATACAATGTGCAGCCGTCACAATTACCCACTTTTTTTTTTTGTTTTAAAGAAGCGTAAACGCAACCAGCTTAATAATGAAACTCGTATCCAAATCCGAAACAGAATTCGAGTTTGTAAGCGAAAGATGATGTTGAATTTATTGAATGTGTGATCGAAAGTTGAGAATATATTGACCCCGGACTGCTATTCATGTAGAGTATAACACATCATTAGTTATGGTTGCAGGGGCTTTCTCTTCAGATCTAAATAATGATCGTGATAATCACGTTGAGAGCATAATGATGATCATTTTGTTGTTGTAGTAACTCATGCATTTTTATTGAAGTTTCATTCAAATGCATTTGGATTGATGATGTCTGTCGTTGTATTCTCTATTGTATTGGCGGCTATGAATTGCTCTTTGAATTGAATTGATTTGTTTTCTGCTGTTTAATACTCTTTTTTTTTTCTTCTTATTGTTTCTTTTTTCTTCGTCTTTTGTTGCTGTTGCAATCGTGATTCAGATTTCAAAAAAATTTTCTTTTCTGGTGTGATTGATTATTTAAAAACGGGGGGAAAAAATAATAAAAATTTTCATTTCTTTAGAATTTTGCTTGTAATGCGTTTGTTTTTTTATTTTTCTTTTATTTGTTTATTAAAGAAAGTGGAAATTATGCTTGAAATCATTTGTATTACTTAAATGGCCTACATTTCGAGTTTTTCTTCTTTTTTTTATGAAGAGCATGGGAATTATCATTGGATTACGCGCGCTAATATTACACGTTTTTATGTGATGCAAGTGAAACGAATTTTTCTGTTCAGTTTTCCAGCAGATTCGACCGGAAAAATTCTAATTATAGTCAGCCGAACTTTGTATTTGGTTCACCAGGTTCTTGAAAGATTTTGCGTTCGCTAGAGATCTTGAGAATCTAACACTCTTGAAAAGATGTTCAGGATGTTCGCAACATTCATATTCAATTCAAATTGTTGAAAGCACGTAAGAAGTCTTCTGTTAGTGTTACTGTTATATGGTCTACACCTTTGCCCAACAAAGGTGACAGCGGTATCCCATAAAGTTCCGCTGTAATACCGTTAACTGGCTGGTAATTTCCAATCAGCCTTGTAGTTTGAAGTATGAAGATTAGAATACACAGGTCGTCGGCGACGTAGTCTAAGAGGTAGTGATTTGGCTTATTCAACATGAGGCCACGGTTCAAACCACCCTGGTCAGACATTTCCAACAAAACGAAATATGGAAATACGGCGACTTCCTCTCAGCAGATGTCTGTCATAAACTCTGAGAGTAAATAAAACTGCCAGGAAATATATTTGAAAAATCTGTCTTTCGGAGTTCACTTTAAACTGTTGGTCCCATTACTTCTATATAAAATTTAATACACACAACATGAGTGGAGTGAGAGGCTAGGTCGTAATACTGACTGAAGGGTTGTAATGACCAACTGTGAACGTATGTATCTATGTGCGATACCCGGATTCTGTCGATAAATTCTGAATCTCTAAAAATTTGTAATCTCAGGCCTACTAGTGTTGGACACGACGCCATTTAAGCTTCTCCAGCAGCCATTGCAGTATATTTTGAACCTCTATACGTGCATACAAGAAGCCCTTTAAAGAAATTTGCAAAGCATAGCGTATTAGCGTGGGTCACACAGTTGGCCATATGGCCACCGAGCGAACTTGCCTATTATCGGCAAGCTAGCTGATAACCTAACCTAACTTTAGATAGATATCAAGAAGCCCAAAAGTAGTGCTGTTAGCAACCTTATCACAGAGAACATGTCTAGTGGTATTCAATCAGTATAAACGCTAAGCAGAAACGCAAATAACAGGCTTAACAAAGTGAAAGCGGCAAGTTAAGGGTGTATTCTGTTGCGCGAACCCATGTCTACCTCATAAAACAATCACGCAAAAATTAGGAAAATTCTGCATAAATTGTCGGTATAGTATGCATGTTATCCTCGTCTCGGAACCATTGCGGGAGCACTGTAAACGTAGAAGGTGGAATGAATCGTTTTTACTATCAGGAGAAAACCTGATCGTGCCACAGGCATAACACTAGTATGGATCAAGCCAAAATGAGGAAAGAGCAGTTGATGCCGAGCTACACAAGTGAATGACTACCCCACATTGGAAAGCGCAAAAATAGCAGTAACGTACTGTGTAAGCAAGAGTTACTTTGCTTAATCCGCAGTTACTAATTAAGATCTCCTTCGTATGGTCTTGCTTACAGCAGTGTCAGAAGATTTTAGTATCCTAAAAACTCATTCTGCACAATTGTTTTTTGAAGCCATAGTGTACCCTGTAAGTGCTCTAAAAGTATAGTTTTTGTGGGCAATTTCAGAACAAACCCGTTTTCCTAACGATGAAGCAAAAAAAGTTTTACTTCAATTGCTATTCGAATATTTTATTGTGTTGAAACACTTTAATATTCACTCCAGAGTAGCTTTATTTTGAAGCCAAAAGACTGAGGTTTTTTCTGCCAGGGTTCGCCCTCTGATTTCCCTTGTGCCGCTCAGTTTATGGAAACCACTTTCAAAGTAATTTAATTCATTGTAGCTTGGTTGATGGGAGCATTGTAACACTTCTGTAATGCCTTGCATGTAAAGGCCTTTGAGGAGAGATTTACTCACCGTGAATATTTTAATTCTAAGAGCCGCAAGACTATTTTCGGAAAAGATTATCTCCATACCCAGTATTGCATAGAGTTTCCATTCGAAGATTGGTTTGTCCCTGCTAAAAATTATTGCCTTGCATACTGTGTGACCATAGTTTGATTTCAACCGCGTACCACTTTTGTGAGACCTTTTTGGGGTTTGGGCTTAAGACATAATACAGGGCTTACGTAAATCACATAGTACAGGGTGCATAATGTAAATTTTTTTTTGAATAGCACAGGTATTGTGTGTAAAAATATTGCTTTCAATTGATTTTAGTTGACATTTTCTTTGTGTCAAGACCAACATATTCAGAAATTTAATTTGAAAAGTGATCGAAATAAAGTGTTTGTTTCCGCTATTGAATGAAACAATTGCTTGTATTAAATTCTACCTTAAAAGGCAAACGTTTTCCCTTTGATTACCCCTATTCGTGTACTGCAATAATTGAAATATTTTGTATTTATTACCTGTCAACCTGTGGTCATGACACGTCATCCAGTGATTATCAGATAATGGCGGAATGCATTCTGTGTTCCCAATACAATTTTTTTTGTTTATTTTTGTTGTTGTTGTTGTAATAATTTTTTTCTTCTTTTATGAAATGATTTCAGGTCTGCTTCATTGGTTTTTAACCTTTAAAGCTGATTGGAATGATTATTTAAGTACCTTTTTTTTTTGCTGGTTATATCAACATAATGGTTATAAGGTAACACTTATGAATGAACAAAAAAAAAAACATTGGCTTTAGATTGATTGACTGAAAAATGTTAACGAAAAAAAAAAGAACAACAACAATTAAGCTGATGATTATAACAAATGGTAACTAATCAAGACCACAATAATAATATTTGAGGTGTCATTAGACTTGATTACGTTTGAATCAAAACATTTTCACACTTAAGCTCAGGGTAATTAAGCTTAAACCAATATCGATCTTATCTTAACCAAAAAAAAAAAAAAAAAAAAAAAAAAAAAAAAAAAAAAAAATCTTAATTTGTATTATGAATGAATGAATGAAAGAATGACTGAACAAATGAATGAATGACTGAATGAATCGAGGCGTTGATTATTTAATAAATGATTTGCCTTTTTTTTTCTGTTTTGTTAAATATTTGTTTTACCAGATTTTATTTTCTCTTTCATTTCAAAATTCATGCGAATTGTTTGAGAAGACAAGAGGTATTGATTTGTTAATTCATCAGCTTCAAGCTTTTTTTCTGTTGTTTTTTTTTTTTGGTTTAATGCTGCTCTAAAATGATGTTATTATTTCATGCTATTACAACTACAAATATGTTGTTGTTTGTTTTGTTTTGTTTTTATACTGACAGCTGTGTAGTGGTTCTCCCTGTAATCATTTTAATAATAACTTATAACACACATCCGTATATTATTAAGAAGGAAGAAAAAAAAGTTATTTTTTTTTTTTTTAATACACTTCTCATTTTATTTTTCATCAACTATTTTCTAGTTATCTTCTTTACATCTATCTTTACCATCTCTGACTATTTTTTTTTCTTATCGTTGTTTTTTTTTTTTTGGTTTAATGCTGCTCTAAAATGATGTTATTATTTCATGCTATTACAACTACAAATATGTTGTTGTTTGTTTTGTTTTGTTTTTATACTGACAGCTGTGTAGTGGTTCTCCCTGTAATCATTTTAATAATAACTTATAACACACATCCGTATATTATTAAGAAGGAAGAAAAAAAAGTTATTTTTTTTTTTTTTAATACCACTTCTCATTTTATTTTTCATCAACTATTTTCTAGTTATCTTCTTTACATCTATCTTTACATCTCTGAACTATTTTTTTTCTTAATTTTTTTTCAGAAAACTTAACCAACCTTTCTATTGCCGTATGTTTACCACAAACCAACTATCGCAGTCAGCCAGCCCGTCAACAACTTGATTCATGTTAAAAGCTAAAATCTTTACTACCAATTTAAGACGTAACAAAGCAAAAACAAAACAAAATAAAACCTAAACCAAAAACCAAAAACCAAACTAAAAGAATCCATAATAAAAATTTTGCCAGCATTAAGACACTATAAAAATTAGCAGATGTTTAAAGGTATGTATTCATGTTCTTATAAAAAAGAAAAAAATCAATCAAAGCTGTTTGAACAAACATAACTAGAAAAATGTATAAACAACCACTTGGTATTGGTTTTTTAACATTGATTTTCTTATCATTTACCATTATATTTGACCAAGAATGTAAATCTTGGCCTAATGTCTAGTAATCTATTTTAAAGCTTCTGCAAAATAGATGAAAAGTTGTTGAAAAAAGCTTCAATATTGAGTTATTGTATCTTATGTTCACATTTTGGGTGGTTTTTTTTTTTTTTGTATATTCTGTGTAATAAAGAGACTTATGCCCTAATATCGCCTGATATGTTATGCAGTACTCATTTCCATAATTGAGCCCCATCCTATCTATCATGTACCATATGTCATAAAGATAAATTTAAAATTTACTAGCCAAGACAAAAACCAAAATTTTTAACAGAGCTTATGTCAAAGTTAACACAGCAATGTTAAGTACTTAACAGAAATACAGAAAAAAATAGTCAAGGAAGAAACCATCAAAATTTTTCAAGGCTCACTATGTTAACATAGTGAACTTTTGAAGCCCAATATCTCAAGTTCCAGAACTATTTGGGATATACCACTTATTGGGTTTTATTAGGGACACCTTAGACTACATTTCGTATATAATAGGATATCCTCTCACTAGCGAAGTAACTCTGTAACTTCAAATCAATGCCTAATATTGGTTGCATGTGAGTACTGTAGGTTACGTTTTAGGCAGCCTTATTATATTTCGTAGTAGATCTGGTTTGTTTTACCAAGAGTGAAAATCAAATGTGTTTAGAGCATCCTAAACTTAGCTTACCGGCAGGCTATTCGATTTGCTTCAATCAACTATCAATTCTATCAAATTTTAAAATAATAATCATACATAGGCTTTGAATTCAAGCAAGGTTTTAAACTTGCGTTAATAGGACCTTTAACAGGTCTTTAAACAAAACGAAAAGATTCCAAATTTTCTATATCTTATAAGTGGTGGATAATTAATTTTTAATTTTTTATTTCAAAACACGTGCTGTCAGTTTCCATCTCTAATATCTTGACAAATGGCCACACAACTAATATTCGATTGCCTTGAATAAATGAAATTATGTTTTCTTTTTTTACAAGATTGCACTCTTTTAAGCCTCTTTTTAACGGTTAAGATATTGACGATGTTCAAAGTGTTGTTATTTTGAAAAAATATTTTTGCTGATGCTGTTGTTGTTTGGTTGTTGCGGTTAATAATGCCTGTGCTGCAAATCATGTTGAATTATGGTTTAAATATAATTTTTATGCGCTTTAATTTGCTGTTGTTGCTATTATTGTTGTTGTTGTTGTTATTGTTGTTATTGTGATAGTTGCTGTTTTTATTTTCACAGTTTTTGGTCATTAAATATTAAACAGCAAAAACAGGCAACATCAAAACCTCAACATCTACAGCAACATATTAAATTATAAAAACAACAACAGCAATAAAAATATTTTAAAATTTTTGTTTTTTTTTCTTTTTACTTTTCTTTATTCCACTTTTATTATTGTTGTTGTTGTTGTTATTATTACACATACCAAATGAGCAAGAAAACACCAAGTGAACGAACGAATTATTACCCTCAATACCCAAATAATATTTTATTTTATTTAAACACCCTGTAAATTACCAACTCAAACAAGTAGAAAAAGAAGAAGAAGAAGAAGAATAATGTCTGTTTAAATTAATCAAAACTGATTACAAGTGCGATATTCTGTGCGGTGTTCTGTATTCTGTATTCTGTGTTCTGTGTTCTGTTCTGTTCAATGCTGTTCAGTTCTGAATTACGATTCTTTTCTTCTGTGGCTTTAATTTAATAAAAACAACAACAACAACAACAACCACAACAACAACAACAACAACAACAGAAATAGCAGTAACATTATTGTAATATTGTTGTAATGAATGGCTTAAACAAAGTTTTAAAACCTTAATAATCCACTGATTTAAACAGTGATAATCATGTTGCTGTTGTTATTACTGTTATGCTATATGGTGGTTACACCATACACGGACTGATTATGCCTGTATTGAGGTTATTTTTTTTTTTTTTGTAATTGATTTTCAGTTGTTTTCGCATGCATAGTTCTTCATACGATTTTCAATGCAAAATTGTTTTGTTTTGTTTTTTTCTTCATTCAATCTTAAATTGTTTTTTTTTTTTTTAAATAAAAATTTAACTGTGCGCCATTAATTACAAACAGAGAGAAAACTTAAGATTTATTAGGTGATGTTCTAGTTTATGGCGTTTAAGTTTTTGAGCTTCAGTTTCCCCTCCTTGTTTTTTTCAGATTTTCCATGTCGTTATCATTAATTTTATGTGGCGTTGGTTGTTCGTTCATATTTGTTGACTTGTTGAAATTTTAAATGTGGCAACAAGTTTTGAACATGATTACGTATTTTTTTTTGCCATATGCTAGCTGTTAAGGCTGTGGTTACAAAAAAAAAAAAAATGAAGTTGCCAGATGCCAGTCAATACTGAAGCTGAAGCATTGTATTACAAAAAAGTTTGTATTATAAACAGCTCATATCTTTCGTTTATCGGGGGCGATAGGATTCAATTCCCGTATCGCTGGAGGAAGTACTTAAGAATGGTTTGCTGTGGGGAGTAGCTATAAAAAGTGGCAAGCTTATAGAAACAGTGGCAACCTTATGAAAGTGGCAACTTTGTACAAAAAAAAAATCCCGTAATATACATACGTACATACATAATTGGTATCACAACACTTCAATTAGGACTACACCCTTGTCTCTCACACCACTTCCGTTCTGCACTTTTACAGTTTAAAAGCAATTCCGAACGATAGATTTTTGCGAAACTTTTCATGGCAAATTTTTTTTTTTGTTTGCTCTTCGAGTTTTTGTCAGAAATCTATTGAGAGGAAGTCGCCAAAGCAATATTTTTTAATATTGCGCTAGTTATGACCTAGGGTTTGAACAGCAGCGGCCTACACACTACCTACTTGACTACGACGTCTGCAATCGACTAATTCGATTCGCATTTATTTCCCCATAGTTTAGCAGCCTGCAGTTGATTTCATTATCTTGTTGATGTAACAAAGTGTGCGAAGTGCGCAGTTAATTCTTCAATATCCGCTTTAGCAGTGTCACCCTGTGTTTTGTATAGAGTGTGATTAAATATTTTGTTTATCAATTTGTAATTAAAGTTGTCTATTTGATACGCTGCTCTATAGAAATATCATTCTGAATTCTTTAGAGGCAGCGTTTAACGAATAGATGACACTTGTGACGTATGGTGTCCCTTTCCGAAATTTCTAGGAGTACAGAAAAGTCGATATCATGTGCAAATTTTAACTGTTTCTCTTAGTACAAGAGCCTTCCAGAGGACAGAATTTTCATAGGATAGTTCCTAAGAGACTGTTTTGTCCTGAATTGGTCACTACAACTTAGTCGGAATTGCAACCTATCTTCTCGCACCATGATGTAAACAATTTAGACTCTAAGGCAGTGTGATTTACAAGGTGATCTATGCAAAAACATACAAATCTTCTTCTTCTTTCTGAATTTAATGCTGAATCCAAACTGTACTAGCGATATTAACTATCAGGGTACTTAAGATAGCCGTAATATCTAAAGTGACCTTCCAAGAAAGAAAATTATTATTTTGATGGCACTCAGATGTTCCACTTTGCCGTAGAATCTACAAGAAAAAAGAGTGATATGTCCCACAAGCGAATCTCCGCGCTCCGAAAACCATGCCCCATACGATGTCTTCTTAAAAAGTCTTTAAAGATCGCAATAGATTTTCGATTCTATCCATTTCTTTCTAGAACAGTCAAACCTGTGCCATAACAATGTTTAGTTCTTGCCTAATCACTTACTCTTTCTGCTCAAAACAGTCTTCTAGAGGAGGCTTGATTGATCACTCCGTCAGGCCTGCGCACATTGTAACTCTTCCGCTGTTACGTTGTCTCTTACGCTACAATATTACGGAATGTACAGTACGCTTTACATACATACACATTTATATACATACATACATACATACAGAATTATTCATTATAATCCTTCACACCACTTATGTTGCGTGTGTCAATGTTATACATGACTGGCGACTCCGAACGACAGATTTTTGACAACAATTTTCAAGGCAATTTTATTTACTCACAGAGTTCTTGTCAGATATCTTCTGAGAGATATCTTCGTTTTGCTGGAGATAACTGATCTGGGGTTTGAACCGTGGCCTAATAAGCCAATACACCACCTACTAGACTACGTCGATTACTGTTTGTGTATCCTAACCTTCACGAAACCCCCAGAATGAATGGAATATACCAGCCAGTAATTGTGATATCTTCTGAGAGGAAGTCGCCTAAGAAATATTTTTCGTATTTCGTTTCGTGAAGATATTTCGTTCTGTTGGAGGTGTCTGAAGCGGTGTTTGAATCGTGGTCTCACCTCTAAAACGCCACCGCAGTAAATGTTCACTAAAACCGAAAAGTATTTCTAGTGTCAAGTATAAGTTTATGTATTTCAAACAGATGGAGATGGAATACAGATTTCTTTAAACATTTATTCGACCCATCTGGCCACCCTTAATCAACGACCTCGTCGTATGTACACACTATCATTAACAAACACACCTCGTTAAGACTATTCCGTTCTGTTCTGTTCTGTTCTGTTCTTTGCTCTTTTTTTTATTATTTTTTGTACGTGAAGTCATAAAAATTTTCATTTCATTGCAAATAATTTCTTAATAGCGCAGGTATTTCTGTATTTTTCATTACCATAGACACGAGACCCAATCACACTCACACTCACATAACCATATTCGTATTTAGACTTGAATCAGGCCTCAGATCTGAATTAAAAAAAATATAAAATATGAATGCCAAGACTCTTAATAGTTTATGTTGCAATTAATTATACTTTTTTATTATTATTTTACCTTTTTTTTTTTTTTTTTTTTTGCTTAATTTAATTGAGATTTTTAACTTCATGTGCGAGTGGAAAACAAGTTTCGTTTTTATTTGCTAGCGAAACTGAATTTATTTTCGTTTTTATTTCCACTTTTTTATGCAATTTTTGTTAATTGTTTACGAAATTTTTTTATTTCATTTTATTTAAACGGAATGAAAGGATTTTTCTAAGCAGTATTGCAGTGACATTGTATGAAAAATCGTGTTAATCATACCTTAAATTAACACAAAAATTCAAAATAATTCCGCTTAAAAACCCAATTCATAGGTTTTTATCCTCTCATATCCAATTCTCTTTAAATTCTAGTTTATATTTCTGCAATTGCGGGATTTATTTTGAAGTGGAGATGGTTTTTGTATGGACTGGATATTGATTTGTGGTATCACATTAGACCTGATCTTTGGCCAAAGCAAAATATACTCTTCAAGAAGCGTTCACCGGCCAGATCGATCTAGAAATTAGGCATGTTCTTTTCAACTTTACACCTTTAAATGCAGTTGCTGTTATGCAGTATGCATCCCAGAAAGTAATCTATCTTGTCTATACTGCCTGTTCACTTTGAGAAATCCATTGTGTTGAGAACTGTTTGGTCCATTTGGCAGTGCATAAAAACTCATTAATATTGCAGCTGCTGAACAATATCAAACTCTTTACCGCTCTTGCGGCATGCTTCCAAGTGATTATTGAAAATTGAAACTACTAGAACAAGTGAGATGTCTACGACTTCCCCAATCATTTACACTTTCAATCGTGATTTAATTCAGTTGTTTTGCACTAAAATAACAACAATATGCGTCGACAATATTTTGCCATTGTAATTAATGGTATGGAATTCCTATACCATAGGATCCCTTTTAAGCGCTTTCTATATTAAAATTTAAATAAAACAAAGTATCTTTGAGAAATCTATTAATGCCCTTACGATCAAGTATCTGACTGAATAACATGGTTATGTTGGCCTTGAGGCTTACGGTCGAAGAAATTTAGAAATCGAGTCCAACGGTTCACTTCACCTCTACGAGAGAAGATCATGCCCTCAAATCGCTCTTGTAGTATATTCAATGTTGCATGAGTTGTGTGGCAGGTAGAGCTGTCCTCTTGACAGCATATCTCAAGAATTATCCAATTCAGTCCAATCAACAATCTATCAATCAATCTATCAAGCAATCTATAAAGCGATCTATCAAGCAATCTATCAATCAATCTATCTATAAAGCTGTCTATCAAGCAATCAATCTATCAATCAATCTATCAAGTAATCTATAAAGCGATCTATCAAGCAATCTATCAATCAATCTATCTATAAAGCTGTCTATCAAGCAATCAATCTATCAATCAATCTATCAAGTAATCTATAAAGCAATATATTAATCAATCAATCTATCAATCAATCTATAAAGCAATCTATTAATGAATCTATCAATCAATCCATTAATCAGTCTTTCAATCAATCTATCAAGCAATCTGTAAAGCACTTTATTAATGAATATGTCAATCAATCTATCAATCGATGTATCTACCAATCTATCAGTTAATTTATCAATCAATTTATCTATCAATCAATCTATCTATAAAGCTGTCTATCAAGCAATCAATCTATCAATCAATCTATCAAGTAATCTATAAAGCAATATATTAATCAATCAATCTATCAATCAATCTATCAATCAATCTATAAAGAAATCTATTAATGAATCTATCAATCAATCCATTAATCAGTCTTTCAATCAATCTATCAAGCAATCTGTAAAGCACTTTATTAATGAATATATCAATCAATCTATCAATCGATGTATCTACCAATCTATCAGTTAATTTATCAATCAATTTATCAATCAATCTTTCTAACAATCTATCACACAATTTATCAATCAATCTATCAAACATTTTATCAATCAACCTATATAACAATCTATCAATCAATTTTGCTGTTGACAGTGATGGCCTGGTTAACATCGGTCTCAAAAATTACGTACCCATTATCAAACGTAGCTTGCTTTTCCCATCAAACTTTTTAACAAAAGTAAAAACTACAAGGAAGAGAACTTAAGTTTGATACAATTTTACTGTTGATTTATGATATTTATCTCTTGCAGTTTAAAACCTTTACAAATTCCAATGAGACTTGAATATATGGCTTCTGGATCGTAACTCTAATAATTTGGTGAACCCGCAATGCCAGTTAATTCTTGCAAAGAATAAATTCAAGCGGCAAGGCGCTGCAGAGAAAAATGCTTTTGTTAGCATATCCGAAATGCATTTTATTTTCAAATTTTCTTTTTTTTTTCCTATTAAAATTGATCTCTTACGCAGTTTTCTTCATTACATTTGCCAAATTGTCTATGTAGGAGTGTAGGTCTTAAGAATAATTTGAAATTTTCTTATTTGTAGCAGTCAGCCTAAGAAAATGCTTTTAAAAGTTCATTTACAAGTTTTCATTTGCACAGGCTTTTAAAATTATTAAAAAACGAAAAATTGCTTAAAAGCAGAACTAAACTTTAAAAGCAAAAGTTTTGTCTCGTAAAGTAAAAATACAAACATTTCAAGGGGAATGCAGCAGTGACAGCTAGCAATGCTGCAATTGATGCGTGTTGTCTATGCTGCAGCAATATTGAGAGTTTGTATAACAAAGAAGCAAAATCTACTTAAAAATTTAAGGCTTTTGAACAAGAAAGAGAGAAAAGAAAAGAAAGAGAAAAGAAAAGAGAGAAAACAAATAGTTTTTCTTGCTTTCACTCTGGCTGGCTTTCAATTGCCAATTTGCCTAGCTAATGTTCTTTTGGCATTTTCCTTTAGAGTTGCTCCTTTTAAAATTTTCTTTAACTGTTTGTTGTTGTTGTTGTTGTATGTTTTTGTTGTTTCTATTCTATGAAAAACTATTGTAAATTTCATTTTATTATTTCAATTAAAACAATTTCCTTTTCAAAAACTCTTAATTAACAGGCTTTTAAAAATGGAAACTTTATCTCCCTCCCTTCTTTCCATTCCTTACTTCTTTTTTTTTTTTTTTGTTCTTTTTTTGATTGCGCCTCTTTAACGAAGAGAGAGCAAGAGCAATTGAAAGAATCGAAATCCTTTTTTAGTCTTGCTTTCGACAAAGTTTTTACTGCTCCTGCTGCTGCAGCTCATGCCAGAGCTGCTGCTGGTAATCGATGTGAAGTGTCATGTAGTTGAGACGAAGAACCTGGCACTGAAACTTAAGGAACAAGGAGATGATAAAACTTCAACGGGCTACAATATATATATAGAGAGAGAGAGAGATGGGAGGTAGATTATTAACAATAAGCCCTACAAGTGTTAGCTGCAGTGTGTTTTAACAGACACATCCAGAGGAAGAGAGAGAGAGAGGCAAAGTGTAAATGCTAGAGCGGCATAGAGTGTGCCAAAACAGAAAGTGTAACTAAATGAAAAAGCACTTAAAGAAACACAAGCACTTTAAGTAAATGGGGTTAAAAGGACTGAATGCCAAAAAGGATACACTGACTGGCCTGACTAAACGTCAAACTGGTCCATAATAGAAGCTTGAAAAAATTACGAAAAAAAAATAATTTTTTCCCTTTTTGCTTCTGAGAAAATTAGCAAAATCATGATAAATTGCAACAAAGAAGAACAATAACAACAATACAACAGTAACAGCAACAACAACAACAACAAGTGCAACTACTGTTGTGTGAACGAAAATATATCGAGGAAAACAAATACGGAAATAAAGGCTTTTCACTCAATGCCCCATAACGAAAGAGTAATAAAAAAAAAAAGAAATGGAAAATGGAAAATGGCCAAGAAAAGATGAAAAAAAAAGAGGAATTTCAAAGTGTGAAAATTCTTGGGGATTTAATGAAATTATATGGGAAGAAGCATTGAAATTTGTAGACCAAAATGAAAAGCTGCAACAGAGCAATCCATTTACGAGGTTTGTTTCAGGCAGAGATGATAGCAAGCAACCACAATGTGTATAATGAAACGAACTATTATCAGAGTTATCTGTTAAGCAGGACATTGGCGTTAATCCTAGCAATGTTTTATACTTCTGGTCATTATTCCTTTCAATCGACTCCGAACGATAGATTTTTGAGAAACTTTTCTTGACAATTTTATTTACTCTGAGACCTTTTGCCAGAAATTCTATGAGAAAGGGTTGCCGAAGAATTATTTGTTCATGTTTTGTTTTGTTGGGGGCCTCATGTCTAATACCTACTAGACTGCCGAACCTACCATAACTCTCACGAAAGCTGAATTTTGTGGAATACTATGGGAATTCTTTTCAGCCTCGATTTTAGTGGCTGGTACAAGCACTAAACGAACGTCGAACGTTGTGGACGCATAGTTGAGGTCTTTATACCAAAAGGATAGATTAGCTAGAGGTTTCCATTTTAGGCCATTTTTAGCTTACTACGCCCATTGTTCTTATGAGTACAGTGGTATAAAATTGATGATGCACTTCAACACCAAGAGTCGTCTGGGGCAAGCCATATAGACTGTGTCATGTACTTCCAACAGTTATTTTCGAAACTTTAAAAATGGAGTTTCCCACTACCCTCATACGTATCATAATGATTGTTGGTTTCCACCACAAAGATAATCATTTCTTCCTTCTTAGACTCGCAACTTCATGTGATGACGGGCATTCCTAAGAAGTAAAACGTATCCCGTAAGGCTAAAGGCTACAAACTGAATGTCTATCAGCAGTTCTGTGTCACAGGCGAAACAATTGAAAACTTTCACGATATGGTGTTGGCATTTCATAGAAGACAATGGTTCAGATTCTAATGATCGCTTCGATAGGAGAAAGTTTACCTCAAGATGATAGCCAGAAGCACCGTCATTTGCTAACTTTCCAATAGTTTTTGGCGTTGCTAAGCTGCAATGTAGACCAAAGCCTCAGCCATTTTCTTACCCCAAACAATACGGCAATCCGCTCAATACAGCAGCTACCAAAAATCAGTCAAAATAGTGGGTGTTTCATAGCAAAGAGTTACCAAAGAAGGCTAATGAAGTCTTGGCGAATAGTTTTTTAGGGATGCTCGCGGTTAAGTCCACATTGACTAGCTTGAAAAGGGAAGTATATTATGACAACCCATTGGGTCAACATTAGATTAAGAAAAAAATTCTTGTGCATCAAGACATTATGCAAAGGTGCACACATAAAGATCCATAAATTTGGCTACAAATTTCTTCTGGAACTAGTTCCGAATGACGATTATTTGTTTTAAAACGTGAGGAATGACTCAACGGGAACGATGAAATTAACTCACAAAGCGTAGCTGTTTTAATGGCATCGAAAATATTTATTTTTTGGAAGCGATAAGGAAGAAAAATTTTGTGAAAAAGTTTGGAGAGCCCAAAGGAGCTACAAATATGTTGAAAAATAAAATGATTTCTCAAGCAAAGTCCAGTGTTTCGTTTCCTATATGCAGCTGCTAAGGAATCACACAAAAACATCAAATTTTTAACGCCCTCTAGTGTGCTCCAGTCGTACTTCAACAAAAGTAGAGGCAGATAGAGGACGAAGTCAGGGCTGCTATGGGCTACATCTTACTGGAGCAAATCGTCTGTATGAATATCGTGTACCTTTTGGGAGATTATGTTTCGGAAATATGTGAGAGTTTTTCAGAGAAAAGGGTCCTGGTTAAGGTTAACCGCCTATGATAACCAATAAATTTTCTTGGTGCCAGTGACCTCAGCTAAGTGCATTGCTGTTTTATAAATATGCTGTTGCTCTGAAGCCCTTCTCAAAACAATATGCATTTCATAGCTTTGCTTGATGCACACACATGCTGGAACTGTTTGTTATAATTCCTAGGAATTTAGTTGACCTTGACGGTGTGTTCCAATTATAGAAGAAATCAAATTTAAACGTTTTGTTGCAGCAGTGGTAAGAGCGTATTCTGCCTTTGATGGATTCAAGGAGGAGATTGGCAATCTAGTGTCTTTCTTCACTTGTCTTTGATTCTCACTCTGCCTGTTGAAAAATTATAAAACTTCTCGACCGCCCCTCGTTTATTTTCAACGTTATCAGTTGATCGTTTTTTCTAAGATGTTTTTGTAAAAGCCTTCTTAGATTCTTTTTTTTGAAATTTTTTGTTGTTGTTGTTGTCCAGCATTTAATGTAATTTAACATAATGTTTTGCCGTATGTAACGTGACTCACGTACTAAACTTTTTTAATGTAAGTTTGTCTCTCTTTATTTCTGACTGCTTATCTGTCTGTCTGTTGTCTGTCCATACAACTGCCTGTAACTGCAAATTTTTCTAATTGTTAAACTCTCAATGGCTTAAAGGCAAAAAAAAAAAAAAAATAAAAATTCAAAGGCAACCAATAAAAAATTACAAAAAAAAATACAAAAAAAAACAACAAATAAAATAAGAACATACATCTGTTAAATTACAACAAACATGACTAAAATAAAAGAACAAAAATACAGGCTAACAACAGTACAAAAATTATCTTAAAATTGTTAAACGAGAGTTAATCTTAAATCATGATCACTGATCTACAACAAGAACGTTTTTTTTTTCTTTCTTGTTTTCATTTTTTTCGAAGACAAAAAATTTGAAAATCAAAAACAAAAACAAAAAAAAATGGGAATAAAAACATTTAAAATTACAACAACATGATTAAACAATTCGCATTTAATGTTAAAAATCTATTGGTTTTCCAACAAAAAAAAAAAAAAACAAAAAAAAAAAAAATATTCTGCCAAGAGGGGTAAAAACTTTAAACTGTTAAGGTGCCCGCATAGACCCACATGCCTTAAAGTTTAAAAATCTTCTTGTTTTTTCGTTTCTTTTTTTTTCTAAGTTCTTTTTGTTGTTGTTATTGTTGTTGTTGTTGTTGTTGCTGGTAGTAAAAATGATCCGTGCCCATATTTAAAAATACAATAAAAATCCGGCCAACATTTTGTCGTTCCTTTAAAAATGTTTCACAATTTGCTAAAAAAAAAAGTTTCAACCCGCAAACAAAAAAAAAAGAACTGAACCGTGAATTTCAACAAATTTGAAAAAAAAAAAAAAAAAAAAAAAAAAAAAAAAAAAAAAAAAAAAAAATCGATAAAACCAAATGAAGCGAAAATTTACGTTTAACAACGACAAGTAGTTGGTTGTGTGTTTGTTTCTAACCTTACAAAACAATTAAAATCATTTTTTTTTATGTTTAATTTTTTATTTTTATTTAATTTTTATTTAATTTTTATTATTTATTTTTATTTTTTTATTTCATTTTTTTGTTTAAATTGTTTTTAAAGTCAAATGCTTTTGTAATCGTCGCTATAACCGCCAGCAACCACCAGTTTGATGATGACTTTTAACAAAAATTTATTGTGTTCAAATACTTAAATTCTTTAACCAACTATCATGCAACTAAATGGTTTATAGAGGGCGCTATTCACAGAGCTGGTAAAGAATAGTCATATTGGATTCATATTCTAAGTTAAAATAGTTTTACCAGCTAAATTTGTTGTGTCATAGCACACATAAACTTTTATTATAATACATCTCTAGTGAGTTCAGACTAAATTCAAGGGTATTTCAAGGCTTTGCAACAAAGTATTCTTGAAAGAAATGTTGAGGACTACAGCTTATTCCTGCAGTTTTGCCAGAAGGTTGCTTAGAAGACTAAAAATTTTTCCTCTTTCGTTTAGTTCAAGATGTTGAGCTAGGGCGGTTTTAATCACGTACTTTCGTCTCTTAAGCCAACACAATACCTACTAAACTATGGCAAAAAAAAATTGTAATTATACAAAAAATAGTTGGGAACCACTGCAACCACTTAAGTGATAAAAACTGCATTCCTTACCGTAACAACTGCATTCCTTAAACAAAACCAGTAGAGTGCAGGTAATCTAGTACAAAACATGTTAGCTTATTAGACGTGAGGCCTCAGTTTAAACCTCAGGTCAGACACGTCAAACAAAACGAAATGTGAACAAATATTTCTTTGGCGACTGGGTCTCAGCAGATTTCTGGCAAAAAATCTGAGAGCAAATAAAATTGCCATGAAAAGTTTTTCAAGAATTCAAACCAATTATGTATGTACTCGTATGTATGTATGTAGAGCGCCAATAGCAATAAGTCGTTGCAGATAGTAAGTGTTTTCGAAAAGAAGCATTTACTATGAGGTCCTGCTTAAGAGCCAAACAACTCATGAAGACAGAGGCCTTAGTTTTTTAGAGATGATTTGTAGTTCTACAGGGCAATTGTAGATAAGATAGATTAACTGTCGCTAGCCTAAAACTGTAGAAGCTCAATCGAGAGATGTTCCATTGATTTGCCTGCAAATTTACAGTATAAGGGCGGCCACTTCTCTCTTATAACAGGCAATAATATACACTCAATTATTCTATTCTTAATCGCCTTAGTAGCGTAGGCAGTGTGTTGGATTATTAGATGTGAGGCCACGGTTCAAAACTCCGGTCAGACATCTCCAACATACCGAAATATGAAGAAAATATTTTTTCGTAGACAGCCTCTCAGAAGATTTCTGGCAAAAACTATGAGAGTAAATAAAATTGACGTGAAAAGTCCTTCAAAAATCTGTCGTTCGGAGTCGATTTTAAACTGTAGATAACGCCCACCCTTGTATAAAATTAACAAACACAACATAAGAGGTAAGAGAACATAGGTGGTGGTGATCCAGGTTAAAGGAATGTAATGACATGCTCTTTTGGCTGAAAAACCGGAGACAAGTGCTCAGTTGTCTCTGAAATGTCGGCATAACACTTTCCTTTAACGGCGCCGAACAGAAGATAGTCCAACGATGTCAAATGACAGCTTTATGGCGGCCAATTGGCATTAATATTTCAGCTAATTAAACGACCATAAAACGTTTGACGCAATAAATTGATTGTGGCATGAGATGTGTGGCAAGTTGCACCATCCTATGGAAACCAAACATCGTTCACATCAATACCATGAAGAGCATGAACAAAAAAAAAAAAAAATCGGTAATCATGGTGCGATATAGATCGGCATAACGGCGCTCCACAGAAAATAATGCAACAGTGTTAAATCGCAGGTTCTTGGCGGCCAATCACCATCAAAATTTCGGCTAATTAAACTGTCAGGGGCCAATGATGCCTCCGCTACACATGACGTACCCAACAGTTACTCGTAATGGGTGCATTGGCTTCAATTCAAAATGAAACTGAGCTTCTTCCTAGAAGATGATTTTTTTTTTTTTTGGAAAAAAATTTCCAACCAAAATTGTCTTTGTTTTTGAAATAAATTTCCAATAAATCCTAACGTTGCTCAATCTTAAATCGGTTCATTACGTTCAGTAGAGATAATCTATTGGATTTTGTGACAGAATAGAATGACATAAGTATAGTCTGATTCGAAATAACCGATAATTCAAATTTAAATCGATAGATGGCCCACCTGATACTTCTTTCCTTGCCTGTTAATTGTCTTAAATTTTCCGTATGCCTTCAGATCCCTTGAAACAAACTAGAAAGTTTTCATTCTTTTACAAACTGTTTGAAAATTTTTAATGTGTGTTTTCCCTATTCACCAAAGCAATTTTCCTATCATGACACATACTCCATTACGTACTTGTCTGTCTGTCTGTCTGTCTGTCTGTGGCGTTTATTTGTCTCTGTTTCGATTTAAAGTTTTTCTGTTTGCTCGAAAACTCTGTTGCAGTCTGAAAAGCATTTTGATTCGTTCGTTTTTTTTTTTTTTTTTTTTGTTTTGTTTCGTTTTGTTTGTGGTCCAAAATGTTTAATGATTGAAAAATAACATGAAAATCGTGCAAATTTTCAGTAAAACTATTAAAGAAAATTATTTTAAATGTAAGCAGGCAGGCAGAGAGCAGGCAGTCAGATGAATTTTAAAGTGCCTGCTTAAACAATAAAAAAGACGACTTTAAACCAAACCAAAACCAAAACTCATTCAAAAAGCCAACTTGTACTTGGTAGCAGAAGCGTACTTATCAATAAGATAAAGGGGGGGGGAGGGTGTATGTTCTCTGCGTTAGGTTCGTGATAAACTTTCTTCAAGAATTTAATTGAAAGGTTAAAACGTAAAGGTAGGGTGTGGGATGTTTGTATCTCTGCCGTCCTCTTTTTACTATTTCTTTGCCACGTTCTAATTCCTTAAATTGTTTGCTTCTTGCTTAGCCTTATAAAGATCTTTATTTCAGTTTCTCTCTCTCCCTCGCTCTCTCTCTCTCTCTCTCTGTGTTGTAATGGTTTCTATATTGTATGTGGTTGAATTTGCTTGCATCTCCTCTCTATAATTCATTGCGTCATTCAACAAATTTCCAAATTCATGCAATTTTTCATCGTATCGGCAGACATCGATAGCATTTCATTGCAATTTGATTGCCTTAAATTGAGTTGAGAAAATTTTTCCTTCTACTGCTGCAACAGCTATAGAGTGGCAGGCACTATATAGAAGAGAAGAGTTTCGAGAGGCAGCAACTTGCTGAAACTCTATTTCAACTTCATGCAGCAACATATGTACATAAGCAATCGTCTGTAGCAACAGCAACAACAAAATAATGATTTCTAATGATTTTATATTATATTTGTTGCTATTATTTGTCGTTGTTGTTGTTGTTGTTGTTATTGTTGCTCTTCAAAAATCAAAATTTGATTTTTGTTTTGTTCGTTCTTTGTTGCTCTATGGCTGCGGTTGAAGACACAATTCGTTGTGCATGAATTTTTTTTGCAAAGATTTTTTTGTCTTCATCAAAAAAGGGGAAACCTTTTGCAGGCGCGTTGTATCTTTTACTGTGTGGTTGTTTCATTTTTGCTTTTCGTTTTTCTGCATTTGATTTGAAGGACAAAACAAGCACAAAAATAGCTCTACTCAGACAATAAATATAACACAATAATACTTCGCATTAAGAAAGAGAGAAGGAACTGAAGAAAAGTGTTGGTCGACATTTGTGTGTATTTCCAACACTCGAGAAACTTTGATTCGTAAAATGTTGTTGATAACTAGCTGCAACTAATCATAACAACATCACATATGATAGTCTATCAATCTGATCTCGGTGGCATGGTTCTTGTTATTGGTTTATATACGCTGAAGTCTTCACTCACATTAAGTAATTGACTTCATTGAGCCATAAAGTCTCTTAGATTTTCTCAGAAGCTTAAAGTTCCACTCATTATTATATCCAACTCCTCTTTACTGAGTACACACTTACATACGTATGGTACATAACAATCCTTAAGCAATTGGGGCCCAAAACAGGAGAGGAGGTGGTTACTGATGAGGGTAGTGACATCAATCGCTATATATGCAGCTCCTATATGGGCCGAGGCGATGAACAAGAAGACCTATAGAGCAGGAATAGAAACGGCCTACAGGATATCAGTTCTCAGGATAATTTCCGCCTTCCGCACGATGTTTACTGAAGATAGTAGTGGAAGTAGAGAGGAGAAAATATGATGCAAGGAGGGGAAACGGATATTTCGATTGTTGGATGATGCTATGGATAGATGGCAGCAAGACTGGTCCAATTCCAACAAGAGAAGATGGACCTACAGACTCATACCGAGTATAGGCGAATGGATCAAGAGGAAACACGGTCTGGTGAACTTCTACCTGACTAACCGGCCATGGATTTTACAGAGCATATCTCAATAAGTATGATCATGACATGGATGAAGCATGCCCTGAATGCAGAAATGAAAAGGAAACTGCGGAGCATGTTTTTCTTTGATGCAGCAAAGACTGGCTGAGAGAGCAAGGTCAGCAGAATTGGAAGGCAGCACACGCTGAATCACCAGCCCCCCCCGAAGTAATACTTGATTGTTGTCCCGGGGGGTGGGGCGAATGGTTGAATGTGTGACTAACGAGGTTGCGTTTACTACGTATGCGCTTAGCAAGCCAAAAGTAAGTCTTGCGGCGAATCGTGCGTATTGGTACGCCGGGATACCAATGTCTTTTGAAGATTCTCAACCTTTACCTCGTAAAGCTTTAAAAAAATCCTTAAGCAATCAAAAACTGTAGCACGATTAGTCTGCCTGTTAGTCAACCCACATACATACATACGGACTTACGGTTTAAAGTTGATGATGAACTGCAGATTTTCTTGAGAAACATTTCGTGGCAATTTTGTTTGTTTTACTCTCACAGTTGTTTGTCAGAAATCTGCTGAGAGGAAGTGCGTTTAGTGGGTGAGATCTGACATGGGGGTTTGAACCGAGACCTCACATCTAATTAGCCAGCATATTATCCAATAGACTACGGCGGCAACCTAGTCAGAATTTTTCCATTTTATTTCAGTAGCTTATGGCTGCTAACCTATGTCTAGACACAGCAATAGTTGTCGACCTTCAATTTGTGACCAGTTAACGCAGTGACCAATTAATGCCGATTTAATAAATGAATGAATTTAATCTGGAATATCGGCAAGCGTTAGAAATTCTATTCTCCACACCAATGCCCAATTGTTAATGTCACAACAGCTTAGGAAAATATGTTTGAATTCCCATTGACCACACGTAGACTGTTCTCCTTCCTTCTGACCTATTACACATTGGCTATAGGATATACTATTCGCTTAGAGCCACCTCTCGCGATAAAGAGTCTTGTGATAGAGACTCTTGTTTCTCAACATGTATTAAATCAGGTCCATATGCACTATTTATAAAAACCTTCTGTCAAGTAACCGTAGTCTACTAAGTAGTGTGTTGGCTTATTAGACATGAGGCTACGGTTCAAATCCCAGATCAGATATTTCAAACAAACCAAAATATGAAAAAATATTTCTTCTTTCTTATTCTCCTTTCATTTGGTCATCTGACAACTCAGTGCCATTTATTTACTCCTGGAACACGATTTGATTTTTCAATTAGAATAGAGAATTAGGTCAGACCATCTTTGTGTACAGAATTAACCTCTGATTTTTCATAGGCATTTTGCACTCTGGAGTACGGCTTACGTCTTTTAAATGTTTTTAATCTTTAACTGTATTGAACTAATCCTGTTGTCTAGGATTAGGATTAATTAAGACGGTTAGGGGCCATAAGCTATGCTTAACGCCGATAAATATTTGAATATATTTAACCTTGAAAGGGTCAGTTTAAGAAATTCAATATCTTGAAAATATGATTGTGAGAGAAACCTAATCGTTCATTTCTGGTTTATTGACCTTTAAACTCTCAGGTCAAATTTGTTTTTCATTGAAACTAAAACTCATAGTTCTTATACAAAATATTGCGTTTTTTTTTACTAACATTTCGCTTTTGAGTGTATAATTGAATTCCCATTCAATGACGAAGATCTTGCATTTATAGTCCGTTACAGACCTAATGGTGGCGGTGTGTGAATGTAGGAAAAAATAAAGAAAAAAAAAAAAAAAAAAAAATGCCCTCTTCGCCATTTTAGGCCACAAATCGAAATCAAAAGTTGGAAATTTTTATAAACGGTTTTGATTGTTTTCGATTTTTATTACGTGTCTTATTTGTTGTTATTTTGTTTTTCTTTTTTGTTTCGTTGTTTTGTTGTTTTGTTTTGTAAATTTTCCAACGTTGGTGGTGGCGGATTGGTTGGTTGGTTGGCTGGCTGGCTGGCTGGTTGTCTGTCGTCTATTGTAACAGTCATGATGTAACTGGGATTTATTTGTAATTGATGTATTGTTGTTGTTGGTGTTGTTGCGGGTTGCCATTATGCCCTCAGGTGTGATATTTATATAGTGTTTATTTACCACACAATAACAACAACAACAACAATTATAAACACAACAACTTTCCTTTTAAAGGCAGGCGGAAAAAAAATTTACAAAAAAAAAAGTCATAAAAACAAAACAGAATAAATTTCATTTTTCTTTTGAATTAGCGTGTTAAACGTAAATTGGACAGACAGATAGATGGACAGACGGACAAAATAAGTTTCACTTGAATAGCTGCTTGTAACAGTTTTTTCTTCTTCTCTTTTAAGGAAGTAAAGAAGGAGGAGAGGGAGAGTATGGGGTTTTTGTTAGTTTAGATTTCTATGATTTGTTTTTCAAAAAATGCAAATACAAATAACTGGTAATAACGGTATATTTGCATTGTTATAACAGTTATTTCTTTATATTTTTTGTTGGTGTTGTTGGTGATTTTTGAACTGTCATTTTCAATATTAACACATCGAAAACGGCAATACTACTGCTGCTGCTGCTGCTGCTGCTGCTGCAATGCTGTGATACGAGCGATGGTGATACTGCTGCCAAACAAAATGAATATTTTGTTTTCGTTTTCAATTTCTGCTTAATTTTGCCTAGGGATCGCGAAAAGGTCGTTCATTCGTTTGTTCGTTTGTTTGTTTGTTGGTTACTATCTGACTATCTGTCCGTCTAGTTGGTTATTTAATGGGGAGGGAAACGCTTTCGTTTTCTGTTGTGGGGTGTTTATTTTAAAATAATTTTTTTCCTCTTTTTTTTTCTGTCGAATTCTTATGCCCGCAACTAAGTGACTGTCAGTTTTTTTTCTTTAGGTGTTGTCATGTTGCAGTCTTTCATTCATTGCCTGGTTGGTTGGCTTTTGTTGGTTTCTGCATGTTTTTTATTTTTTGGTTTTTTGTTTCTTTCCTTTTTATTTGTTATTTGCTTGAGTTTTTCTTGTTGTTGTTGTTGTTGTTGTTGTTATTGTCTAATATAACGTCAAAATTATTTAAATGTCAGTTTGAATTTATGTTTATATGTCATGTGATTTTAAGTCGGGGCTGGTTGTTGTTGTTTTTTTTTTCTTTCTTTTATTTCTCATATTAGTTCAGCCATTATGATTTATTTAATTATCGGGTGATTTTAATAATTTTATTATATTTCATGAGTGCTTTCATACACTCCCTCCTCTAGCAACAGGTTGAATTTTAATAAACATAGCCTTGGGTTCTCCTAAATTATGCCAGAATTAAAATATTTTCCACATAATTTTTAAAAGTTTATGACAGTTTTTAAGATTATAAGAAGGGAGGGATTTCATTAGACAATATCGGTTTTTATTGCAGAGAATATTTGCGAAACTTTTCTTAATAGTATCCTGGCCTTTGACCACTTGACATAAAAATTTACGAAAATTACTAGCCATTACAGTTCTCTACCCAGATCTAACCGTTTTGCTTCTGACATCATCCATGTTGTTTTATCCAGGAGTGGTGAGATACATAGCTTAACGTTACTTTCTAATAACAGATTTAGAAAGGTTTTTATGGCAATTATTTAGTCTCAGAGATTGCTGTGAATATTTCATCAGCGCTCTAATTTGAAATCAGTATCCTCATCTATCTTCTAAAATATGGCAACTTACTCTTGGCATGTACTGTAGACTAATCATAGCACTCATACAAATGTTTGAGCCAGTATTACAACCTAGTTTCTCACAGCACTTATGTTGTGTGTGTTAATTTTTATACATGAGTGGCGGGGGACCTACAGTTTAAAGTCGACTTCGAAGGAAAGATGTTTTGAGAAAATTTTCATTTCAATTATATTCACTTTCAGATTTTTTTCCAGAAATCAGCTGAAAGGCAGTCGCCGAAGAAATATTTTCGTCATATTTCGTTTTGGCTTTGAACCGTGGTCTTACGTCTGATAAGCTAACACATTTGCCCGTGGCAATCTTAAAATTTCCTTGACAGTTCCTTTGTACGCCAATATATTTTAATTGGTTTCTGAAGGTATCCTCAACCAGTGTTATTTCCCAAATACTGATTTCTCTTGCACGACATGTCATCTGTAGCTAAAAATAACATGAAATCTTAATGTGACAGGTTTGAAGACATATCCGCAGAGGAATGCTAAATTTAGCAGCCATTCCACTAAACTTTTAATAATAATTTTTCATCATAATTTGCTCATTACAACCAAGTCAGGATTACGATCTAGTTTCGTACACCATTTATGTTGTGTGTGCGAATTTCATACATGAGTCCAAGGACCTACAGTTTAAAGTCGTCTCCGCACGACAGATTTTTGTGAATATTTTTCATGGCAATTTTATTTATTCTGTGCGTTCCTACCAGAAATCTGCTGAGAGGAAGAAATATTATTTTCGTATTTCATTTTATTGGAGATGTATGGCCTGCAGTTTGAAATTTACGAGCGATAATGTGCAGTCATATATCAGTTGCGGACTTTGTGCAGAACATAGTTTGAACTTCCAAACATAGGGAGACCGTTTACGAAAAACAATTCCTCTGATCCCGTAACTTTCTTGATAAAAAGAAAAAGAAGAAATTGTTTATATGCAAATCATATTGTTTACCGCGATGGCCTCCTAGTTGGTAATGAGTCGAACTTCAAGTGCCGAGGCCGTGGGTTCGATTTCCACTAGAGAATCTGGTTGTTTGTCTGACATTATATGTGATTAAACACCGCAGTTTGAGAAAGAAAATGAGACGAAGCGACGAAGGTATTATATACACTGGTCGTATAATTTTGTTACACACTACCCTCTACCAAAAAAAAAAAAATATCTTTCCCGTATAATATACTGCATGAATAGAGCTCGAAATGCAGGTCTCAAAAAAAAAAAAAAAAAAAAAAAAAAAAAAAAAAAAAAAAAAAACATTTTTTTAGGGTGTCTTATTCATTCAACCTGTATTTTTTTTAATAAAAAATTTCTCCAATTATTTATTGTTAATGATTACTGATGGAAAGCCTTTTAAACTTTAAAATTTGAATTCAAATTGGTTTTTAAAAATGAAAAACAAAAAAAAAAACGAAACGAAACGTTTCTTAATAAAAATAAATCGATAAACGCTTATCACTGCATAAAAATCTATCACTTAATTTGGTAGAAATCTGTCCCGGTCTATTTTTATAACCAGCAAGATGGTATAAACTTTCAAAAATTCCCCAAAAAGAAAGAAAGAAAAACAAAGAAACTTCTCATCGTTTTGCCTTCGTCATTTGTGTGGAGGTTTTTCTTTTGTTTTTTGTTTGTTTTTTTGTTTTTGTTTTAAAGAGAAATACAATAATGACAGGTGAGAAACGCTCGTAAATTTTGCTCATTAGTACGGTAAAAAAGGAAAACCCTTTTTCTGTCAACACAGCTGTAAATAAGCAGCAACAACAACAACAACAATAACAACAGCTAACAAAATAATAAACTGGCCAAAGTGTTAGACCCAAGGTTCGTTTTTCACTCTCTACTAACACATGTACATACATACATACATACATTCATACATACATACGTTTATTATACGTTAGAGAATAGGAAAATCGATCTTTTCTTTCGATAGTTTTTTTCTTTTCATTTTTTCTTATCGAATTGTGAAGTTTTTATGGTCAGAGTGGTTAAGAGTAAAAATAGTTTGAAATCCATACAATAATGGACACAACGCCACTTAAGGTGACAATCTGATACGTCAGAATGAGTTGTAAATGGCAATAAACATACAAGCAAACCAATCTGCTGCTGCTGCTGCCGCTGCCATTGCCGTTCTTTGCCAAGCCAATAGAAACTAAAAACGATTCTACCGAAATTATTTTTCGTTTCATTTCGTTTCGTTTTATTTGAGATGACAAACGATAATAATGATACGAACAAACGATAGATGATGATACAGTGATACCGAACCGATACACTCGGTTAAGCAGTTAAATAATTCACATGATGACAGGTTTAAACTTTTTGAAAACCATTGCAACCATAAACCGACCAGCCGACCAGCCGACCAGTCGACCATTCGATCGACCAAACCAACCAACAGTCCATTTAAGAGGCATAATGTGTAGTCGCGTATGAACAGCTAGTTTATCTTATTCTTGCTGTTTTCAGTTTATTGTTATACTCTATTTAATATTTACCTACTCTCTTGCGCTATCTCTCTCTCTCTCTCCCTCCCTCCCTGTTTTTTTTTCCTTTTTTCTTTAACATTTGCTTTCTTAACCCTTTTCTGTTTTAATTTTAACACTTCATGGATTTTCTTTTGCTTGTTTATTTGTTTCTAATGGTTATTGTTTAAATTTTCTGATAGTTTAACTTATATTTGTTGTTGTTGTTGTTGCTGCTGTTGTTGTCTTTGTTGTAATGACATATTGACAAACATTGCTGACAGCAGTACTATCTTTACTAACCTTTACTCTAGTCTTCAGCACATTTACACACACTTATTTTACGAAATTATTAAACAAGAACCAATAGCTTAAAGTCAGAGCTGGCCTAGAATTCAGTCAATTTCGAAAAGAAATTCTTAGAAATTTATCTTTCCATGGTCCTTACTTATGCAGTACGTTAGAAGTAGGGAAAAAGCTCCCCGAATATTAAAATAGGGCATAGAATTTAGGGGCATAGAATGTTTTACACTGTAAATAATGGAAAAATTAATTTCCTCTGAGTTAATAGTGTTGCAGCAAAAGAACAACTCCTTTCTGTAACGCAGAGAGCGATCGATAGAACAACGAACGGAAAATAGGTATCTGACAGTTGATTTTCAGGAATGAGATCTTTTAGCACAGAAAACCACAAGCCGTAGTTTAGTAGCAAGTCTGTTGGCTTATTAGATGTGAGGTCTGGATTCAAACCCCAGGCTCGGACATCCCCAACAAAACTAAGTTTAAATATTTCTTCGCCGACTTTCCTCTCAGCAGTTAGTTTACTGTCAAAAATAAAAAATTACCATGAAAAGATTCTCAGAAAATCTGTCGTTCGGAGTCGACATTAAATTGTAAATCCCACCACTCATGTGTAAAATTAACACCCACAACATAAGTGGTGGGAGGAACTAGGTTGCAATCCTGGCTGAATGTTTGTTATAACCAATTATGTAGGTAAGTCACAGGCTACATTTTAACCGTTGTCCAATGCATTTACAGTGAGGTGAATAACTATCTGCCTTTAGCGAACACTTTTGTGTTACCATGGCGCATTATATTGGCTGAAGGGTTGTAAAGACCAATTGTTTATGTATGTATGTGTATGCCATGTAAGGCTCTGAACAGATTATTTATTTTCCAAGCACTCCCAGTTGAGTAAATATATCCCTGTGTACAGCTTCATTCCTGAGACACTTTTTTTTGCATTCCACTACAGTTCTTAGAGCAGTATACCTAGGTCTTTAATAAAGCCTTCAGTAAAAACTATGCCGTGAAGCCCAGCTCGTTTTATAAAAAAATTTCATAAGTCTTGTTAAACAGAAGCTCATCTCTTTAAAAACTCTTCACATTACAATTTATTTGCTCTGGCCTCTATCCAATTAACATTGAATTCTTTTGAGTCACTGATTAATTCATTGCAGGTCAAACAGATCCACAATCCATAGCTAAAATAAGACATTTTTTTCCTTAATTTTGTTTTTTTTCTCTCTCTCTCTCACTGTTTAATTAGGAAAACCTTTGCTGACGACCTCTACTATCGAACTCTGTCTGTCTGTCTGTCTGTCTGTGTAATTGTTTATCTTCAAAGGTTCTAATGTCATTAGCAAAATGACAAAGAAAGAAAGAGAGACAAAGAGAAAGAAAGAAAACATTATCAACAGCAGCTGGCTAAATAGCTCAATGGATTGTGTTTTTTGTTTCATGCTGCATGGCATGAGAGGCAAGTTTCAAAGAAAGACCATGTTTCAGTATGGGATTTTTTCAAATACATTCGTAAGGATGATAACGATAGAGATGAGAGAACAAAGCATAGAAGCATGTGTCATTAAGTAGTTAGTGACACATGCTAACTGTTATGTTGATGTTGTTGTTGTTTTTTTTTAAGTTTTAATGATAACAAGTTTATCAAAGTGAAAGTATCATTCATCCGTAGCACTTCACTTCAAACCAACCAACCAAGCAACCAAACAACAGCTAACCTCGTACCTGCTCACACGAATGGTTTTCTTTTGTATCTTATCGATACGAGATTAGGAATGACAAAAAAATAAACAAAAAACGAGAAAAAAAACGAAAAATTAATTTAAAAGCAAAAGAGTTGAATTGTCAAAGAGTTGGAGAGGAGAGTCTTTTTTTTTCTGTTGCAAATAATTCAAATTGAAGCGCAATGCGCATTGATCTCTTGCATTCATTTGAAGTGTCAGGATAACATATGGTTGAATGATTAAATTTCTCAGATAAAGGGTTTAAATAAAACCAAAAGAAAAAGGCTCAATTGGTGGTCCACTTTGAGTTCATTTTTCATTTTAATTTTCTTTCCTTTTTGCGGGGTTTTTAGCCGTTTGTTCCAACCACTACCACCAATTTGAAATGGTGTCGACTGATTATTGTCAATGACTTCTGAGAAGACCTTTTCGCTTGTCATTCTTTTTAGCTGAAAAAAAAACCAACAACAACAACAACAACAACAACAACAGCCACAAGAAATATAAACTAAAAAATGATTCACAATCTCTCAGTTGGAGTTTTTAATTGAGTTTTCTTTCTTTTTTTTTTTTTTGTAATTCTGGAGGCTGTGTGTTAAGATAAGTGAAGTTCCAATTTCTTGTTTGCTTTTGTTTTAATGTTTAGAAGAGGCTAAAACTGTAACTTGTCGGCAATTACAGTAGAGTACAAAACAAAGAGTTCTTTTTCTTTTGCTTAAGCAAGCATGCCAATAAATCGTTAAGTCAGAGATCTTGCGTAATCTGCGTAATCCAGTTAGTTGGGAACTAATCTTTGGAAAGAAAATGAAAAATTATTTTTGTTTACGGCTTGCGGCAGTTAGAAGTTAAAGCGCTTTGATGACATGTCATCAAATTTTTTTATTAGTTTGAGAGACTTATTGATGTCAATATTTGTGGCATGTAACATCGTTCAAATACCTGAAACGGCTTCTCAGTATGGAGCACATTCGAAACTTCCAATTTTATATGATTGTGGCGCATAAATCGAACTGAATTTGAATTATCTTGGCTTCAGAGACCGCTATCGCTGTAGTCTAGTAGATAGTGTGTTGGTTTATTAGATGTGAGACCACGGTTCAAACTCGAGATCAAACATCTCCAATAAAACTAAACTGGAAAAATATTTCTTCGCCGACTGCCTCTCAGCATTTCATTTCTGGCAAAAAGCTCTGAGAGTAAATAAAATTGCCATGTAAAGTTTCTCAAAAAATCTGTCGTTCATAATCGACTTTAAACTGTAGGTTCCCCACCACTCATGTATAAAATTAAGACACATAATGTAAGTGCTGTGAGAAGCTAGGTTGTAATACTATCTGAAGGGTTGTAATGACCTATTATGTATGTGTGGAATATAATATGGTTCAAACATCTGCTACGTCTTGTCGAAATTTTCCATACACTTGCGACTTAAGAAAAAACCATGAAAAAAATTTAAACAGGGTCCAACGACAGGCTATTTCTGTCATTTCTACATGACATGACCATGCTCTTAAACCGCTCATGCAGAATGTTTGGCATGAGCTGTGTGTCACTTGAGGCCATCCTGTTGAAACCACATATCGTTGGTAACCAGATCATCGAATTCAGAGAAAAAGGAGTTCGTAATCTTCAACTTTTATTGCTCGCCGTTGACAATGATGGTCTGGTTAACATCGTTCTCAAAGAAATATGGCTGGATGACGCCGCCATCTCAAAATCCATACCAAACAGTGACATTTTCAGGATGTATTGGACGCTCTGTTAGATTATGTGGATCATCCCAAATGCAACATTTTTGTTTCTTTATGTGCCCATTCATTCAGAAATATCGTTGAAGATGATTTTTCAATGAAAATTAGGTTGAGTTGTCAACTGCTCCAGAGACCACATGATCTTACTTTCTGCTTTGCTTTGTTAAAGCCTGGTGAGCTATATGAGGATATCAAGTCGTTTCATAAATGCCTTCTTTATTGGATTATTGAATTTTTATTAAAGTATCGGCTCTAGTCGACCTGATTAAGAAATTTAGTTTATTTGTAGGTACCGAAAAAGGTATTAGACGTAGAGGACAGGCGCCGTGAGTTGTATCACTGGGTCTAAACGCTCTTAAAATGAGATAGTAAGATCGTCTCAGTGTTTCTGGATGTTACCCTCTCTGTGGTATCAAGTAGCAGACGGTATTTCTCGGTATTATATTGAGGGGAATTGAAGTCCTTAAAATTTTTTTTTTTTTTAGACAAACTCGATACAATTTTTTGAAAATTTTTTTTTCAAATTTGAACATGGTTGCTCCGGTTTGCAATCAAGTTTCTAATGACAACTCTCTTCCAGGTCATCCTGGCAAATACTTAAACACAGTGATAGAGCGCCGCTTCAATTTAGTATGAATCCTTGATTTTATGCCTTTTTAAATGATTCTTTTGCTATAATTTTAAACACTTCTGTTTTAGAAAAACATGGACTTCTGTCTTTCTAACAAAATAGGCGACTTTAATGGGTTGAAATAATGTGTTACACCACAGTGGAAACTATTTCATCATCTCAATCACCGTTAAGCAATTTCGTTGCTATTGTTTTTAACACTTCTATTTGAACAGAAATTATCGAAAGACAGAAAAAAACAGAAACTTTAACCATTTTTAATTATCATGTTAACCCACACACATACAGCGGTACTTGTGAAGCTCTTCGACTGCTGTGCATGGGGTCTGAAAACTTGAAAGTCGTGAGTCAGCTTTTTAAAAACGTCCTTTAGATGATTTACAAAAACTCTACACATACAACATCACATACACATTCTTTAAGTTGCGACACACAGCTACTGAAGTTAACAAAAATTTTGAAGAGCTACTTTGGAATGAACTGCTCTTTGCAACTGCTTTGGCAGGCAGTCAGTAGTCTTTTTTTTTTGTTGTTGTTGTTGTATTTCACTTAAAAAAGTCATAAAAATTGTTATAATTATTGCATGATGCACCATTACTCTACTCATACCACGTTGTATGTGTTGTCATGTACAACAAAATGTTGCAACATTGGTTTTTTCTTCTTCTGTTGCTGTTGTTGTGCAACATTTTCGAGAGTATTTCTTGAGAGTATTTGTTCAAAATGTTTACCGAATCATGTGAGAATTTTTACGGAATTTCCGTCTGTTGTTGTGGCTGTTGTTGCCCTTTTGCAATAATTGTTGGCTTGTTGGTAGAATTTATGAAACAAAAAAACTGAAAAAAACAACAACAACACAATCGGACACAATAATTTTAAGGAATTTTGTTGAACAAAATCCTAAAAAATCAAGCAGAGAAACAAGCACACATAGGCAGAAAACGTTGTTAATTGTTTAAATGATGGATCGTGATTTGGCCCATAATAATTAAACAATAAATTTTGAACATCACAACACACGACTATAATTTGTAATTGATATTTATGAACTTGTACGGAGAGAGAGAGAGAGAGAGAGAGAGTGTGCACGAAGAGAAAGGGGTGGCCGTCATTTAGTTTGCAGGATCCATAATGACGTTGGGCATTTTAACAAAGAAATTTTGTTTATTTGGAAGACAAGTGCCCAAGAGTTTTATGATTTTTGTGGACAATTTGAAATGGAGATGTGATTAAATAATTACCAAGAATTGCCAGTTTTTTTTTTTGTTTGTTAGAAGTTCATTAAGGAAATGTAATGAAATCATCTGAATTCTATTGATGCAGAGTTGTGAACACAATTGCAATTTGCTGTCAAAGAGTGTTAAAAACTGGACTTTAAATCCCAGTATTCTCAGATTCATTACAGCAGATATAATGTCTAATTTAAATCATGCCTTTTTAAAACGTTTTATTTTCATCTTTCTCCCTGTAAGTTTGTTTGCCAACAGCTCTCTGACCTCCAGTGAGAATAACTTCAAAAGTAAAACTCAACGATTAAAGTGTCTTACGACTACAACTATTAAAACATCATTATATATCATGTGTACACAGATGCTGCTGTCTCAAGCCAGCATATGATGTGAATAGAACTACGAAAGTTGGTAACCCTATCATTCTAGAAGTTGCTAGGTATAACCTGCAATGAAAGATCTGCTTCTTAAAGCTTCATTGTTTCACTTGAGACAGTATTGGACGAAATTAAAAACTGTCTCTACATTGCAGGGCCTTTCGAAATGTGACAGTTTATAAAACATCTGCTACATCTCTTAGGTTACTTGTCGGTTATACGGTCTGTTTTGTCTGTCAGTGAAAAACTTGTGCAAATAATAAAAACTATTTAGCGAAGAGCGATGAGTACCTTTTTTGGATGAACGGGTATGTGAGCAAACATAATTGTCGAATTTGGGACTGATACCAATCCATATAAGATCCAAGGACATCCAATGCATTCCGAAAATGCCCCTGTTTGATATGGATTTTGAGCTGGCAGCGTCATTGGTTCATATTTCTTTGAGAACGACGTTGGCCTAGCCTTCACTGTCAGTGGATTGTGCTTTAGGTCGATAATTACCAATTTCTTTTCACTTGACTTTGATGATCGGGAGACCAACGACATGTGATTTGATCAAGGCAGCGCTCCGTGTCACACAGCTTGTGCCACATTGAATATTTTGCACGTGTGATTTGAAGGCATGGCCTCCATCTCACGTGAAATTCAGGAAATTCTTAAGTTCCTTTGAATTTATTCCGATTTGATGAGTAGACACTCTTCCGTTCATAACGTACGCTGCTTCAGATTGTTTGATGTGAATTGAGCAAATTTTAAGCCAAACAAAAAAATTCAAGATTAAAGTTAAATATTAACAAGCAGCTGTTTGATGAATTTAAAACATGTCACGAATCATCAATGAACTGTGAAGCAATAGCAACAAAGTTATAACGAAATTAAATGAAATCAATTGCACTCTTTTAATAAAGGTTACCCGTTTTAAGGTGTTCTCTTATTTAAGCTGGCATTGGCTGAGGCGAGGACAACGCTTGTAAATTCTTAATTCTCAGCTTGCTTTGAATCAATAAGGAAGTTCCAAAGGAAATTTTCTGTATCATTCGGTATTAATATTGCTGGTAGAAACTGCTACAAGCAACAGACAAGCGCCCAAAACCATAAGATCATGTGCTAATGCCAGCTACGCTGCCATGTAACCGATCACCCCATGGCGTAGTGTCATATGACATGTCCCTAGTTTGGGATATTGTCGATTTCACTGATCCTAGAAATTCTTCTTGTATTTTAATTTAATTTCGTTTACAAATAATTTGTAAACCTTATAAAAAAATCACCCTATTTAACCTCACTTCAAATGTTTACAACTCACCAAATCACGTTCGTATATTTCTTATTAATTTTTTCTTTTTTTTTTGTATTTTTTACAATTTATTTGAAAAAAAAAACAAAAACAAAAAATTATTAAAAATCATGGCAAACATTTGGTTTTTAATCTTTGCGAACTGATCACAAGCGTGTATGTTTCTGCAATTTGTAGTTGATATTCCATTTGTGTTGTTCCATTTGTAAATTATGACAAGTAACCACCACATCTGTAGATGTACGTGATAGGTTGTGCCAGTTGATAACATTTAACAAAATAAAGTTACGCCTGACTAACTCCAATATTTTGTTAAGCTTCGAAGGCAATAGACATGAGATCATTGCGAATATACTTGATTCAAGGCTGGAAATTAAAGCAAAAAAAAAAATATTTCAAAACCTTGATATTGTGATTGACTTCAGTAGACAACACTGAAAGCTTGCCTTCCAAATACTAGAACCTTTGTTCAAATGCTGTTATCGTTTGCAACAGACTGATTCGAAGACTGATTAGAAGTTAAAGGGATAAGTTCTTTAAGCATTTGAAGAGCTAGAGCAGGAAGAGAACTGAAGCTTAAACAGGGCGTGGAATTGCTAAGAGCTCATCTGGTGACAAGTCTACTGACTCAGAAAAGAAATTATGATTTAAGAATAGCAGAATGGGATAATAACTCCAATCCACTGACAAGGGATGCCTAGAAGATGAAGCCTATTCATCTAAAGTCCTTTTCCCTCAGTCTTACAGCTTCCGCTGAAATCATTGTGAGATATTTCTAGCCATTGCTTGACTTCTTCCCAATAACCTTTGAACAGAAATTCTAAAAGCAAGTGAAATTACGATGAAAAGTATTGCAAATCTGTACTTCCGAGTCGACGTTTATAGTTAAGAAACAGCCAAGGCTACTCCTGGAGACATGCATAAGATACAGTTATTTGCGAATCAATATTTTCGTAGGATCTTGCTAACAAGAAACACAAGGGACTAGGGTCCTTAAAGCAATCGAAAAAGGTATCCTAGCATATGCTTTGAGGTATTCATGTAGAAGTAAATGTGACCACGCCACAGCATGTTCAAGAAGTTCATCGAGGCCTTTAGAAGGGGGCATTTAAAAGGGGGGCCTTTATAAGGGGGCACCTACATTTCAACCTTTCAAAGAGGACAATGAAGATTGTATTTCCTCCATTATCGAATATCGAGATGCATAGCAAAAACTAAGATTGCTATGCAACACAAATTTAGGGTAGGCAGATTTACTGAAATAGCTCCTACTGAATTGGTAGAAGTTACATCATGACCATGTAAGATTATTTAGGGAAATTCGCGTCCTCATAAATCAAGTCGCCCGTAGATTCTATAATTTTGCTAAAAGCTTTGCATCGAGAGTTAGTTAATGATAGAATCTAGAGGCTACATACTCTTTTAAAAGAGAGACCATATGTTACACGAATGGGTTGAGTATAGTTTTTGGGAGTTTTTGGTTCCAGAACCAATGGGGATATTTCATATCAATGCCATCGAAAGATGTGATCTGCAGAAAGGATGCGATATAAGAGTAGTATGGGTTCATGAGGATAGAACTGTTTTTTAAGGCTGTATCAACTAGTTAAGGTAATTTGATGGGTCTCTGGTCATGTGGGTATTCATGGCAATGAACGGCCGGGAGAGGAAGAGATGTTAGTAGGGCTATACTCGTTGAAAGGAAACAGAGAGATAGAGAGAAAGAGATAGAGGCGAATATTTTTTTAAAATTTAGTGGATAGATTTTTTAGTTTGGTAAGTAACCGACCTATTGATAGAGACCTATAAACTCAAAAAATTCTTGTTTACAATGCGGATCTTGCACACATACATACATAATTGGTCATTACAACCCTCTAGACAGAACTACGATCTGACTTCTCACGCCACTTTATCCATAAGTAGCGGCACCTACAGGACCTAAGGGTCGCCACCGAATGACAGAAATTTTTTTCGAGCCTCTTCGTGACAATTTTTATTTACTCTCAGAGTTTTTGTCACAATTCCGCCGAAGAAATATTTTTTCATACTTCTTTTCATGCGATATTTTCTACCCGGGTTTTGATCTGTTTTGTGGTTATTTTATGCCTGAGTTGCGGGATCTATACTTTCATAGCAATTTTATTTACTCTCAGGGTTTTTGCTGCTGAGAGGAAGGCATCGAAGAGGGTCAAACAAAGTCTCATGTCTAATAAGTCAACAAACTGCCTACTAGACTATGACAACTCCAATGAATGGGCATGAGAATGTTTAGCAGAACACATAGCATATTAGATGCTAGGTAGGGCATGGTGATTGTTGTAGGATTGGCCTATACAAATTGAGGGCAGTGCAATAGATCGTATGGTTGCGTATACACAATAATAACAAGTCTTGAATGCTTGCCGATATGAGATTTTTTAATTATTAATGATCAAATTATAGCTGCTTAGAATTCGTAATTTGTTTCCCACATTTGTGTGCATAAACTATTTCATCATTTCATTAGTCAGTCAAAAAAAAAAAAAATTACTTGGAATGTGAGAAAAGCTTGTAAAGAAAAGAAAATACGAACAGTTATGAAAGTATGAAGAAAACATAATTAAATTTCATCGCATTTAAAAAGAAATCCTCACTATATTGACCGTTTAACTGAAATAAAATTTTCCCGCAGTTTCTTTTTAATAAACTAGCGTTACACAGAAATCGTGTGCAAATCCATTTTGAATGATAACGATGAGCAGCGCAATAAAAATCAGAACAATTTTATAAAACAAATTGAATTTTTGTTGGCTTTTTACATTCTTTTTTTTTGCTGCAAAATAATAAGAAAAAAAAGAAAAAGAAAAACGATTATGTTTCCTTAGCAAAAGAGGTGAGTGTAGCTTTTGAAGAAGTCATAACCCATATTACGCATGATTATTGATCAATTCTTTCTTTACGCCTCGTTGTTGCCATCAAGCATTCCATCCATGCCATACATGCCAACCATGCCATCCATGCCATCCATGCCATCCATACATATCATTATGAGAACCTTTTCTTTCATTTTTCTGATCATTTTCGTCGAGGTTTTTATTCGCTCATCATTATTGCTGGTCAGGGTAGTGCATACACATTCAAGTTGTTAAATGGGAATGCAATTCAGCAACTCATTTTCGTATTGATTTCGTGTTTTCAATTATTTTTCTTCTCTTTTCTTTTCTTTTCTTTTCTTTTTTTCATCACTTTTTTTCCTCATCTTTTTATTTTTTTTTTTTATTTTTTTTTTATTTTTTTTTCTTTTAAATTTTTCAATTATTGTTCTTGTTCTTATTATATATTTTTTTTACCGTTAAATAGTTGTTGATTTTAACTCATATACATACGTACATATACATACATGGTTATGTTCCTGTGTGTAGTTTATTGAAAACACTGAATCTGTATAATGAGTGTACATTACATGGGGTTTCACACCTTTTTGTTGTTAAAAATCAAGGGAAAATTAATTGAATTTTAATGATTTTGTTTAAATTACCGTAATTTTTTATAAAATGAGCGCAAAATTTTTAAAGTTTCATTTCGAAATGCCAATTATTTCAGTAGACTTTCAAGGAACACAGTCAATCTTTTCTGGAAGTAATTCGAATGAAAATATTCGCCCGAGCTGCACAACCAAAATTGAATTTTTGGCAAACAAACAATGTGATGTGTGTGAAGTTAAATTCAAATTTGAAAATCCAAGACGCAATCCATAAATTTTAGCAACGCCACATTTGGCTTTAACAGAGCAAAATTTGCTCTTAACAGAACAAAATTTACCCTTAACAGAGCAATGTTAACTGTTTAACAGTGAAAATAAGACTATTGACATGAAGTTTAATTCTCATTATGATCATTATTATTTGTAAACAATAACTTTGAAATGAAAAGGATGGTTGGTGGGGATGGAGGACGAAATTGTTCCAGTGGACTACCATGTACATATAGTCTGTATGGTGTACTATTTCTTATATCTTCCAAAATGGCCACTGATCTCCTAGAGAATTTTCAATAAAAAAAATTGATAGTTTCATAGCCAATTTTCACAATACCATATGACTTTATGTGGGACTATTTCGTTGATTATATAAAAAGGCCTTGGAACCATCCTTCGAGTATGATATGGTACTCCTAGACCTAGTATATGCCCTAAAATTAGCTCCTAAGCAAGGTACCTTCTTCAGATGGATACTGTTAAACCTCTAACAGTGCTCTGTTAAGGGCAAATTTTGCTCTGTTAAGAGAAAATTTTGCTCTGTTAACGCTAAATGTGGCGCTGCTAAAATTTGTGGATTGCGTCTTGGATTTTCAAATTCGAATTTATCTTCACACACATGTGATTACCTTGCATTTATTGGAGTTTTATTTCTTTGAGGATAGAAACCACACATGGCTTGTTCTTTACTGGCTTATATGCCACTTAGGATGGTAAACATCTGCTATTTATTCTCATTAGGCATTGGCGAGATGGTGGCTCAGTGTCAAGGTTAAAGCGCTTGACCACAAACCCGAAAAATCTAGGGTGTGATTGCGGAAACACAAAAAAAAAATCGAAAACTTCGGCTTCAGATTATAAAAACGAGAAGTTTCAAAGGCCATATTGTCTTGACTTTTAAAGGGTACTTGATGAGTACTTTCTGAAAAGAACAACTTAATCTCACGCCCTGATTTATTTTCATTTAAAGGACAGTTTACAAAGCGGGCTTCAGTATAAAATCTTTGTAAGAAATACCAAGCTTATCGTATTACTTACTTTACTTACATAACTGGTCCTTACAACCCTTTAATTAGGACTAAAACCTAGCTTCTCCCGCCTCCCACAGTGTGCGTGCTAGTTTTTATCCAAGAGTGGCGGGAACTACAGTTAAAAATCGACTTCGAAGGATGGATTTTTGAGAGGCATTTCATACAATGTTATTTTACTCTATAGGTCTCAGTATAGTACTTGATAAGTAGCCAAGAGTTTCCTTCTAAAATTTGGGTTGCAAACATAAGTTCTGGTAATTGCTTTTCCTCATCACTGAAGCTGCATCTTAAGCTTGAAGTGATTTCTATGCTGAGCAGATATGCTTTGCTCCATCAGAAGGCGGTTTTGCTCAAATTAGTAATGGATAGTCTGCTTTAAGGTTCAAATTTTTCTTTGCCGTAAGTACCTAGCAAGAGTTTACATACATAACATACATAATTGGCCATTACAACCCTTCAGATAGGATTACGGCCTTGCTTCTCACACCACTTATGTTGTGTATGTTAATTTTACACATGTGTGGCGGAATCTACAGTTTAAAGTCGACTCTGAACGACAGATTTTTGAGAAACTTTTCATGGCAATTTTATTTACTCTCAGAGTTTATTGCCAGAAATCTGCTGAGAGGAAGTCGCCGAAGAAATATTTTTTTTTTTCATATTTCGTTTTGATGTCTGACCGGGGATTTGAACCCTGGCCTTTCGTCTAATAAGCCAACTACTACCTACCTACTAGACCACGGCGGCTAGCAAGAGTTTAGATTGTCTTAAAATTTTTTTGATTTAAAAAGAGTCTCCTTGTATCTTTCTGTGGTTTTTGCTGAGTTTTGCGCTGTCAAACTAAAGAAAAGTTTTGTATTCATCGGTGAAATAATAGCTCTACACGTCACAGGCTTAATTGTCTCTTTGTTGTCGTAAATTGCCAAACATGACTAGGATTTCATGAGAGGGTGATTTGATTTCCTTTAGCTAACTAGCTTATTTGCCTAGACAGTCGGTCTCATAGCAGTTGAGTTGAGTGGTCCGATGGTGGTGTAACTGTCAGATAACATTGCTACCATATATCCCGTTCTCTGTACTTTATGCCCGAATTGAATTGAGGACATCTTTACGCTTGAAAAATATCTGCGAGTTTTCCTAACAGTTTCGAATCTCTTACCCTGAGGCAGCTTTGAGATGGATTTCAGTCAGTATTACAACCTAGCTTCTCACATCACTTATGTTGTGTGTGTTAATTTTATGCATAAGTGGCGCGATGAAGTCGACTCCAAACGACTTATTTCTTGAGAAACTTTTTCATGGAAATTTTTTTCATAATCTCTCAGAATTATTGCCTGAAGACAACAGACTGTTGAGAGCAAGTAGCCGAAGAAATATTTTTTCTTATTTCGTTTTGTTGGTGATGTCTGAGCTGGGGTTTACGTTTAATATTTAATATGGCGTCATTGCTTTAATCCTTCGGATATCTGTGTGATGTCCAACTCTTGTGTGCTATGTAACCAGATGTCCACGTGATGATATCAAGGCATGCATTGAAGAATTCAGTCGTTATTTTGTCAAGACTAGCGTTTTTGGTGGTCTTTTTACATCTACTGATGATTGAAGGATATTGGTATTGTTGTTTTCTAGGAGACGTATTGCTACGGTATGTTGCAAATGGTGAGAACCTTTGGCTATTGCTTTAATGTCAAGGTTTTTGGGTGCTTTATGCTAAATGTGATAAAGAATTTTATGACGTTTAGATTTTTTTTCCAAAGTTTTATATGTTTTTCGACTTGGTTTTTTTTTATTTTTTTTTTTTTTTGGTTTTTTTTTGCCAAGTAGAGTATGGCTTTGGCTGGGTCTACTTTTTTTTTTTTTTTTTTTTTTTTTTTTTTTTTAAGAAATGCTTGATAGCCACTGCCATAGCTGTTTTCTTGCTGTAAATTTTATTTTAAATTTCAATATTTAAGCGTATAAAAATACATGAAAACCAACTAATATCGGATAATGAAATTTTTGCATACCTAGTTGCATTCTTGTTAGAGCTTATTAGGACCAAAATGTGGCTAAACAAAGAAGTTTGCAGTAAATGATGATAGACAAAGAATTTGACACAAATTATTATGTTTCATAACTCACAGGCTGTAGGTTTAGACAAGAATAAAACCCAAGTTTACAAGCTTACATATGTATATGTGTACATGAATATATGAATGTCCATTTAGGATTTAGGTTATCAAATGGTTGTTAACGTTGACCATCCTTAATTTGATTCGTTGTAAACCTATGTTTGCCATTTTGCTCGCTAAAATCTCAAATTTGTTGCACTCTAATTTTTTTCTATAGATTTTCTTAATTTGTATACTTATAGGTATGTATGTATGTATGTATGTATGTATGTATGTATGTATGTATGTATGTATGTATGTATGTACATGAATGGCGGCAGTCCCATATATATGAGTAGTATTCGATGTTTTATTTCAGTAGTTTAAAAAATTAATTTTCACCATTTTTCTGCCCAAATATCCATAACGAAATATGATTTCATATTTTTTTTTACTTCATGTGTTGTTTTGCACTTCATTTTTAAGAGAATTTTACTTTTAAAATTTTGTTTTGTTTACGTTCTTTATTGGTTTTTATGGTAATAATTATGAGTTTTGTTTGAAGCATATTCTAGCATTTAAATACACACACAAAAAAATGATTGTTTTAAGGTTATTGTTGTTGGTGTTGTTGTTGTTGTATTTGATTGTGAATATGTGTCTGCAATTTTCATGAGGTTATTCGTATTACACCGTAACCAATTACATTTACAATACAATAAACTTAATTTTGAACGCTTCAAAGTAATTATCACCTGACCAAATGGCCAACACGAACACCAAAAAAAAAAAATAAAAAGCAACAGCACCAGCAACAGCACCAGCACCAGTACCAGCCTCAGCCTCATATGCTAACAGTCTTCTGTTTATGCTGCATAAAATACAACAATACATACAACGAGTGCAGCATGCTTTTTCATTTCAAACTTCAGTTTTGTTTTGTTTTTTTTTTGTATTTTTTTTGAACGCAAATCAAGTGTTTTTTTTTTTTGGCGAATTTTTATTTCTTTTCCCCTCTGGAGTTCCACAGCTAGTCTCACAAGATGGGCAACCAGTTTTATGGCAGGTAATGGCCACCATGTTAATGTATTGCAACAAAAACAGAAATTCTAAGGGAGTCAGTCAGTCAGTCAGTCAGTCAGAGTTAAATTTGTATGCCAGCAACAGTCAAGATTGTACCAGAACAGAACAGAACAGAACAGAACAGAACGTACAGTACAGTACAGTACATTCGCATGTGTTCAGTCTGTGTCTGTCCCCCCATGCACAAGGTTTATTAGTTGCCAATGCTGTCTGTTTATTGTTATTATTTCTGTAGTGTTTTCAGTTCAAAGTTTTTTTTAAGGGTTTTTCTTTTTCTTTTTTTTTCTGTTTTTGCAAGTTTATGATTCTGTCTCTATAAAACTGGTGTAATTTTGTTTTTGAAAACTTTTATTTGCACATTTTCTCTGAAAATTTAAGAAACGTAATGAATATTTATTTTTATTTTTTATTTTTTTATTTTTTTTTAAACACACCAAACCGATTTTATTACGTATCTTCTTGCTAGCCAACGCTAATCATTACATTCGTACATACACACATATAGTGCATATATGTATTGCTCTGGAAATTGCTGTTGTAGGGTGTTAAACAATATGTTGAGTTGGTGCTTATAGGTTCCAGTGGTAAGTGGTAAAATTGAAAATGCTTTGAAAAGTATGTTATTTGGCTTAATAAAATGAATGCTTAATAAATACCACACCACGCCTATTTCCGCAGGAGATTGTAAGCCGAAAGAGGGGGGGGGGGAAAAAGGTTTGCACCTCGGATATAGCATGTTAAGGAAGATTTGAATGAAAAATACTTCTCATTGTGAAATATTGTAGGATGCAGTTATAGAGTACATAAATATTACTTCAGATAGTCGTCTCGAAGCAATGCATAAAATAGCATTGATGGTCTATTGAAGTCGCCGTAGTCGAGTTTCAAACCTTTGCTGAGATATCTTAAAGCAAAACAATTTCTTCGGCCACTTTCTCTCAGCAGAATTTCTGAGCCAAAAAAAAAAAAAAAAAAAAAAACTTTGCGAGTGAATAATAATGCCTTGAAAAGTTGTTCAAAAATCTGTAGGTTCGCCGTTGACTTTAAACTGTAGGTTCCACCATACATGAATCAAATTAACACTTACAACATGGTTGGTATTAGAAGCTAGGTTGGTTATTCTGACTACATACATACATAATTCGTCATTATAGCCTTTCAGTCAGGATTACAACCTAGCTTCTCCCACCACTTATGCTGTGTGTGTTAATTTTATAAAAAGTCGACTCGAACGACTGGTTTTTTTTTTTTTTTTTTTTTTTTTGGAGACTTAACATGGCAATTTTATTTGCCCTCAGAATTTTGCCAAAAATCTGCTAAGAGGAAGCCAACGAAGAAATATTTTTTCGTATTTTCGTTTTTGATGTCTGATCTGGGGTTTGAACCGTGCCTACTAGACTACGCCGACTTCTGACTAATGGGTTGTATTGGCCAGTTAAGCAAGGCAGCCTCAGACGGATAACAATGACTGTAAAGGCACCTGCAGACCAGATTCGATGTCCAGATTTTTTGAAGAGGGATATGTTGCACAGCTACTGAAAACAAATCGATCCTTAGAGAGTGTGTATACTGTGGTAGTGAATATCCAAGAATGCTGGTTGTCTCTTGAAGAAGCTATTACCCTCAAGAGAGTTACTGCGAATCGAGATACAGAATGTAACGACATAGCTGACGCTCTTGGGAAAGCTATTAGGACATGAGACCAGCATTTGTTTTTTGATAAAAAAGCAAATGATCTCACGTAGGTCAGAGACAAATGTGGCATTAAATTTACTTTGAGAATCTGCCCCCAAGGACATGCTTACATAATAATATTCTAAAACGGCTGCTGCAGCAGTTGTTGCAATAAAAAAGGCAAGACCTCTGAACGTCTTCTCTATTATGGTCGTAAAAATAGGGAGCTAAGACGAAAGAATTTTAAGAAGGAACTCAACGAGCCAGAAATTATTTCCAAGACATCTATGCCTGTCAGAAATTCTGCAAAATGTCTGTTTGAATAACCTAAAATATTAATTAATTTTGTTCTGTCTTGCAAATATGCCTGGCAATACCAAAAACCCAAGGCCAGAAGACGCTGAGATGCGAGCTAATCTGCTAAAAAGTTATTACTCAGTTCGGGAGTATGTAACTACTATTGTAACGTGATTTGAAAAAGTGAAATTGGAAAAACAAAACCTTCTATGGGCATTAAACATTTTTACTTTGAAAGCCTAGTGAAGACTAAAGCCCCGGTTAGCCAAACGTCCATGGAACATAATGGAACATATGTTCTGTTTTAGAATACGGAAATTAATGAGAGCAATTATCGAACTGTAGTGTACTTTCAGTAGGCCTTTACATTGCTCCACATACTCTAAAAAAGGAACCTATATTCCGTAGACGTTTGGCTAACCATGGCTTAATACTTAAGCCTTCATGTCGATTAGGTTTTTTTTAATATACAGCCTTCCAACAGGGATTGCTGAAATTTAACAATTAATAGTAGTCATCCAGTTGAACCCACATCTCATAAATTTTTTGGCATTTATTCCATCTGCTTTGGAAATTACCATGGGCGACTATAGTCAACGCTTGTAAATAAATGAGTGATTATCTGGCGTGTCAATATAAATTCGAGAAAAACTTTTTCTTTTCAACTGCCTTCGAATTTTCTTTTAAATACAGCCACGTTACAATGTAATTTTTCACACACATGTGAGACAAGTTTTACTGTCGATATATTTTGGCCATGTGAGGAACAATAACAATTGATTGCGTACTTGGCTTAGGCCAGAAAGAAAGAAACAACAACTTAATCGGCAAAGAAATTAAAATGAGCAACAAAGAAAAAGAAAACAAAAAAAAATGGAGAAGAAGATTTGCTGCTCCAGCATGACTGTAATGGAAATTATAATGTTGATTGGTTTTCCTGGGCCTCATAAAAAAAAAATTGTTTTTAAACGAAAAAACCAAAAAATGAATTGTTTTTGTTGTGCCTGAACATGAAATAGTTTCTTAACCTGCCTGCCTGCCTGCCTGCCTGCTCTACCAATAGTTCAAATACCAGGCCAAGAAGAAGAATAAGTATGGCAACATGAAGATGAGATGGAGATGGTGATGGTGATGGTGATGATGAAGAGTAGGATGTTATTTATTCTGTTCTCTGGTTGTTTTAGAGGTCCTCAGGGACCTTTCCATTTCTTTTTCTTATGCGAGGGCTACGAGTTAATCATTTTACAATTCCTATTGGTTTTTTTTTGCATGTTGTTGTTGTTGTTGTAGTTGTTTTTTTTCTTATTGCTGTTGTTGTTTATGATTGTAAAAAAAATTTATTGTTTTGCAATTAAAATTTCCAATTCCACAACAACAAAAAATAGTGAACAGAAACGAGAAAAAAACAAAACAAATCATCGATTGTAAATTCCTTTTTTTTTATTTTTTTCTTGCCAGTTTTTTGTTAGTTTTTGTTTGTTAAGGATGAAGTTCAGTGTATGAAGTGTTTTATTTATTCCTTTCGTTTTCAGTTTTTTTTTTTTTTTTTTTTTTTTTTTTTTTTTTTTTTTTTTTTTTTTGGTTCTTCCTTTTATGTTACACGAGAGGTGTTGATGTGATTATAGGGAATCCATAAAATATTGAAATTTTTTTTTCTTCGACTGTGCTACTCATGACTACATGCTACACAAAAGCCTTATGTGCCTTTAAGATATAAAACCAAACGTTCTTGTCTATTTTTGTTTTTTTTTTTTTATATTTTATATTAGCTAGGCTGCGTTAAAGGTATCGTGTTTAAAAATCTTTAAGGGAGACTAATTTAAACCTACATTTCTGGGAATTTTTTTTAATTACCAAAAAACGTTTTCGTTTTTTTTCATGTTTTAATTAGAAATTCAAAATAGTTAAACACCTAGTTATTGAAAATTACTTCTTTTATTAAACCATTTAATTATTGGACTCACCTATTAAGTCAATTAAAAAACATCATGATTTTTTAAGCTGCAAATAAAGAAAAACACATAATGATTACAAAAAAGAAAGAAAGAAAACTCTAATGATTTAAGCTTAATATGTTCGTAAGTGTTAGAAATACCTCCAGATCTAGTGGCAACACCATTAAATCTAACAGGATAACTGTTTAGTCAGGGTTTTTAGTCTAGCCACAAAGGCCACAAAATAATATTCACTGGGTTACAGTCAGTCAGGGTTTTTTCCATCCTTGAAGCATTGCTGTTAACATCTTAGCGTTTGTTTGGCACATTCTCATTCAAACAACTTTTAATTTCTTTTGTTCCTAACTATAATGTTCGCTGGGATACAGTCAACCAAGGTTTTTACCCAAGCCACGAAGCCACGAATAAAAACTTCTCACTTGCTTGTTACATGTTCAGTCAAACAATTTTTAATTTCTTTTGATCTTAACGATAATGTCCACTGGAATACAGTCAGCCAAGGCTTTTGCCCAAGTCACGAAGTATTGCTAATAAAAACCTTTCATTTGTTTGCTACATTTTCAATCAAACAATATTTAACTTCTTTTGATTTTAACCAAATAGTTCGCTGGGATACAGCCAGCCAAGGTTTTTACGCAAGCCACGAAGCATTGCTAATAAAAACCTTTCACTTTTCTGTCAGATTTTTAGACAAAAAGTTTTTTGCTTTTTTTGATCTTAACCATAATGTTCACTGGGATATAGTCAGCCAGGTCTTTAACCCAAGTCACGAAGTATTGCTAATAAAAACCTTTCACTTGGCTTTCAGATTTTTACACAGTTTTTAACTTCTTTTGAACTTAATCATAATGTTCACTGGAATACAGTGAGCCAAGGCTTTTGCCCAAGTCACGAAGTATTGCTAATAAAAACCTTTCATTTGTTTGCTACATTTTCAATCAAACAATATTTAACTTCTTTTGATTTTAACCAAATAGTTCGCTGGGATACAGCCAGCCAAGGTTTTTACGCAAGCCACGAAGCATTGCTAATAAAAACCTTTCACTTTTCTGTCAGATTTTTAGACAAAAAGTTTTTTGCTTTTTTTGATCTTAACCATAATGTTCACTGGGATATAGTCAGCCAGGTCTTTAACCCAAGTCACGAAGTATTGCTAATAAAAACCTTTCACTTGTCTGTCAGATTTTTAGACAAATAGTTTTTAACTTTTTTGATCTTAACCATAATGTTCACTGGAATATAGGCAGACAAGGCTTTTACCCAAGCCACGAAGCTAGAAATAAAAACGTTTCACTTGTTGGTTACATTTTCAGTCAAACAATTTTTAATTTCTTTTGATCTTATACGATAATGTTCACTAGAATACAGTCAGCCGGTGCTTTTGCCCAAGCCATGAAACATTACTACAAACAACTTTTCACTTGTCATACAATTTGTAATTAGTTTTTGTTCTTAACCACATAATTCATTGGGTTACTGTCCACCTCCATTCTTCCGAAGTTTTAATAGAAGGCAATATGATACGCTTGAAGTCGTCTTGGTCTAGTAGGTAGCGTGTTGGCTTATTAGACATGAGGCCGTGATTTAGACTTCAGGTCAGACATCTCCAACAAAGCGTAATACGAACAAATGTTTCTTCAGCGACTTACTCTCGCAGATTTTTCATAAAAACTCTAAGAATGAATAAAAATCACTTTGAAAAGTTTCTAAAAAAAATGTGTTGTTCGCAGTCGATTTTAAAATGTAGGTCCCGCCATTCATGGATAAAAATTAACACACACAACATATAATCCTGACATACTCATTGTATCTTCGGAACTATCTCTGTACCCAGAATTATTGCCGTAAATACGAGAACGGTGATCCTGAAATAAGCCGAAAAAATTTATTAAATCTGTGAAGCCCGATACACTTTATTTATATTCCATTTATATTCCATTTCATTTTCTTGATGAATTCCTCCTCATTTAGTATGTCAAGTTAATGCTGGTCCATTAAATTTCAATTCTTTTTAATTCCCTTTAGAAAGATAAGAGTGTTCCAAAAACTCTTCCCATCTTTTTTTTTGTTTCAGTTTTTTTCGGTTAAATAGGCTGACCTTACGGAGATAGCGTAGTATAGTCTTATGATAGCCGACGTTATAACATTACCTTGGGAAGTCCACTACTCTTAAGGCCATTATTACAACTTGCCGTTAACTAAAGGGAAGATTTTAATTGGCAGATAAATTGTTTTTCGTTATTACAAATGGCAAATTAGATAGAAGTAAGCGTTAAGCTAAAAGGAGAATCATTCTAGCGGTAACTTTTAAAGTTAAGTTTGTGTCTGAACTTGCCATACTATCCATTATTTTCAATATGTCAACTAGTAATATAAACAAAACCAGTCGTTGCCATTGCTTTATCGGCATTGCTCCGACATTGCCATATTTTTGAAAATGTTGTAATAACGAAAATAAGTTAAAGGTTACTTTACAGTTCCCTTTAGCTAAAGGTAACTTTAACTAAACTCAACTTTAACGGCAAGTTGTAATAATGGCCCTTAGTGTTTCTGTATATCAGATGTGAAACGTTGAAATGATGTTTCATCAATCACATCAAAATTCCTACCTAGCTTATACCAAGCATAGCTCCATTTAAACTTCTATTAAATATTTTTAAATTACATTGGACTTTCTTAACGGTTACGGCACATATACCATTATTAGGCGATTTTTGCTGCATTCGTTAGGTATTTCGTACTTCCTAGCATACATACACAAATAATTAAACATTACAACCCTTTAGTTAGGACTGCAACCTAGTTTCTCTCACCACTTACATTGTGTATGTTAATTTTATACAAAAGTAGTCCAGTAGGTAGTGTAACGACTTATTAGACGTGAGGTTACTGTTCAGATTTCAGATCAGACATCTTCAAGAAAACTAAATATGAAGAAAAATATTTTTTTCGGCTACTTACCACCCCCCCCAGCAGTGCTCTGGTAATATCTACGGGAGCAAAATGAAGTTGTCATGAAAAAATACTCAAAAAATTTGTCATTCGAAGAAGACTTTAAACTTTAGGCCCTGGCACTCATGCATACAAATTAACACACACAACCTAAGTAGTGTGAGAAGCTATGTCGTAATTCTGACTGATAGATTGTAATGAACAGTTATGTATTACTCATATTGCATAGGGATTTTATTAAGTCTCTAATACTGTTTTTTTTTTTTTTTTTTTTTTTTTTTTTTTTTTTTTTTTTTTTTTTTTATACTAATTTTGTCAATCATTTATTGCTTCTCATCTTATTTTTATGGCTTTGTTTTGGTTTCGATGTTGATTTTTTTAAAAATTTTTATTTTTTAAGGTTAATCTACTGTTTAGATAATAATACGACCGATACTGATCTTATTAAAAAATTTTATTATTTTTTGTATAAAAAAATTAAAATTTTTCATTTTGTTTACAGTCATCAGCTCATTTGTATTCAATTTCTAAATAAATGAAGAAGATGAAAAACAACAACAACAAAATCTTTAATCTTGGAAAAGAAAAAAATAAATTCCAAAAATAAATATCAAGTGTTTTCTCAGTACATAATTTAAATAAAAAAAAATAAAAAAACTAAGTTTTCTGGAAAGTACTTGCAACAATTTGAAGCACTTCAAATTTCTTTTTAAATGATTTCTTTTTTTCATCTTTCATTCATTCATTCATTCTTTATTTATTCCTCTTTTTTTTTGTTTTTGTAGCATTTTTTTCGGTTTGTCTAGAGCTGATGATTTTATTTAAATCGTTCACACTGGGAAAGGTAAAGTGGAAACTCACACACACAATTCTCTAGAAGTGGTTGAATACCACAAATATTGAAACTATAACAACAACAACAACAACCAAAAAAAAAAATAATATTTTTTTTCTCTCTTTTTCATCTACAAATAATTGAAAATGTGTCAAGTAGTCAGCCATCAACAGGCTGTTACTGAATCAAAGAGTTGTTGTTTCAAGTGATTTTCTTTAAAGTGATTTTTCCTTAAAAAAAAAAAAAAAAAAAAAAATTTTTTTTCTTTCTTTCTTTCTTTCTATTTTTTTTTCTTTGGCAGAGACCACCTAGGAACATAATTGAAAGAGTATTAAAACAGTTGTTTTTATAGCTGTTTTCTTAAGAGCAGTTGGGTGGCTGGTATGTGTCAGTTTTTGGGGAAAAAAATTTTTTTAAAGACTTTAAATTTACCCTTTGGGGTTTAAGAAAATTTACGGTTTACAAAGGTAGCATAGTACCTGTACAATCTAAAGGTATTAGAACAGTTTAAAATGCATTAGGGGAGGATGATATAAGGCGTAATAGGTAATCTTATAAAAATTTACAGCCGTTTCGCCATAGGTTTCTTAAGAATTTTCCGAAAATCTTAAGAATTTAGGGATTTTCTACATATCTCCTCTAGCTAGAGAAATTTTATCGATAACTTTTAGCGATTCAGATTATTATTAATGCCGTAGTCTAATACGTAATGAATAATGAGATCACGGTTCAAACCTCTGGTAAAACATCTTTCACAAATCGAAATATGAAAGAAAAATATTTCTTCAGTAACTTCCTCTCAGCAGTGCTCTGGCGAAAAACTCTGAGAGCGCTCCAAATTGCCTTGAAAAAATTTCTCAAAAATTTGTCGAGACTATCTCGGCCTAATCAGAAGGATTCTTGGGCAACTAGAATTTATTAACAAAAGCTGTCTAGCAATAGCTGGTCTAGTCGAAGTCGCCGTAGTCTAGTAAGTAGTATGTTGACTTCTTAGTTATAAGATCACAATTCAAACCCCCAGGTCAGACATCTCCTATAAAACGAAATCTGAGTTTCTCTCAGCAGTCCTCTAGTAAAAATTCTGAGAACATATAAAACCGCTATGAAAGTATTTCTTAAAAATCTTCGCCATTATCCGCTAGTTGGAAACCTAATCACAAGAATTTATTAACAGAAGCTAACTAGCCCTAGCTACTAGAGTTGGTAGTATGTTGGCGTGGCGTAAGGCCACGTTTCGAACCCCGTGGTCAGACATTAAAACTTAAATATGAAAAAATATATCTTCGGCGACTTGCTCTCACCAGATTACTGATAAAAAAAAAATTCTGCGAGTAAATAAAATTTGCCATGAAAAGTTTCCCCAAAAAATTTGTCATTCAGAGTCGACGACTTTAAACTGTAGGCTCCCGCCACTCATGTGCAAAAATTGACATACATAGTATAGGTGTTGTGAGAAGCTAGGTTGTAATCCTAGCTCAAGGGTTGTAATGACCAATTATGTATGTGTGTTATGTATGTGCTGAGCCCAAAGTGATTAATACTCTCAAGTTGACTAACATAGCATCAGTGTTACAATGGGACCTTATATGGCCTAAGCAAGCAAATGCCCGTTGAAGAGGCTAATAATTCAACTTAGCCTAATCCATTTAACAAGACTTCATCAATTTTCTAAGCTGGAGTTCAATATTAAAAAAATTTTTCTTCCACTAAATTCTACCCTATTAAGGATAAATAATGTGCAGAGATTATCATCCAATTTCGTTTATTTCCTAAAATTTCCTTTTCAGAAAAAAAAAAAAAAAAAAAAAAAAAAAAAAATTCAGCAATTACGCACGAAGATAAACTGGGTTTTCGTTTCAATGTCAAATAAACATGTTCCAATAATTACAGACTAATTGAATGGACACAATACGACGTTTTGGGCCACTACAAACACGTTTAGCCAAAAGATTTATCAAAAATTGAGGTTAAGAGGAGAAATTGACAGGAAAAAAACGACAAAAAAACAACAAAAAATTCCCAAAAGCCATTAAATTAATTAACCTCAGAGGCAACGAAAAAAAAACAAAAAACTTTATACGTCCATAATTAATTCGTATTATGGGTGTCTTTTGTATCAAATTCTGATGACGATTGATTTGGCCTGTAATTAATTTTTTTTTTTTTTTGTTACACGAGAGCCAGTAGTACTAGTAGTAGTAGTCGTCTACACACCTTGATGGATGATGATGTCGAAGGAAATTGAAAACACAAATACAATAAAAATAAATAAAAAAACGTACAAAACGATAAAATAATTATCGATTTATTTACCATAATAAAATACAATAGAAAGACACAAATTAGATGGGGGGGGAAAGACGGACATAATTGGACAGACAGACAGACATAGCTACAGAGAAACAATAGTAATTTAGAGAAAAAGTTGTATGTTGGCCAAACCACTTATTAACTGTAGCTTTATGGCTAATAAGAGCAATAGAAACACGTTAATAGGCAACTTTCAACAATTGATGTCAATCAAAATGTCTCAAAGATATTTATTTAACACACACACACACACACACACAAACACAGTCACGTTTGAATGATATATTGTCTACAAATATTTATTTTTAAGCTACTTTAAGCTTTACCATCCGTCGTTCAAACAGCCATTAGATGAAATAGAAAAAAAAAAGTTTTTTTTTTTTTGACGTTTGCACTAACCCGTCAACCGTCAAACTGACATTTAGTAAAACAAATGCTACGATATGAAATCCATAGAAAAAAATCTCATAATGAAAATCTCTTAAACGCAGAGCCTCACCATAGCCCTGCTTTTTAGATTTGATCAATCGATTTTGATGATGTTGCTTGTCAGTTTGTCATAAATTTGAGGAGCGAAGAAAAAAAAAAACCCACACACATTTCTGCTTCATATTACATTGTCGAGCGTCCACTGCACACTGTCTCTAAGCAATTCATTAAGTTTATTAAGTTATAACCGGCTGTTTGAAAAAGCCAAATGGCCTTAGAGCTGGTAGAGTAAAAAAAAAAAAAAAAAAAAAAAAAATTGTCCATTAACCAGCCTACTACTACTGTTTTTAGATTTTTTTTTGTTTTTGTAACCAAAATTCCATTTAAATTGAACAAAAACAAAAAATGAAAATAAATAATTAAAAACAATTTAAATATTAAAACAAAAACAAAAACAAACAAATTTAATGAATATTTATAGGCAAGCCTTGCATGCTCCCCCTCCCTTCAACAATATGTTGAACCATGTCTTGATGATATTTTGTTTTTGGGCATATTTTTTTGTAACAACTTAAGAAACAATTTCTAGATTCATATTCTAACAATCAGTATAAGCCGCAGTTCTGTTGTCACTTTAGGAGATAAGACCTTAATGCTAATAAAAGTCGCCTCATAGGTGCAGTAGTAGTTCTTAGTAAACTCCAGACTAGAGAAAGTTCATCGAACACATTTTTTTTTACTTCAAAATGTGTTTCCATTGTAGGTAAAATGGCGGTCCCTTCTTAAAAGAACAAGTTCCTCATAGGCCAGCATTTAGGCCCATTGTAATAGCACCGACTATTCTACCCAAGGATCGAACATTATCTAAAGGAAACCATACTGAATTCAAAATAAATCTTGCTGTTGCAGCAATTTTTATATTACAGAACACGGTTAAGGATGTCAGCAGTTGAGAGGTTAAAAATCTTGCACTGACAGGGAGGTGCAATACAGTCTCGTCCATACCCACAGCTCCTGCAGAAGTCGTTCGTCGAAATGCAAAGTTTTTCGGCATTTTTACCAGAAAAAAAACAGTGACCCGTAAGAATCGCCATTGTGTGTTGAATGGTCATGCGATTGCAAAAAAAAAAGTGCGTTGATCCTCTTCCTCTCCAGACGCGTTCAGCAGAGTCTAGCATGTCCACTGTAATGTCGTTAAAAGCCTCCCAATCTGTCAATAAAGAAAACGCCTAATTTCTGCCCATAAGCTTTCTTCTTCTTCTACGCAGCTGAGTCCAGCATGTCCGCTGTAATATCGTTAAAAGCCTCATAACCTATCAATAAAGAAAATGCCTAATTTCTGTCCATAAGCTTTCTTCTTCTACGCAGCTGAGTCCAGCATGTCCGCTGTAATATCGTTAAAAGCCTCATAACCTATCAATAAAGAAAATGCCTAATTTCTGTCCATAAGCTTTCTTCTTCTTCTACACAGCGGAGTCCAGCATGTCCGCTGTAATATCGTTAAAAGCCTCATAACCTATCAATAAAGAAAATGCCTAATTTCTGCCCATAAGCTTTCTTCTTCGTTAAAAGCCTCATAACCTGTCAATAAAGAAAAATGCCTAATTTCTGCACATAAGCTTTCTTCTTCTTCTACAGAGCAGCGTTTAGTATGTCCGCTGTAATATCGTTAAAAGCCTCATAACCTAATTTCTGTCCATAAGCTTTCTTCTTCTTCTACACTGTTATACATGAAAAAAAAATTTTGGTTTCAAAGCCCCATCCCTGACGGATAAGTACCTAACAAACGCCAATCGTACGATATTAATTATCAAAAGCGGATCTGCAGTGAGCCATTAAGTAGGCTTATGCGCTAACCAAGCGGTACCAACCATACTTTCTCTAGGAACTCTGACTTTTGTATAAATTTTCTTAATCCACTCCTCTGAGGTGACTATACTCATATAACCATAACTCCCTGATGACTAGATACCTATACAATGTGTACGGCGCCTTACCCGAAGCAATTGTTAATTGCTTTCTTACATTCTGGACCAGTTCTTGGTCCGGTATTCGTGGATGTTATTGTTCAAATTATCTTTTGACTATTGGTAAACCTATCTAAGTTCCTATCTGTCAAGCTTAGAAATTTTTACTGGCCCAGGTTATACATTCCACAATCACAAGTACATTCCCAGGGAAGACTGTATTGGAAGATTCCTGTAAATGGAAGCATAATTCGGTTTTATGTTTTTGTACATAGAAACATAGTTGATCCACGTTCCCGAAACAGAGATTGAGTGAATCCACACCGGACTCCCTTGATTCTACAACTTCAGATTTCAGCGTTACGTAAAACAAAGATGACGGTATGACCATACTGTTCTAAAGAATTCCAAAAATTTTCTCTGCGCACATTGCTCTCTAACTAAACGGCAAATGTTTAAGAACACTGACAGGTTACTCTTCCTGCACCGGGCAGGGAAATATACGAAGTACCATTTGTATTTTCTGGACAATGGTTCCCATGATCATCAACTGTGTGGCACTGAAATGTAGGAAGTACAATCGACTACATATGGGTTTATGCGCTAGGTGAACACGATTTACGGACCCTTATATTAAAGGTGATAGTTCCACTCCTTGACATGCAGAGCTATTCCCTACTCTTTACCAATAGATGACGCTGCCTGATGATGTTAGTTGGTTGCTTAAAAGCTTATCGCAAAGTTTATAAATTAAATCCATCTGCCGCTAAGTATTCTTTCCCTGGTAGCATTCCATCTCACACATGTTTTTCCTTCTTTCTTTCCTTCTATTCACACAGTGAAAGAAGAAGAAGAAATTCATGATGTTTGTGTTCGTATTCAAAATGTCCTTTATTTTTAAAAATTCTTTTTGTTTTCTTACAATTGTTTGCTGTTGCATCATCTGTTAACAGCTTTTGTATCAACTCTCACGAGAGAGTTTTCTCTTTTCCTTCTCTCTTCCATTGTTTCTGTCCATTGATTGTACAAGTAGTCTAAGACTCGAGGTGTTTATCCTAAAGATACACACACACATACTCTATTTCATTTTAAAAGTTAAAAAAAAAATAATCTTGAAAATTCTAAAAACAAAAACAACAACAAAAAGTGTTGCCATTTCAACAAATGCTTGCTCGTCCTTTTATTAGCTTCAAATGCCTTTCAAAAAAAAAAAAAAAAAAAAAAAAAAAAAAAAAAAAATTTTTTTTTTTTAAAAATTTTTTTGTCTTTCTTTTATTTGCTATTTTAAATGCGAGTAGAGATCGTTGCTAATGATTAATTAAAAACAAAACAAGCAAAGAAAAAACAAAACGAAAGATTTTCTATTTATTTTCCAATTTTTCATTCAATAGAGTTTTATAAATACCCTGGAAATAAGAAATAAACACGAGCAACACGAACGTTTTTCATTTCATTTCATCTAAGGCTGGCAGTCAGGCAACCTACATTTCTGGTGGTAGACAGTTTCAGTTTAAAGTGAATACGAAAAGTATTTATTTTCCATTAGAAACATAAAACAACAACAACAAAAAAAAAAAAAAAAAAAAGACAAAGAAAAAGAAAATAAAATTTTAATGTTTATTTATGTCCACTATGCGTTAGGAAAATTGGAAAATATTTTCAGATTTTATATACGAGGGAGATCGCCAATTTAATCGATTTGATCGAAAGGCCTTAATCCAATTAGATTCCAACGTCAAAAGGTTAATTGTCTGCCTATAGTAACATAAAATATTGTTTGATGGAAATATTTGAGATCTTTACCTATATCCGGTCCTATATTGTGGTCCTATCACCCAATCCAACGACCCCATTTCTTATACTAAGTTTAGGAATAGCAATTCAGTTTCTAAGTCAGCAACATAGAGATCCTGAACTAATTAAGCATCGCGGATAAAGACGATTTAAAACGGAATTAATATTTCTTGAACATAACTCTAGTAAATCCAACTAAATCGCTAACTAACGTCTGACTTTACTCAGTTCTGAAACATGTTGGACAGACATTTCCCGCCTTCTACTCTCTATCGAATATTGTTCACCTAAGAAATCTGGTGGACTTCTTGGGTAAATTCAAAATATTCATTCCGGATATAGGCGAACCGAAAAATGGCGTAATTCCACACAATTCTTAACGGACGATTCGATAAGGCTACATGATCATGTCAGCGCTTTTCAGGCGGCGAAACTGTCCTCCGTGTGAACAGAGCTGATGATTATTAAGGCTGACAATATCTCTGTAAAGCAGATGTCAATTCTGATAACCAGATTTACTGAAGACCTGTATTCTCCGAATTCGTAACGAAGTAATAGGTTCCGTTAAAGCCCAGATAATGACTTCCGGTATTGGCTCACAGAAAATCTACTCAAATTTCAAAGCAGCTTGCTTAGCGTGTTTGGCGAACTTATTACTGGACATTGAATTCTGGGTAGATAGATAGGTAGGTAGGAGAGGGAGTGTAGGGGATAGAGGGAGAAGTTCAATGGGTGCACTTTTCCACAGTTTTTCGTTATCCCCCAGTTCCGAATGCATTGTGGGCAACATTTTTTTCTTTGAATCGAGTCCCAATGTAGTGCTGCATGATGCAATTAATATTACCAGAGGTATTACATTTTACAGCCATTTACCGACAATTTTTTGCCGAACATAACCGAAAACCGATTTATTGCCTCAGATAAGTAAAACGAACTGCTTGAGTTTGTTTTCATATGTGAGACTGACATTTTGTTCGAACAACATGTCGACCAAATTCATACAATCGAGTGGATTACTCCTCGAAATATTGCTTTCACTTTTAGCGTGGTCCATTACCTATTAATGTTTACGATTTTCTTATTAAAGAGCCTTAGTAAAGTAAGAAAGATGTTAGGTACGCTTAGCAATTGAAATTTTTTTATAGAAGTTGCCTTAGTCAAGTGGATAATGTATTGGCATGATTCAAATACCGAAATACGAAAACATGTTTCTTTAAGCGAACTGTTTTCAGCAGCAGTTTTCAGGCAAAACGTGTCATTCGATGTCGGCATTAAACTGCAGGTCCCACAACTCCTGGTTAAAATTACCAACCACAACATAGGGGATGTGAGAAACTAAGTCGTAATCCTAGCTAAAAGCCTTTAATGGCCACTTAAGTAAGAATGCACAAACAAAAGCATAACCTGCCATTTAACTATGAAAAGCAGTGTCCAAAAAAACACTACAGACACTTGAGGGATTTAAAGAATAATAGAAAACGACGTACGAGTATGTAAAAATAATTTAAATTGGAAGAATTGTCAAGGGAACTACAGAAAACCTCGAAATAAAAAACACATAAATAAACCTGCTAAGGAAATCAGTCGTCAGACACATGTGAAAACCAAAAAAGAAAATGAAAACGGGAGGAGAAACTAGAAGAAAAGAATGTAAACAAATTTAGAAAAACAAAGGAATTCAAATTGAAATACACAGACAGACTGCGTTGCATTCTGCGAGTGCTTTCTTTCATACTCTCCTTCAACCAAAATGGCTTAAATTCTAAGGCAAAATAACTGTGTGCATAAGGTCGTTAGCTGGACTAAGAGATAGACAGACGTCTGTCTATCGGCTTGTCTGTCTGTCTGTCTGTCTGTCTGTCTCCTTGTCTATGCATTTCAAGGCATTTATGTAAACAGAAAGGCTTAAAGGTGCAGGTTGTTTCAAAATTTGTTGGCAGGAAGTTAAGTCGAAAATAAAACATTTTTACTACAACAATAACAATAACGTTCGCTTATTTTGTTTAAGTTTAAGGAAATAATATTTTTGTTGTTGTTGCCGTTGTTTTTGTTGTTGCTTTTTGTCTATTACGAACGTTCCAATTTTGTTGTTGTTGTTGTTATTTTCCACAATTAATTTTAAGCCCATAAGCACTGCCACTGTACTCGTCAACATCACTTGCATCAACAATATGATTATTGTTGCAATAGTGTTACCCCCCCCCCTCCCTCCTTTTTTCACAGCATTCCCAGCATCAGCATTAATTTACGAAATAATCAGTGGCAAAAACAACAACCAGAACAAATTTTTATCTTTTATTTTTGGAGTTCCCGGCCAAATACAAAAATTGAGTCAGAAAAACTACCAAAAAAAAAAATTTGCCAACTCCTTTAGATGTTTTTTTACTTGTTTTTGTATTTGTTCTCTCACTGGTTCTCTTCTTTTTCAAATCATAAGTTTCATGCAACAATAATAATAATATTGTATACGGACTGTTTGTTATTGTTGTTGTTATTCATATTTGAGTTTTGAAATTTTATAAGGGCTGGTAGGAATTTTGTTAAAGAGAGTATGTGACACTGACTTTTACGAGATAATTGTTAGAAGAGATAACATGTTGGCAGTCGCTTTAGTGTAGTAGGTAGTATGTTGGCTTATTAGCCAACATGTCCCAGGTTGGACATCTCCAACTAAACGAAATTTCTGACAAAAACTCTGGGATTAAATAAAATTGCCATGAAAAGTTTTCCAAAAACTTTGTAGTTCTGAGCCAATTTTAAAATTGTTGGCCCCTCACGCATGTATAAAATTAATACACACACACACAACATAAGTGGTGTGAGAAACTGGTGTTGTAATCCTGACTAAAGGGCCAATTATGTATGTAACATGTTGGAGATTAAGTTTTAAATCCCCTGCACAATGGCGAGAATTTTTTGGAGAATAATAAATTTGAGATTTGATTGTCAAGCTAATGCTGACAATAGGTAGCCATAAAGCCGTATATTTATACCAAAGTGGCGCATTTGAACTCGTCTGAAAAGTTCTAAAAATGTGTAACCTTAAGTTATTCCACAGTCCCTTGATCAAAATAATTACAAGGTTTTGACAGATCATGCAGTCGTTACACCAACGTTTTATATTTGAGAACAGCGGCAAAATTCATTCAAAATTTGCATGAAGAAAATTGCATCTTAACATTCATAATTGGTCATTACAACCCTATAGTGAGAATTACGACCTAGATTCTCACAGTTATCACAGATATCTGCAGATATCTACAATTTTTTAACCAGTTTTTTCTGAGTAACTTTTCATGGCAAGTTTTTTTTTTGCAGAAATCTGCTGAGAGTAGAGTATGTCGCCGAAGAAATATTTTCTTCATGTTTCGCTTTGTTGGAAATGTCTGACCTGAGTTTTGAACAGCGGCCTCACGTCTGTCAACCCAAGATACTACCTAGCAGACTACGGTGACTTCGATAGTATAGCTTCTTAGTTTATAATGACTTCTTGATTAAAACAATAAAAAAAAGTTCCGTTAGATGATTTGATCATTGCATCAACGGCTTACAGTGGAGATCAATAGAACAAATTATTAAAAATTTGCCTTAAAAATCGCCATCTTAAGTCTTTCCAGAAACAAGACTCAGCTATTGATCAATAACCCCAGAAATTACACATTGAGTCAACATTTCTGGACGTGTATACAAGGACTTATCAAATTTTGATTAACAAGTTTGGTGGTCTTTCGATATTCATGTATTTATCGAATAAAATTATGTTCTTGTGGTCATAAATTTTTAGGTTGAGGCCTTCGGAAATTTGTTTCGATTTTTTTTCCCCTGTTTTAAGTACCTAAAACCTAATAATTGAGTGACTATCAATTGTCTTTAAAATTAATAACAAGTGTGTACGTCTGTGTGTGTGTGTGTGTTTTTTTTTTGTTGGGATCCTGTATCATCAAATTTTAATGTTGTTTCGTTAGGGTGACCAACAGAAAAATAAAAATTTACACTGATGATGGAATACATCATGGGTTGTGCTTGTTGGAAAGTTTTGTTGCTACTTCATCTTTTTCTTCTACTGTAGTATAGAGCCATATTTTATTACATATAATCATAGTTTTTGTGGAATATTTTCAACTAATTTGTGTTTCTTTTCTTTCTTTTCTTTTTAGGTAAGTCTAACCAAAAATTATTCCTCCCTCCCTTATGTATCTTATGTTATGTAAGTATGTTAAAATACTGTGTGATGTATTCTAAAACAAAATACTGTAAAGCAAGCAATTTTCTTTAGAAAAAGTGTTCTCCATGTTTCGGTGTCAAAAGTAACACACGCTCTTAACGAAGCGTGTGTTACAATCGGAGGGCTTTAAAAAAAATTTTGATCTTTTCGTTGTTATTACAGGAGGATTGTAATTTAAAATTAATGCCATATCAACTGGACTACATCTGCTTAGCCAATAATTGTTGAACAAAAATGCCAGCAAAACGTAAAAAGACGATGTTGGAAAAATAATTCATGACAACACAATCTCTTGAAGAAGAGCGGAAATTGAAAACCGGGCCCCTCGCTTAACTGGAAACATTAAGACAAGGCAAAAAAAAAAAAACCAAAAGAAGACGAACAAACATGAAACAAATGCTGCCAAACGTATAATAATACTCAAGAAGCTCCTCGCTTACCAAACAGTATACCGACTGCCAAATGGCAAATAAGACTCATTAAGCAAGCGTTTCTCAATCACTGTTCATAATATAACAATCCAATGTATTCAACACACATATTATTTCTAGACAACGATAGGTGGCAACGCTATCATTCAGAAATGAAAATAAGGGAGTACAGTTACTACATAATTGATGATTACAACCCTTGAGTCAGGTTAACAACCTAGCTTCTCACATCACTTATGTTGTGCGTGATCATTTTATACATGAGTGGCGGGAACCTACAGTTTAAAGTCGATTCGGAACGACAGATCAGCGTTTGGGGCAGAAATCTGATGAGATAAAGTCGTCGGAAAAATATCTTTGTTTTGTTGTAAATGTCAGACCTGTGCGTTGAACATTGGCTTCACGTCTAATAATCCAACACATTATCTATTTGGCTACATCAATTTCAGGGAGAACAGTTTATGTTCCTTTATGGAATGCAGACTATAAATTAACTGCCGGCTACAAAATTTTTATAAAACTTCGACCTGGTCCCACGGAAACACCAATTGTTGCTGTGAGCTTTATTAAAGTGAACTTTATGGGTAGTTTTAAGCGCTCTTTTATAGTCTATGATCTAATAAGACCCTATTCGCCTGGGAACTAAATATTTCATTGGAATCCGTTGCTTCAACCATGAGGCATACGATTCAATAAATATCACAAACAATTTTTTAGTTATTAGGGGGACCCACCGTTTAAAGGTGATCCGAATGATTTTTTTTTTTTTTTTTTTTTTTTTTTTTTTTTTTTTGAGAAACTTTCATCGCAGTTTTTTTTATTCTCAGAGTAATCTACTGAGAGAGTCGTTTTGATGCCTGGGGTTTGAACCGTGCTGCTGAAAGGAAGTCGCCGAAGAAATGTTTTTTTTTTGTTTCCGTTTTTGTTGGAAATGTCTGACCTGAGTTTTGAACGTGGCCTCATGTCTAATAAGCAAGCGCACTTCTACTGGGGCAATTGCGGCGACAGCTGCATAGGATATTTGGTATTCTTAAATTTTCTATCGGGTCAACAATTGTTTCTTTTGACAGGCTTCATTCAGTTGTTTATAGAAATAATTTTCCGTTAAAATCTACTGCCACTAAAAAAATAAAAAACAAAAACAAAAATAGAATAAAAAAAAAAACAAAAACAAATTTTTGTTGTTGTTCCTAGAAATGCAGCAGCGCCTAGCAATTGCAGTCAATGCACTTTCAATGGGACGCCATCATAACGTTTGGCTGAACGTTATACAAAAACAACAACTATAACAAGCAGAAAAACAAAATAAAAATAATAACAACATGTACAACAACAAAAACAAAAATAAAAACAAAAACAAATAAATACACTGGAAGAAGATAAAAAACAACAAAAATAACAACAAAAATTGAATTTCTTTTTTAAATTCTTTTTTTTTTTTTATACGCCGCCGTAAACAAAGTTAAAAAAATATTTTATTTCACAGCCTTTTCCTCCCCCAAAAAGAAAAAGGAGAAGAAAAACACAGAGAAACAAAAAAGAAATGCAACGAAAAGAATGAAGAAAAGAAAAACTACAACATGGAAGGAAAAACAACAACAATAAGGATATTTTTTTTTTACTTGCATTATTTCATAGCAGCTACTGCTACTACCTACAACAGCCGTTTGTTGCAGTTTCTTGCCATCATGTGCTTCAAAATTTTTCCACTTGCTGTTCTTGTTCTTGATGTTGTTGTTGTTGCCGTTGTTGATGTTTTGTATTGTACAACAGCCACCAGACTGCTAGGCTTATCCTTATGCTTATGCTACTGCAACAACATAATTTTACAGCTTGCAACGACAGTAAACATCAGCATCTACATTAAGGACCAGCAGCAGCATAACACATGCACAAGCATGTTAAACTCTCCAGACTCCTTTGGGTAAATAATAAAAACTGCCAGCTTCATAAGAGACCATTCCTATCTAACACCCATTAAAACATCCACCCCCTTAAAGAGTCTTGCTACTCGCCACAACACGACATGGACTATATAGAACGGGTGGTTAAGTAGAGAAGGTTTTACGTTCCTTATTTGGTTTTCTTTTTTTTTTTTTTTGGTTTTTACTTGCCAGACATGCAACATGAAAAAATATAAGCTTAAACAGACAGAAACATTGTTGCAAGTGCCTACTAGACTTAAAAATTTTCTTTCCATCATAATACCTGTACTGTACATCTGTAAAGTGATCTCTTTACCCTTGTTTACCTTTATCCTGTATCATGTTGTTGTTGTTGTTTCTTTTTCTTGTTAATTGTAATACCCTTATTATGATGTTGTAGGCTCATACGGTTGTTTCTCCTACTGATTGTCTATCATCTTAATGGCTTTGGGTTTGACAAACTGACTACAGGTTTCATGAGCAGACTTAAGCTAAATGAGGTCGAATTTTGTAGCTGCACTACAGCTCGAATTGTGAACTTTTCTGTGATAATAAGTCAACACTTGTTGTTGTAGTTGAGGTGCATTTGGATATAAATTTTTAATGCCAATTGCCTGCTGTGTATCCAGAAGCTATAATCACATGATAATCATGTGAGGTGACTAGGTTAGGTTAGGTTAGGTTAGGTCAAATTGCTAGATGCCTTGAAGAGTATAGTCGCTAGGGTTTGTCGTATATGGTCATCTCGTAACAACGATATTTCCTATTCCGTCACATTATTATGACTCCTGACTGGCATCTTTTGATCATCCCGATAGCTTCATGAAGATGCGGTTGATCTGTCCAAAGCACCTTTGGCTAGAAACGTTTTGCCAATAAACTCTGCTCCAAGAATCTTTCAAAAATCCAGACAAGAGACATTACAGCAGAAGTCGTTATGAAATACTCCCAGCAACCGCACTTGTGTTTCCTAAGGCCGGTGTTCCATATTCTGTGAGGTTCTCGGGGTGGACTGTGGTCATGTCTAACGCAAATTTTATTCTGGATATAGCCGCATTGATCCCGATCTGTGTGGTCTCCCTTCAATGCTTTTATTATCCCATCTTTCATCTGTAATGGGTTCATTAATCCACCTTCCTGCTGCAATTGAGTGAAGTTGTCTGCCATCATTTGTTTGCCTCTCTGCGCAGGAATTCTAATCTCCCACGTGAATTCAATTGAATTTTCTGTTGTACTAGCTTTTGTAAATGCGTTAGCTTTGTTGTTATCCGTAATATCACTGTGTCCAGGTACATATATGTGGGTAGCTGTCGAATATCACGCTATCTCCTCCATAGAGATTTGGCATAGTCTCCAGTGATCAAATGATTGCTTTACAGTAAGTAAACGTCTGTACATACTGCTTTGATTGATATGCATAGCGATAGTCTTCATAGGCATAATTTCAGCCTAAGTAGTACAACTGTAATGAGGTAGAGCAATGGACAATCTAAGATCTAACTGATCTGAAAATATTTCACATTAGACCTTGTGGCGTCATCTGGATCTGCCAATGAATACTTGGATGATAAACCGTGGGAGATGTATATCCAGTTCAAGCCCATATTTCAATTGAAAAGCAACAATCGTAGCGATTTAGGTATTGTATAGTCAACAGGTGTAAGTCACCATAATTGTAGTAGGTAGTGTGTTGGCCTATTAGACGAGTGCTCTCGGTTCAAACCAGGTCGGACATCTTCACCAAAAGCGAAATAGTAAGAAAAATTTCGACTTCTTTTCAGCAGATTTCTGACAAAAACTCTGAGAATTAATAAAATTGCCATGAAAAGTTTCTCAAAAACCCGTGGATCAGGCCACTCCTATATAAAATTAGCACAAACAACATAAGTGGTGTGAGAATCTAGATCATAATGAAGGGTTGTAATAACGAATTATGTGTTATGTGTTATCCAGATTCTGGCACGACTATTATTCCACGTTCGACCATAGATGGTCAGTCGTTGTCATACCTACTTACTTTGCGAACATGTCCTATTTTAGCTAGTTAAAGATAGTAGGTACAGATTTACATGCTGGAGTTTGTTTTGATCTCAAACCAAGTTTGATGACTTTTTTTACCTACAAAGACCCTCTTGAAATACAAGAGATTCTCTCTCAATCAGACGATAAACAAAAATTGCCTGTACAATCACACTTTTTCGTAAAATTTTTTCAATACAAAAGAACCTTTAATTCGTTACGTTTATGCATTCCATCAATCTGGGTGTCAATCTCAAACCGGGTTTGATGATTATATTTCTCTCTCAATCACACTTCGTTTTAGAATTTTATTCACTTCAGAATAGCTTTTAATTCATAGCTTTCGTGTACTCAATCCAACTGGGTGTCCATTGCAACCTTAGACTATATGCTCCATGCAACCTCTGACTGTAAATCTGTAATGATTCGTATGTTGTGATACTAGATATCTGGCATTCTGTGTTAAAGTTGGGAGTATTGAAGGCAGCGTTCAGCGTTCAAAAAATTCATTCAGCAAACCTTTTACTGTGGATGGTGCAGGGTTCTGATAACCATGCTATGAGTAATGGCCACTTTGAAAGAAACAAAAAAATTCTGAATGCTTAAGGAGCACACAAATTTCACTCATTTTCCGTTTTTCTCCTCAAATTTTCCAGTGTTCTGCTGTCCATAGCTAACAAAGACCAACTGATAGCCATTGTTTGTTCAAATTTTGACAGAAGTCAACTGACAGAGACCTGTTAATGAAAACGGTTTTATAGTTTCACTTAATAGGCGGTCTTCTTAATCCTCCCTCGTACTTAAAAAAAACAAATACATCGAATGAATTTACACATGACATGTCTTATGATGAAATGAATATGCCACCATATCTCAAAATTCTTGTTGCCATTCTTACAACAAGAACAACAAAAAAAAAAAATTTGTCTCAAAAGCAAATTATGCACTCAGACGAAAAAGTCAGTAGCATCACCACTACCATATTCAACAAACACATACATACACACGTATATAGGCAAACATTTTTAAAACCAAGTATCATTCGTTCATTCATACACTGTTTCATTCATGTTTTCATTCAAACAGCCAGCCATCTAGCCCGCCAGCCTGTCCACCCAAGCTATTCATTCATTCATCCATTCATTCAGTCATTCAGTCATTCATTCATTTATTCATTCATATTCGCTACTGAAATTCATATTGTCATGTGAGCATGTGTCAAACATGCATGCCAGTGATGTTATGCCATAATAGTCATCCATCCATACCAGTCAACCAGCCAGCCAGTCTGCCATCCATCCATCCATCCATCCATCCATCCATCTATGCATTCTGCCATCATCCTGCTTTTGTCTTGAGGATTTTGAATGAATAATGGCTGTGAGTTTAAGTGTGTGTATGCAAGTGCATGTATAAGTGTGTGTGTGTCGGAAAGCACATGAACTCATCCTTATAACTGCTTCTGAACATTTTGTTGGAATATAATCAGTTTCTCTGCTTTACTTTGTTTTTCTTTCCCTTTTTTTTTTTGCTTGGTTTCCTTGAGGTTTCTTATCCTTTCAGCCAGTAGTTGTTGTCCTCATTGTCATGCCTACCCATCATGCATTTTCCCTTTAGATAAGACACACACACACAATGTGACATTTTGTCATTCGTAGTATCACTGTCTTGGCTGGCGGTTGAACATGGGCATTAATCGTAACCGCTGTACTCATTCAATCAAATTATGGTTGAAATAATTTCGGTTGACCAGTTGTGTTACGATGTGTATAAGTGTGTGTTTGTGTATGGTATTATGTATAGATAGACAATCGGCGGTGAAAATATTCCAAGAAAATTTAATAATTATTCCTTATGAGCTTTTCAATGAAATTTAGTCTTTCAATAAAGGGACCACAACTGCAGTATTTAGTTTGAAAATATCCTTTATTGGAGTCCTTAGCAACTTTCACGGTATTTACGCAATTCAGAAGATCATTCTTGGATATTGTGTTCGGTCCATCAGGAGTTTACTGAAATTTCTTCAATCTAACTCTAGTCTGAGTCCGAGAACACAGACGCTTTTTGTATGGTCCTCTTTGATCTTCAGTCATACATAACTGCCGTTTGATTGGTTAGGAACTACAAGAGTTAATTGAGCACCTTACGTTTCCTGTCTTTATCTTTTCAAATTGTTTAATGTCCATAACGGCATCTAAAAGTCATGCCAAGTTTCCCGGTTTTGGTGACAACAGTAAACTGTCAGCAGACAATACAGATCAACTTGAAGCTGTTTTTAGAAAACTGAAACTAAGAAAGGGAGATTCTGTAGACTGTTGTGCCCAATGCAGATGCAACATCTCAACTGCGTCATATCTCAACGAAACTAAAGAGGTTATTTGCGTAATTAGATTCAGAAAAGCAGCATGCAATCAGTGCAGTTTCTTGCAGAAAATTTGAACAGCGTAAGAAGTTTAAACGATTAGAAATCAAATTCGAACGGAGAGAGACACAATATTGATCACACACTGATGGATTCTTCATCTCAATGGCACATGAAGCGACCGCACAAGAACGGTATGTACATAGCTAAATTGAACCGTTGACAACGTATAACTGTATTCTATATTTGAGGGTTATAGACTCCGGAAAGACTTTTGATGCTTCTCGGTATTAAGCCTGAATGAGCAATAAATTGCTTTTGACTACCAAACAGAAACATTCCGGCGCGTTTGGTAAGTCTATCTTATTATGCAGAAGTTAAGTTAACACCTTTGAGTTTTACTCTTCTAAGATCTCCAGATAGCTACGAACCAAATACAGTAATAGACAGGCTTAGATGCTTATAACACACGATAGAAGGGACGAATAGGAGTTTTCATAGCATAGTAGGTAGGTAGGTAGGTAGGTAGTAGGTTGGCTTAAAAGACACGAGTCCGTGGTTCAAATCCCAGCTCAGATACTTTGAAATATAAAAAAATATTTCTTCGAGAGTTCCTCTCAGCAGACGGCTAGCAAAAGCTGTGAAATAAATAAAACTGTCATGAAAATTTCCAAAAAAATCTGTCGTTCAAACTCAACTTTAAACTATAAGTCCGGCCACTCATGGAACAAAATCTACACACATAACATGGTTGGTGTCAGAAGCTAGATTGCAATGCTGACTAAAGGAACGAATCTATATTGGTGGCTGTCTTAACTAGACACAGGATTGGTGATTATGTTTAAGAACACTGTTTAAAGAGCATAACCGTAGCTGTTGTGATGCAAATGCTATGCAGTAGGCACCATCAAAGTGTCTTCGCTAAGAGGTTTATGTAGGACACTGTGGAGGTATCGTGCATCGACGCGAATAACATTATCAGAGGCATCATTTCGATGTTATCTAATTGGAGTCTGGCAATGCTATGTCTTTACGAGTGATGTATTTATTAAAACAGTATCTCTCTTTCTGAGCGGCCTCGTGAACCCTGTGCACCTATGTATGCACACCATGGTTGTATAGCTATAAGGAAAGCCTAGCTAGGTTTTTCTGCTGATGCTGTTTTTCTTATTTGAAGTCACCGTAGTCTAGTGGGCAGTGTGTGGGCTTATTAGACGTATGGTCACGGTTCAAACGCCAGACCAGACATCGGAAGCAAAACGAAATATCAAGAAAATATTTCTTCGGTGACTTCATCTCAGCCGATTGCTGGCTAAAACTCTGAGAGTAAATAAAAATAGCCATCAAAATGCTTATCAAAAAGTTGTCATTCGGAGACGACTTCAAACTGTAGGTCCCGCCTCTCGAGTGTAAAAATAACACACACAACATAAATGGTGTGAGAAGCTAGGTCGTAATACTAACTGAAAAGCTTGAATGATCAATTATGTATGGATATATGTATGTAAGCACAAAGCATCTGCCTGGACTTATTATTATCTCTCGATTTTGTTCTAGTTTTTCCAGCTAAGCAGGTGATGTCTTATTCCTAGCTGAACTTTTAGAATGATAGGGTTACCAACACTTCTAATCTGGCAGCAATGCGTTTGTGAATACCTATTGACTTGTCGTACAGAGTGTTCTGGCTGGGGATTGCTTTCATTGAGGGTCGTACTTTTTTAAGAGTTGAGACTTTCCTGATCTTCCTGTGATGTACGTTATTAGTGGTGTTGCATAAAGAGGTTTTGGGCGACTTCTGGAAGACTATGGTGGCAACTTCATAAGTATATATTGTACACACTGTTTATCATGGACACTCAAGAAAAAATGAATTCCTTTAAACTTCCATGTGTTTTGAAACGAAGCCTTCAATTGTATACATTTTTTCTTTGAGTGTATAATTCGCAATTTAATTTAAAAGTAACTGTGAGTGTAACAATTGTGTTGCATTGCAATCTAAATAGATTTGTAGCCAATTTATGTGGCCATAAAACATCTTGTGGCTATAAACAGTAGTTGCTACTTAAACTTATAATTTCTTCTCTCTCTCTCACTCTCTCTCTCTCCTTTTTTTTATTTCAAAAGATTTCTTTTGTTTCTTTTGCTTTGGTTGGGCATTTAATTTAGTTTCTATTTTTTTTTTTTTTTTTTTTTTTTTTTTTTTTTTTT